>CM044003.1:103660701-103688201 GCA_024085815.1 Flaveria linearis
CGTCTATGTTAAACGTTAATGTAATAAACTGAACGTTAAAAATATTAAAAAAATATAAAAATCATTTAATAAACAAACATAATTAAACTTGAAGCGAACATAAACATGTTTTCCAACGTTGCACAAATATAATTAAACAATAAGCTTTGTCGTGCTTGTTGAGTTGAATAAACAAATAAAATTTCATGTTCATGTAGTACATCCATTAAACGAATGACCTTAAATGATTTTTCCTTTGAACTATTTATTGAACATTAATTTCGTTTAGAGCTCTACTAATCCATTTTTGTTCATTCAACCACTATTTTCATCTTACTATATGAGTCGCTTATTTATTACACATATATAATTAGTACTCTCATCAATTAATTGATCAATTTCATTCTCTTTAGTCTTAGTCTTTTAATAATCATAACGCACTTTTTGCACCCATTCACAATTTATATGGAAATGCTTTCAAAACGAATAATATATTAAAAATCACGTAATATTTTCTATATATTTTTTTCAAAATTATAATCAAACCTAGTAAATCTTATCAATAGCCAAACTACTAACCGAGGGTCTCTCTAAAAACAACATTTTTATTTATTGCAGTATATGTAAGTAATGTTTGCTTACATCTCGTCATATCACCCGAGCTTGTTAGTAGCTTGACTATTTATAAAATTAATGGGTTTGGTTATTGTTATGATTATGATATATTACCTGTAAATGTGATATGTAACTTTATGTATTTATTTCTCTGTTTCCTACTTTTGTTTTTTTTAATAAGCTATCAGAAATGTTATAATACGCTATACACAAATGTGGGCATTATACGCTTCTTGACTCCGATACTAAATTAGTTATGAACGTATACATACATGCATACATACATACACCCAATTGCAAACATTTAAATATTTAATGATCTCTCTTTTACTTCTACTGTAGCATCTTTGATCTTGTACTTCCATTTCATCTTCTCGATCCTATAAATATATCCATGTGACAGTGAAGACACAACACACTTGTAATTAAATTTAACTTATCATGGTACAATCAAAGAAGTTCAGAGGTGTCAGGCAACGACAATGGGGTTCTTGGGTTTCTGAGATCCGACATCCACTTCTGTAACTCCACTTCACTTCACATCTTACATGCATTTGCTACTTTGTTCCTGTTAACTTTCATTCTTGATCCATTGTTAATGTACATGTTTTAATGACTGTGGTACAACAGAAAGAGGAGGATTTGGCTAGGGACATTTGAGACAGCAGAAGCAGCTGCAAGAGCATATGATCAAGCAGCGATCTTGATGAACGGCCAAAGCGCAAAGACGAATTTTCCGGCCGCCAGCCGAAACATCTCCGGCGACCGCCACTCTCCCGCGGAGATTCCGGCTGCTACGCTGGCGGCCAAGCTGCGAAAATGCTGCAAAGATCCATCGCCTTCGCTTACATGTTTACGTCTTGACAGTGATAACTCTCACTTTGGAGTGTGGCAGAAACGCCCCGGAAAAGGGTCCGGATCCGGGTGGGTGATGAAGGTGGAGCTCGGCGGCGAGAGGAAATTAGAGGGGGTGGCGGAGGAAGCATCTCCGGTGGCGGAGGACGGTGGTTCCGGTGATCGTGAAATAGATGAAGAGAATAAAGCAGTGATGCAAATGATTGAAGAGTTGCTTAATTGGGATTCAACTCCACCTTCACTTTGTACAGTCGACACTGAACGGTTCATTCAGAATCTCCATTAGATACATCACTTGCATTAATGTAAACAATCTATTGATATTAAGACAATTGTAGTTTATAATTACAGGCACCTAAACTCCTGTAAACTACAGTTTACCTAATATAAACGATTGTTTACTGTGTCAGTGATGTAAAATGATTAATCTATGGTGTACGAATCCGATAACCTATTTGTATATTATCTATCGCATAGACAATCGTTTTTAAAAGGATTTTTTAAAGAACTTGTAATAATGTGTTTAGTTTAAGTTCAACTAAACTGAATTAAAAATATGTGATTTTGCTTATAACGCATGTTGTTGTTATTTCACAAAATAAGCCTATAAGCTTTTATCATGAAGTACAAAAGGCTACTTTAATTATTACCAAATTATATGATATGATTTTGACCACATAAGGGACATTTGAGCGATTTCATGTTAAATTTCATTGATTTATGTGTAAAAAAGGTAAGGTATAATTGTGTACTTTATGAAATACCAAATGATCCTAATCATCAAACTAGATAAATGCTTTACAAGAAAGTATAGTTACAAACCGGTTATAATGCAATTTTTTTTAAACGGTAAATGATTCCTACTCCCACATTACATCAAATTACATTACTGTTTGGGTTTGAACCCAAGACATCTCCTCTGAAAAACAAAGACTCGACCAAGTGGGCTAGCCCACATTATTATAATGCAATTTAAAACAAGTTTAAGGGGCTTGGCTGCCCAATCTACAGTAGAAGGGCATCGTTTTTGTTTTTAACCAGGATTAAGTAGTCATACTTTAATATAATGTGTATTTTTTTTCACTTCTAATATCATTTGGCACCTGTAAGTATTTACAACACAGAACTTCTGTGAAAGAAATTTATCAATATCACTATACTGTAAGGCTATAAGCAATATGATATGTAGTTATCGCGGCATAGGAAGAAAAGAATAACGATAGATACTGTAACTTTTTGGTTAATTATTTTTTACAATTTTGATGGGTGCCATCAATTATTACCGATCTTTTTTTTTTTTTTTTTGTCTATTATACTCGTTATTTAGCATGAAATGTTAGCTTACAACACAAATGAAACGAAGATAAGAAATAGAAGTCATAGGAAGAAAATCTTAAATCATGTTTAGAAAAGAAAACATGTTTTAGTATCTAGTTTGCCAATGAGCAAACAAGTAGAATTCAGTTTATAGTATAGAACTTGTATTAGATTTAATTGTTTTAACTTGTAATTGATCCAAACCTTTTACTAAAGAATTGGCTACTATTAGATTTTAATATATCTTTTAAAATATAGTGGTGGCTAGTTCTTTACCTAGCTAGTGAAAATAACAAAACTCATGGTTCTTGTTTTTGGATTACAAATTAGGTTCTATTATACCTAAAATAACGACTCTTGAAAATTCAAAGTTTATAATTGTCATACTATCAAGTATCAACTCACTTCAACTATAAAGTTTGATTTGGTTTTTTATGTAATTACATAAGATTTTTCTTCAAACATTGGTATATTATGCTTTTTAATATTTATGTTGTCATTATACAATACTTTAAAACTCAAACTTGAAACATACAAAGCTTATGGTACAATCCTATGATGCTGAGAAATTTTCAACTAAGTTTTGTATTGGATGTATGTCTTGATTAGTTCACCGGCCTTAAATTTGATCTTTGACTTTTTATTTGGTTTAAAATATAATTTTTTAATATTATAATTATTTTCTACTGTATTTTATTTTTCTCTTATAACTTTAACATATGATATTTTTATAATTTTAAAAAATACTATTATGATATTTTATTTTTATCTACATACGGGTATAACCGTATAAGTTTAATTCAAAACGGACTTATACATAATAATATACAAGTTACTGAATCATAAAAGCACAATCAAATGTTGTGAATCCAAACCCTGTATAGTGTAAGTGCGTGATTTTATGAGTAGATTAGGTGTAAAATAGAGAGTCTATGAGTTAGAATAAATTTATTCTATGTAATTTATTGAGATAATTTTATAAAATAGTTATCAAGTTAAATTGTTCTAATTAGGTCACTCATAAATTTTGTTGTCTCAATCAGGTCACTAAAGTTTTAGGATTGTTCTAATTAGATCATTCATAATTGAAACATATATTTTTTAAAAACTAAAATATTTAAAAAATTAATAATATTTATAGAAACCCAAATTATTTTAAAAGGTCGTGAATTATATAAAAAATGAAAAAAATATGAGTGGCTTAATTGGAACACTCCTAATACTTTAATGACCTAATCAAAACATTTTTAAAACTTTAATAACCTAATCAAAACACTATTAAAACTTTAATGATTTGAACAAACACAAATATTAATGACCTGATTGAAATATATACAATTATGAGTAATCTAATTGAAATGCTTTTAAAATTTGATTATTGTTCTATGATTTTTTCCTCATTTATTCCATATAATTTATCATTTATACCTAATATGTGTAAATATAGGAATGTCATAGGTTCAAGTATTACTCTAGAAATATTATTTAGGGTTGAGTCATATGATTTTTTCAATTGTTGATTTCCTCCTAGGGGGATTGAGGGTGCAGTCCCGACTAAAAATAAATAGATAAACCCGATTAAGATAACAACTATTATTCGAAACAGGTCATATATTTACCATTAAAAAAACTTAATATTTACAATCAAGTTTGAGTGTCAATGTTAACCAATAAATTGAAATGATCAATAGTCTTAATCGATGGACTGAATCCTCGCACGTACGCTTGTGTGTTAAACACTTAAGAAGAATAAGTGATTCGATTATTAGATGTGACATTTATCTAATTCAGTGTGATTCATCATTCATGCACCAATCATTTATTTTTTTTAAAAAAATAATGGTATACATAGAGACAATCTCTTTAATTGTGTTGAATATATTTGAATTCTTTATAAATACGACCTATTAATAACGCACCTAACCTCACTTTCTTGGTAATCAACTAGAAATACATTGGTCTTATTATGTATGTAATGCTACGTTTTAACGAGCAACATTCGATTACCTAACAAATCCTTCAAAGGGGAAACTCATACATCAAGTGTGACACTTATTTTCTTAATTTTGAAGGAAACCCACACTGTGTTAAAACATCCAAAGTCTGGATTGAATCCATGACCTCAAAGGCCTTAATAGCCGATTGATTAAATGGCTGATGCCATTAGACTAAATGGCCGATTGATTAGTAGGTCATGCTATTTTTTTAACACCAAAAATCGATTACTTGACACATCCTTAAAGGGGAAGCTCGTAGATCAGGGTATCATATAGTTTCACCAGTTCCGAAGGAAATTCACCAACTATGGTAAAACCCCCAGAGACAAATTGAACTCGTTGCCTCAAAGGCCTTAAGCACTATTCTGCATCCCCATGCCGTTGGACCAAATGAACAGGGACGAAGCTTTGTTATCCCCCACCAGGTTTTTGCTGAAAAATAAAAATTTGTACGTATTAAGTCTGGCCCCCTGATTTGGGTCTCGTGACTTTCGTTTCCCCTACAAATTTGTTCATGGTCTACCACTACAAATGGTCAATTGTTGTCATGCTAATTATTATATGGGTAATGCTATGCGTACCTCCCTTTTAAACTATTTTTACTTGTTATGTCCTTCTTTCTAACTTCTTAAAAAATAAACACCTCAAAATTTCCAAAGAATCAAAGAAAACACAAAGCTTTCGTACAAGAACATTTATGAATGGTGGAAGACACTGTAAATAGGTAAAGGCACTTGTTTGCCCCTACCTTCAAGCGAAAACTATTGTTGTTGCATTCTTAAGAGATAAAGGCAAGAACGTGTGATGTTTAAGGTATGTATTTGATGTTGTATGATGTGTACATGCATTGATGAATGACTAGTGATGGTTATAGTGCATGATTATATATTTTGACCGAGAAGCTCTTCGGGGAGTGTGTTTTTGGTTTAAATCTTCAAACGGTGTTCAAAAGGTGAGTTCTAGTTCCTTCTTTTACACGTTTTACAAGTTTTAGGGTTGTTATGCATATCATTATGACTGTTAACGCTTGTGATGATTTTTATTGATATGGATATGTTATAAATGAATTAGGAAAGTTTAAGTCGATGAGATATTTTCGCATGAAATCTTGTATGTTTTTGCATCTCTTAATGTTCTCGCGCGACTTAAGTAACTTGGGCCGCAATTGTCTCACCTGTAGAGTGTAGAGATGTTTACGCACATAACAATGTTCTCGCGTGAGCTAATATTTTCGCATGCTAAAATGTTTTCTCGTACGATCAGGTTTTCACGTATAGCTAGGTTCTTAAGAACCTGAATGTTTTTGCTTAGTCTTAGAGTTCTCGGACATTTAGGTTTATTAAGTAAAGTTTCACGTGACTAGGTTTAATGAATTGTGGTACATATTATGACCTAAACTGTTTATGAAACGATAAAGGATTTATGGTAAACTTAGCTTGGTATGTTATGTACTATTAGAAGTAAAGTATTATGTAATAAAAGTTGAAGAAAAAGTTAATAAAAAGTGAAACGTAATGATTAAATGAAAGTCTTGCAAGTAAAATGAATAGAGGTGTACAACCATTTTGTTTTTAACTCAACTGATGTACGACTTAGCTAGTCAATGAGGATGCACATAGGGGTTTAATATTTGTTATTGACCATGAATGAAAGAGGATCTTTGTCACTCGACCTTGATATTTTGACCAGCTTCGTGCATAATGTTAGGGGTCTATTTATAGGCCTCGGCATAGTTACTAGTTTCGTACACAATATTGGAGGTCTACATGACACTAATGAAAGATAAAGAAATGAACATGTTAATATGTATATATTAATATGTGCTCACGTGAAAATGCCAAGGTTTTAAAGTATGTAAAGTATGTTATATTATAATTCTGGAGCTCACTTAGTGTTGCTGACTTTGTATGCATAATAATTGGCAGATAATTGTTAATGTTAATGAGATGCAGACATGAACATGGAAGCTGCTGAGATAGTTTAAGTCTGCCATCCATAGTTTTTGAAATGATGTTCCCAAGATTACAGTTTTGATGTTTAAATGCTATTGATGATCTTTTAAGACAAGTTTTATTTTAATGATTATTACGTTGATAAATGTTTTATGCTATAAATGATCAACTATGACGATTTCCTGAGAACAGGGCCTTATAAATAGTTAATTTTTTTCTTTTATGGTTTTTTATTTACCATATTTCTCCTTAATATGTTAAGCTATAAATTTATGTTTTATCTATTTGTTATTTCTTTTAGTCTTTATGTTTGTCTTTCTATTATTTTTGTTTGTAGTAATTACGGATGTTCAAAATAAGCCAAAAACATAATATAACCGAAAACCAAACTGTATCTATAACTGGAAAAACTAAATCAAATCGTGAATTTGGTTTGATTAACAATTACACATAATTTTGCTTATTCGATTCGGTTATCCGTATAATCAGAATAATAAACAATTTAATAGGTTTAATCGAATAACCAAACAGAATAACTCGAAATGGTTTAATCTGGTTTGCTTAGGTCTATTTTCATTACTAAAAGATAGTTTGAACTTTTTTATTGAAAGTCTTTTTTTGTAATTTCATAAAAGTTTATATTAATTTTTTATAGAATTATTTTTTGCTGTTAAATATTTTTATATATCGTTAATATAAAATTTTATTTGAAACTTTGTTTTGAAAAAGAATTTTTTTATAAAGGGATAACATATTAAATTTTAAAATTGTTTTCTAAGAGAAGAATATGAAAAGTAAGGAGATTGTTGTGTAAACCTAAAGCCTAACCCTTATTTAATGCATATCCAATGTAGAATTTGTTTTTGTTTTTCTTGATGATGACTATGACGTTTAGCATGATGACGATGCACCCCTTATGACCATAGAAGTAATGAAAATTCAACCTGGTGATGAAATACAAGCAATGATAAGGCATGTATAATATTCTTCATTATGTTACATAATAAGTTTAGCTTGCTAATTTGAGATGAATTATGTACGTTGTGCACGTGAGAATTTATATTATCAGATCATATTCAAGGTCTGGGTCTCTGTCGATGCGTCACGATCACGACAAGTTGATTAGTGATCGATGATTTGAACGGTTGAATCGTACGTGGATTGGATTGGGGAATTTTTTTTAAAAAAAGTAAAAAGGTCAGGTATATATAACTCCAAGAAGAAAATAAGCACTAATCACGTATGTACTACAGCTTTTAATGATTCCGTTCTTATTTACATTGTAGGTAATTTTTAATTTTTTTTAAATTTTCATTAGGTCTAATACATTAGTTGGTTTGATTGAACTTAATATTTCAGTTACATTTAAGGTAAAGTTTATGAGAGGCATTTTAATAAAATTTAAATGAAGGTATTTTTGTTATGTTTGATACAACTTTTGAGGTATGAAATTTCTATCATTTGGGTTTAATATGCTAGAACTTTTTTTTCGTTCGCCTTTTGTCGTATGCGAATTGAAATTTTACGTCTTTGTGTGATAGCTACTATACAAAGAGTGTTTTTTATGTGCGAAGTTTACGAAGATCTTGCGTGATTGTTATCCTTTTTGCAAAATAATTTCACCACTGATTTTATTTTTCTTGTGTGATACTTCCGCCTATCGCATGATAAATTTCATCATCGTTTTATAATACACTAGTAATGAAAACATCAATTTGTATTCTAAAGTTTTTTCTATAAATATAAGTTATGGCACAAACAAACCAACCTAACACTTGGATTCGGGACCAATAGAGCAATTGTAATCAATAACATGGTTAACAATATTGGCTTGACCAAAATAAAGTCAAGAATATGACCTATCAACCTTAGGTTTGTGAAACAATACTAAAAAACAAACAAACAAACAAACAAACAACCCAGTATATCCCACTCAAGAGCAGGGTCTGGGGAGGGTAGGTGTAGGCGAGTCTTTCCTCTATCTTGTTAGGTAGAGAGACCGCTTCCAAAGAGACCCCCGACTCGGTAGCAAAAGGCATACTGATAGCAAGACAACAAACACGACAATACTAAAAAACAAATGCATTTTATTACTCAATTAGTGAACATTTAAGCCTTAGGTTCACAAAATGGTCCTTAAATGGAAGTGGAAAATGAGGGTACATTAAGTTTGTAGGTCATGCCATCTCGAATAGAAAATGATGGGGATACACATCTACTATTTCACGCCCTCTCTAGGTGGTTTCCTACTCATTTAGTATGATTGTGATTTCTTAAAGAAAAGTCTCGTTATGTAGTGTCGGTCTAATCAAGATTTGACACATAGAAATCTTGCATCTTTTAGTTACAATTTATGATGAAGTTGTATAATTTTGTTTTAAGATACCGACACATTAGATCATGCGTTGTGTGGCGATTTATAGAAGAGATCTAACCAACTTATGAGGCCATTATAATCATCAAAAGATGTTTGATTGAGACCATTTCGTTTTCGATAAACAAGGCTATAGTGACTCTGAAACTGACAGAATTAGAAACCGGATCCGACAAAAACATATAAGAAGCGGATGTTAGAAAGCAAGACGAGATGTTATTTCGTATTATTCTGAATTGACAAACAATAATTCTTCGATCAGCCTATACAAAACATTGAAGGCACAACTCGTTCCACTGATGACCTTGATAGTTTTATAATCTTTATCATTTATATAAACAAATTAATAAAGAAACAAACATAAAAAAATGTATGTATAAAACCTAAGAAGTATCTTTTTTCCTATCCAGTAAAATACAAGTTATATTTTGTGTTCCACTTTATATTTTAAGAATATAGAAATATTTGTTTTCTAAAACAATCGGTTTTTTATATGAACTAAATGTTTATTAGCAACTAAATAGGCAATGTCACATGAGGCATGGACACAAAGTGTCCCCTTTAAAGAAATACCCCATATGCATGCTCTAGACTAGGAGGTCATCAACAAATACAATTTTTAAATATGTGGTCACCATTTGGACAATGATAGTTTAATAATACAACTATACAATTATATAACTTTTTTGATAATTGATATAGTAAAAATAGTATAAATATATTAAAAAATATGAAAGTTATATATATTATTCATGGTTTTAAAGCTTTTGAGTTTTATAAAAAAACTAGATAAACAAATAATCCCTTAGCCAGGTGGTTAAGGTGGCCTATCCGTACAATTAAAAATGTGAAGGTCTTGAATTCAAGTTTCACTCTAAACAAAAAAGCTCAGGATTAACCCAGAGATTTTTCCAGTTCTAAATTTCTTCCTTGGAGGTTTGGGGTGTTGTCTGGGTTGGAAAACGGATAGACCGTCTGATTAAGATGATACATATTCTTTGAAGCATGATCATACATTTGTAATTAAATAAAAAAAAAAACTAGGACAGTAAATGAAACTAAGGAAAATACATGTGACACTTGTTGGTTACAATAATTTAAGAATTCTATACATGAGTTTACTAGTTAATTGTCATTTTTATCCATGAGTTTTATTTCATTTTATTTTGTTTTGTTTTGACATATTCCTCCAAAAAAAATCCCTTCTAGTCCATGACTTTTTTTTAAAAAAATATCATTTTAATTCATTTTCATTAACAAAGTTAACTATGTTTGTTTTCTCGCTCTTAGGTCCTCTTGAGGACTCTTTGAGTTGAGTGGTTAATGAATTCTCTTTCAAAAAAAAAAAACTATGTTTGTTAAGTTCGAGGCATTTTAAGTCATTACACAATTAATTGATATTTAATAGTTTGTATAATTACTTAAACGTCTTTAACTTAACAAACACAATTAATTTAATTTATGAAAATGAATGAAAATGATAACAGGGACCAAAAGAAAAAAAACTTTTTTTAAATGAAAAATGATAAAACAAAACAAAACTCAAGAACGGAAATTTCAATGAACTCTGAATTTAATAAAACAAAATAACAAATAGAAAGAACATAAATGGCTACATAACCTAGGGAATATCTTTTTATGGTACTCATTTGTCTCGGAAAAAATAAGAGAAAATTATAAAAATAACCGCCCAAGTCACCGGTGTTTTTTTATGAAAATAACCATGGACTTTTGAGTTTATATTTTTTTTCACCAATTATAGGACGACACGTGACCAAATATTGCTAGCCAGGCGATACATATTGGTTAAATATATCGCTACTTGGTGATACATCCTAATAATATATCGCATGTTTTTTAACTTTATAACAACGTACATTCAGAAAAGGAATTAATTTCAAAGTTTTGCTGTTGGGGTAATATATTATCTATGAATGTTACTGCTTTTAATATTTTTATTAATTTTATTTATAAAAACACTGCTCCACAAATTAGCGCGATAAGATTTTTAATTTTACAGTTTATATTATCAATAAGTGAAAGATTTCAATAATGCTGAAAACATCGATGAAATGTGTCATTTGATATTTTATATAACTCATTTACAAGCATCAGTGTCGATGTGCCATGTAGCATTATTTGGTTGGTTGAATTATTTTTTATTTTTTATTTTTCAATTTTCAATTTTTTAATTTTTATTTTTTATTTTTTAAATTTTATTTTTTATTTTTATGTTTTTTATTTTTCCATATTTTTTATTACATGTTATATTAAACTGTTTTAGGCTTTGTTAAAAAAACTAGGCTCTAATATGGTAGTTGCCTACATGAGAGCACCTCCATATATGAGTAAGGTTTATAGTAAAATAATATTTAATTTAAAAAGGTTAAGAAAGATTATGAGCTTTATATGTGCCAGTATATTGTTTTAAAAATAATAATATTTTAATCATTGTGTCAAAGACATCAACCCATTGTGTCATATATGTTCATCATGTCAAATGTCAGTTCATTATGTCATATATTTTATATTATTTGTTATATGTATATTACATTGTGTTTTACGTTTTAGATAATTTGGGTTATTTTTATCATTGTTTATATAGATTATATAAACTTATTATCTATCATTGTGTTTTATAATTAAAAGTGCAAAATGACATACTTTCACCAATACATTTATCAAAATTCATAGTGTTGAAAATAACATAATATGTTATTTTTATCAATATTTTTATATATTATATAAACTTGTTATTATCTATTATTGAGTTTACAATTAAAAGTATATAATTATATTCTTTCACCAATGTATTTTTCGAACCTCATAGTGTTTAAGATAACAAAATGCCAATTAAAAAACCCAATGATACATTGTGTTATTCTGTCATTGTTTTTAATGTATTATATTAATTATTTGTTAATTTATTATTACATTTTACATATTAGATATGCACAACAATGTTATTTCACTATTATATTTTTTTAATTCATCATTTTCAGAAAAACATAATAGTATTTAGAAAAACACAATAACTAATAAAACAACATAATGAACTGCACTAAAATATACAATGACGAGATATGAGCTTAAAATATAATTATTATCTTTATATATAATAATGCTGTACTTTTTAAAGATAAAAAATATTCATTTTTATGGTGTAATTTTTATAAAAAATAATGTCGTACATAAAACTTATGAACGTTTACAAAAAATAGTGAAACTTACAAAAAGTCAACAGAAGCGGTTATTTCTAAAATACCCATCGAACAAAGTTTTTTCTACAAATTGATCTCAACCATTGGTTAAGGAGATGGATGGTAAAGATCACTTCTTACTCTTTTTAATGTTAAAGCCCTTTTTATTTGAATCTTTCTCTCTATATATAGGGTTAGATTATTTTCAGAACACTCACTTTATTTTCAAAAACTCACAAAACTAATATAAATGATTATTTATATCAATGGTTTTGATTGAGTAAAATGTTATTTTTGTCCTCTGACGTTTGGTTGAATTTGTCATTTCAATTCAAAAACTTTCTTTTTGTCATTTCAGTCACTATTTCAGTCACTGTAGTTTACCAAATGTTATCATTTTCATCCACTCCATTAACTCCGTTAATATATTTGTTACATATGAGGGTCTTCAGTCTTTTTTAACATCCTAATTATCCAATTAAATAAATTAATCAATTAATATTTAATTAAAATTAAAAAATATATGAAGCGACTAGTGAGACCGGATGCTTCGATTTAAAAGTTGGATTAACTCTAATTCATGTTATTCGGTTCAGATCTGTGACAACTCGGAAAATTCATAAATTATATATGCAAATCTGGTATTTGTGTGTTTATACAAATTTGTTTTTTTTTTATATTTTATTAGTATTTAGTAATAATATTAATAAAAATATAAATAACATAATAGTAATAACAATAACAATAATAATATCAAAAATAAAATAATAATAACAGTGATAATGATAATAATAATATTGTTAATAATAATAATAATTTATAAAAATTTATTAAATTTGGATTTAACAAGTCCAGGGGGCAGTTTTATAAATTTTGAAACTTGAATTTAAAACTTTATAACATAATAATAACATTCGAAAGTGCAGGGACCAAATGCGTAAATATTAAAATTTCAACTGCACTCTCTCTCCTCTCTCGCGATTTTCCGGCGCCGGATCCGGCCGGTCGCCGGCGGCTCTCCGGCGAGTCCAAGAGTCGAGTTTAGGCCATGATTTTGACCCCACGACGCACCAAATCAAACGGGGGACAAAGTGGAACGTTCACGTGAACTTAATTTATGGAAAAAGCTAACCGAAATTGCGAATATGGTCCACAAACTACTTTCGGCCGACACCACTGAGAACACGCATTAAAACATCACAATAATTCAATTAAAGTAATGCAATCGATTGTCTATAAGATTTCTAAACTAATCATGCATTCAAACGCACCTAAAACACTCGAAAATAATCAAATTGATCCTCTCTCAATTCGCGGACCTGCAACTGATTGAACAACCATATTCGAGTTACAAACCCCTAAATTTCCAGAGGGCTTTTGATCATTAGGGTGATTAGAAGCTACCTGTGAAGTTAATTGCATTTTCATCCACGTCTGATCGTCGTTTGGATCCTCCCAAGCCGCGTCCTGTTCTTCGAGGTGTTCATCATCGATCAGACATCTTTCTGGTAAATTAATACACCCATTTGTTCAATTTATCATGGGGAACAAAAGCCCCATGAATATGATTGTTAACAGGAACGAATCATGGATCAATTTGGTCGATCCATGAATCTAGGGTTCTTGATTTGGGGATGAACATTTGGGATTGTGTTTAAATTTAATCGGGTCCGTGTTCTGTTCGATATGGAGCCTTGGCTCACTGGTTTGTGCGCAGGGTTGTGGGGGGGGAGGTCACGGGTTCGAACCGTGCACCTCCCATATTTCTTTTAAAATCCTTTTTGGACTATTTAAAAATATATAAAAATTATTAAAATTATAAAAATAATTTTAAAAGCTTCTGTTATTTTTAACACCATTAAATATTTTTCTGTAAATTATTTAATTAAAAATACTTTAAATAAAATTTATAAAATATTATTTAAAAATATTATAAATAACTATTTTTATAAAAATAGACTTTAAATTATGATTTAAAGTATTAATTCATTAATTGAACACCATATCATTTTTAATTAATGATAAGTCATAAAAATTGTAGAAATTCAATTATTTAAAAACCCTAATTATTTATGTAAATAATTATTACATGTATTATAAATTATTACATGTATTAAAATTGTTATCCATACAAAAATGGGTTTTTAAATATAAATTAAAACAATCAAATTATTAATGGATATTATATTATTTAGGGATTTATTTTGATAATATAAATACGAATTAGATTTTATAAATTTAAATGTTTATAAAATCTTACAAAAATTAAATATAAACTTATATGTTTATATAACGTCTATAATTTAATTAGAATATAATGATATGTCAAAATCATTATTAAACTAATTAAATTTTATATAAATCATTGATTATTAACAAAATAATTAAATGACTTATATGTTTATAACAAATCCTAGAAAACCAAACACTAGATCAATTGAACACCAGGTTCAAGATCTAACTTATTTAGGTTTTGGATTTGTATCTGTTTGCAACGTGAAATTATAATTCCTTAACAGGAATTTACTAGGTTGTCAACACCACACAGGAACTGAGGTGAGTTCACAACTATTCCCCTTTTAATCATTTAAATATTTTGGGGCTGGAATACATGTTGTAATTGAAATTACAATTATTTTTGTGTATTATGTTAAATAATAATTTGATCACATTTATGATTACATATGGTTATTATGAAATCCTTCTCTGTAAACTGGACTATAAATAAGCAGGGATCTTTTGGATAGTACTATCGGGAGTGACTTACCCCCACAAAGGTATGGACATGTGATCCATACAGATGCACAAAGATCTTGTTGTCATTTGGGATGACTGTTTCTGTAGTGAGAAGGCAGATGTGCACTTTATATAGTTTGCATTATAGTTCCACATACAACCCATATGAGGATAAATGTAAAGGAGGATTTGCTCCCTCTGATTTGAAATTATTATGAAAATATAATATACACATAAAGGATAATAAACTAAGTGACATGGACAAATTCAATGTGAAGGATTTGTTGGGCTTGTACTTAGTAGGTATGTGGGATAGCGGGTTCACCTTATTAAAAAGGGTTCCGACAGGCTATTCATATACCGGTGAGTAAATTAAACTCACACTTTTTCTATAAATCCTATTGATGATAACTGATGATTTATCACTATGTTTTACTTACCTGTGAACTCACCAACCCTGTGTTGACACTTGATTTACATGTATTCTCAGGTATCTACTAGGAGCTTATGGACGTGCACGCAGGATCATATAAGAGCTCAAGATACCTATTGAATTATTAATTGAATATGATTAAGACATGTTGTCAAGAAAACAGTCTATCTTTTATTTCCGCTGCTCTGATTATTAATAAAATGTTTATCTAAAACTTATCATATAGATAACTGCATCTCATGTGTGACTACTGTGTTCGATCCTGTTTGTTCACCCCTCCGTGATAGATTCCAGACCCGGAATTTGAGGGTGTGACAGATTGGTATCAGAGCCACTGGTTATACTGAGTTAGGGATTGCATCTAGCCTATAGCCACACACAATAGTTGCACAAAGTAAATTGCCTTAGTTAGAGATAGAATAGGATTAAGAAGTTATATGCTTAAACTTAGGTAGTTGTGTTCCTAAACATAACTTGACTCTTTGACTCTTTTTGATAATTCCTAAACTTATTCTCAACGACATGTGGGATCTACACTTATCATCGTGCCTAAATCAATTTTTTTTTTTTATTTTATTCTCGTCAAAGTCTGTGTCTTACAACTTGAAACATGTAATGCTGGAAGAGCGTGATGCCTGTATCTCGGGGTGTTCTGTCTAGGCAAGGTATTCGCATATATCCAAATCAACCGATGGACCTGTTTACCTTACCTGGGAACCCTTGGGATGAGTATCTGCTTATAGGTACGCATGTCTTCAACAAAGTTGTGATTGACTCAATACTTTGATTAGTCAACGTACTCGCTTTGATTTACGAATCAAACGATTACACCCGGAACATCTCATTGCTATTATGCCAAATTCTCGACTGTCGTTTTCATGTTGAATAGCTCATACTACCCATATCCATAAAAATCCTTAATGATCTTTCAGAATGGCTTCTTGTTAAACCCGTTCACGGCCTAGAAACTCTGGCTGTAAGACTTGTTTCCTTAGTACACGTGCCTCGCCGAATTTAATCGAAAAATCCAGTTTTCTTAAATTCCCATCTGTCCTACAGTAATTGTCCATACTTTGAATATTTGATATAAAATGCATCTATTGAATATGTCAAAGTGTGAATTCTCATCAAACAATATCATGATAGATGGACGCACCAGCGGGCAGAGGCAGAGGTAGAGGACGCGCCAGAAGAACTGACCCAATAGGGATGACTCCTGAAGAAATACAAGCCTTGGTCAATCAAGGTGTTGCTGCAGCCCTAGCCACTCAGTCTGCTCAGAATGGTCATCACTATTCATATAAAAAGTTCCTAACTGCAAACCAGATACCTTCACTGGTGCAGAAGGGGCCATTGGGCTCATAAGGTGGTTCGAGAAATGTGAATCCATCTTCGCTATATCTGAATATCCCGATGAGAGTAGGACCAAGTATGCATCCGGAGCCTTGAGTGGAGCTGCACTCTCGTTCTGGAAGACAGAAGTTTCAAGACTTACTCTCTCCCTAGCCAATGCTATGGATTGGGAGGAATTCAAACAGCTGATGATGGAAGAATTCTGCCCAAGAGAAGAAGTACAAAGGTTTGAAACCGAATGCTGGAACCACAAAATGGTGGGATCTGAAATTGAAAAGTATACCACTGAAAATCATGAGTACGCAACCTTGTGTCCTCATATGATGGAGCCTGCTCACAGAAGAATTGAAGGCTACATCCGTGGACTGTCTCCGGTCATTCAATCTATGGTCACTTCCTCCAACCCAACTTCAATCCAACAGGCCATTAGGATAGCTCACAAGCTGACCAATGAGGCTGTGGCTCAGGGGAAGTTACCACCAAGAAACAAGGGTAAGGGTGTCGCTGCTGAAAGCTTGGGGAAGAGAAAGTTTGAAGATGCTAAAGACAGTGAGAGTCAAGGTACAAGCAAGAAGCAAGATCAGAAAAAGCACCAAGACAATCAGGGCATTCCGTCTAGATGTCAGAGGTGTGGCAAGCGTCATCATGGCAAGTGTACCGCAATCATCTGCTACAAATGCAACAAGAGGGGGCACACTGCTCCTGAATGTAGAACCAAGACTCAAGACCAAGGAAAGAAGGATGGTAATCAGCAGAATGGTGGAAAGAAGGAAGTTATTTGTTTCAGATGTGGAGAAAAGGGCCATATTGCTAAAGACTGCACTGGGGAAAAGAAAGATACAGCCAAGGGCAGAGCCTTCGTGATTGGCAAAGGTGAGGCTCTAAAAGACCCTAACGTTATTATGGGAAAATTTTGGTGAATAATGTTTATGCCATAGTATTATTTGACACGGGAGCTGATAGAAGCTTCGTATCTAATACTTTCTATAAGCACTTGAATGTAGAACCTGTACCCCTAGATGAGCCATATGTTGTAGAAGTAGCAAATGGTAAATCCTTGACCGCATCACAAATCCTGAAAACTGTACACTAGATTTATCAGGTCATATCCTACCAATAGACCTCATGCCCATTACTTTGGGAAGCTTCGATATGGTAGTTGGTATGGATTGGCTATCCAAAAACTCTGCAGAAATTATCTGTAAGACAAAATGATTCGTATCCCCCTACCAAATGATGAAGTCCTGTGTGTGGAGGGAGATAAAACCGGTGTGTGATGGGAGTTATTTCTTATTTGAAGGCTCAAAAGTGTCTTCGAAAAGGACATACTGCTATCCTAGCCTTAGTCACTGACAAAGAGAAGAAGGAAAGGAAGATTGAAGATGTATCCGTCGTCAGGGAATTTCCTGAAGTGTTTCCTGATGAACTGCCTGGGTTGCCCCCTAAAAGAGAGGTCGAGTTTTCAATCGAGTTAGTACCTGGAGCTACACCTATAGCTCGGGCACCATACCGTCTCGCACCTTCTGAATTAAAAGAACTATCTGACCAGCTTAGGGAACTCCTTGATAAAGGATTCATTCGACCTAGCTCGTCACCATGGGGAGCACCAGTGTTATTTGTAAAGAAGAAAGACGGAACCTTCAGAATGTGCATTGACTATCGGAACTGAACAAAGTGACGATCAAGAACCGTTATCCCTTGCCACGTATTGACGACTTATTTGACCAACTGCAAGGTTCAAGCATTTACTCCAAGATAGATCTTAGAAGCGGTTATCATCAGCTGAGAGTCAGAGATGAAGATATTATGAAGACGGCTTTCAGAACTCGATACGGTCACTTTGAGTTCACAGTCATGCCATTTGGGCTAACAAATGCACCTGCCGTATTCATGGATCTCATGAATCGTGTATGCAAGCCTTATTTAGACAAGTTTGTCATTGTCTTTATTGATGACATCTTGATCTATTCCAAAAATGAGTGTGAGCATGAAGAACATCTGAGATTGGTTCTTGAACTACTAAAGAGGGAGGAGCTCTATGCTAAGTTCTCGAAATGTGATTTCTGGCTTAAAGAAGTTCAATTCCTTGGCCATGTAATTGATGCTAATGGAATTCATGTAGACCCAGCTAAAATTGAATCCATCAAAAGTTGGCCTACACCTTCTAATCCAACGGAAATTAGACAATTTCTGGGACTAGCCGGCTATTACAGGAGTTTTATCGAGGGATTCTCCAAGATAGCTCAACCATTGACCATGCTTACCCAAAAGGGGGTAGCATATCATTGGGGGTTCAAGCAAGAGGCTGCTTTTCAAACACTGAAACAGAAGTTGTGCAGTGCACCTATATTGTCCCTACCCGACGGTATAGAAGACTTTGTAGTCTACTGTGATGCTTCTGTTCAGGGTCTGGGATGTGTTTTGATGCAGCGAGACAAAGTCATAGCCTATGCCTCAAGACAGTTAAAGTCTCATGAGAAGAACTATGCAACTCATGATCTAGAACTGGGGCTGTTGTGTTTGCTCTTAAATTATGGAGACATTACTTGTACGGTACTAAATGCACTATTTATACCGATCACAAGAGTCTTCAACACCTGTATAATCAAAAGGAGCTGAACATGAGGCAGAGGAGATGGCTTGAACTATTAAACGATTATGATTGTGCCATCAAGTACCATCCTGGTAAAGCAAATATTGTGGCTGATGCTTTGAGTAGGAAAGAACATGTGAAACCTCGTAGAGTGCGAGCTCTACAACTTACCATTCAAAGCAACCTGCCGGCACAAATCTTGAATGCTCAGACTGAAGCCCTGAAAGAAGAGAACATTAAAGATGAAAACCTTCGAGGGCTAGACCAACAGTTTGAAGTTCATTCGGATGGGATACGCTTTATAGCAGGAAGGATTTGGGTACCCCTATACGGGAATCTGAGGAGCCTGATCATGGATGAAGCCCACAAGTCTAGATACTCTATCCACCCAGGTGCAGATAAGATGTATTACGACTTGAAGCTTGTTTACTGGTGGCCAAGAATGAAGGCAGATATTGCAACCTATGTCTCCAAGTGCTTGACTTGTTCTAAAGTCAAGGTCGAATACCAAAAGCCTTCAGGAATGTTGACCCAACCAGAAATTTCCGTGTGGAAGTGGGAAATGATAACCATGGATTTTGTCACTGGTTTACCCAAATCTCAGACGGGCAATGACACCATTTGGGTTATCGTTGACCGTCTCACCAAATCCGCTCATTTCATACCCATCCGTGAGAAAGACAAGATGGAGAAGCTTGCAAGGGTGTACATCAAAGAAATTATCTCTAGACACGGAGTGCCAGTGTCTATTATCTCTGATCGTGATGCACGGTTTACATCAATCTTCTGGGGAAAACTTCAGAAAGCTCTAGGCACTCGCCTAGATATGAGCACAGCCTATCACCCTCAAACTGATGGTCAAAGTGAAAGAACCATACAGACTCTTGAGGATATTCTCAGGGCTTGTGTTATTGACTTTGGAAAGAACTGGGAAGGTCATTTACCTTTGGTAGAGTTCTCATATAACAATAGCTACCATTCGAGCATCAAGGCGGCACCATTCGAGGCCTTATATGGACGTAAATGTAGATCACCGCTTTGCTGGGCAGAAGTTGGAGATAGTCAACTTACTGGCCCAGAGTTGATCTTTGAAACTCATGAGAAAATTGTCCAGATAAGAGAACGCATGGCTGCTGCCAGGGATCGCCAGAAAAGCTATGCTGATAAACGCCGCAAGCCACTGGAATTTCAGGAAGGAGATAAGTTTTGCTAAAGGTATCTCCCTGGAAGGGAGTTATACGCTTTGGAAAACGAGGGAAATTGAACCCTCGCTACGTGGGACCTTTTGAAATTGTCAGAAGGATCGGCCCAGTAGCCTATGAATTAAATCTACCTGCTGAACTTGGTGGTGTGCATAATGTTTTTCACGTATCAAATCTAAGGAAGTGTTTATCCGATGAATCACTTGTTGTGCCTTTAGAGGAACTGCAAGTAGATGAAAAACTCAGGTTTATCGAGGAACCAGTTGAAATCATGGATAAAGAAGTCAAACAACTTAAGCATAGCAAGATTCCGATTGTCAGAGTTCGGTGGAACTCCCGGCGTGGTCCTGAGTTCACTTGGGAACGAGAGGACGAAATGATGCGCAAGTATCCTAACCTGTTCAAGAATGTTGCCGGTACTTCTTAATTTTCGGGACGAAAATTCCTGTAACAGGGGGATGATGTGACAACTCGGAAAATTTCATAAATTATATATGCAAATCTGGTATTTGTGTGTTTATACAAATTTGTTTTTTTTTTATATTTTTATTAGTATTTAGTAATAATATTAATAAAATATAAATAACAATAATAATAATAACAATAACAATAATAATATCAAAAATAAAAATAATAATAACAGTGATAATGATAATAATATATTGTTAATAATAATAATAATTTATAAAAATTTATTAAATTTGGATTTAACAAGTCCAGGGGGCAGTTTTATAAATTTTGAAACTTGAATTTAAAACTTTATAACATAAAATAATAACAATCGAAAGTGCAGGGACCAAATGCGTAAATATTAAAATTTCAACTGCACTCTCTCTCCTCTCTCGCGATTTTCCGGCGCCGGATCCGGCCGGTCGCCGGCGGCTCTCCGGCGAGTCCAAGAGTCGAGTTTTAGGCCATGATTTTGACCCCACGACGCACCAAATCAAACGGGGGACAAAGTGGAACGTTCACGTGAACTTAATTTATGGAAAAAGCTAACCGAAATTGCGAATAATGGTCCACAAACTACTTTCGGCCGACACCACTGAGAACACGCATTAAAACATCACAATAATTCAATTAAAGTAATGCAATCGATTGTCTATAAGATTTCTAAACTAATCATGCATTCAAACGCACCTAAAACACTCGAAAATAATCAAATTGATCCTCTCTCAATTCGCGGACCTGCAACTGATTGAACAACCATATTCGAGTTACAAACCCCTAAATTTCCAGAGGGCTTTTGATCATTAGGGTGATTAGAAGCTACCTGTGAAGTTAATTGCATTTTCATCCACGTCTGATCGTCGTTTGGATCCTCCCAAGCCGCGTCCTGTTCTTCGAGGTGTTCATCATCGATCAGACATCTTTCTGGTAAATTAAATACACCCATTTGTTCGATTTATCATGGGGAACAAAAGCCCCATGAATATGATTGTTAACAGGAACGAATCATGGATCAATTTGGTCGATCCATGAATCTAGGGTTCTTGATTTGGGGATGAACATTTGGGATTGTGTTTAAATTTAATCGGGTCCGTGTTCTGTTCGATATGGAGCCTTTGGCTCACTGGTTTGTGCGCAGGGTTGTGGGGGGGGAGGTCACGGGTTCGAACCGTGCACCTCCCATATTTCTTTTAAAATCCTTTTTGGACTATTTAAAAATATATAAAAATTATTAAAAATTATAAAAATAATTTTTAAAAGCTTCTGTTATTTTTAACACCATTAAATATTTTTCTGTAAATTATTTAATTAAAAATACTTTAAATAAAATTTATAAAATATTATTTAAAAATATTATAAATAACTATTTTTATAAAAATAGACTTTAAATTATGATTTAAAGTATTAATTCATTAATTGAACACCATATCATTTTTAATTAATGATAAGTCATAAAAATTGTAGAAATTCAATTATTTAAAAACCCTAATTATTTATGTAAATAATTATTACATGTATTATAAATTATTACATGTATTATAAATTGTTATCCATACAAAAATGGGTTTTTAAATATAAATTAAAACAATCAAATTATTAATGGATATTATATTATTTAGGGATTTATTTTGATAATATAAATACGAATTAGATTTTATAAATTTAAATGTTTATAAAATCTTACAAAAATTAAATATAAACTTATATGTTTATATAACGTCTATAATTTAATTAGAATATAATGATATGTCAAAATCATTATTAAACTAATTAAATTTTATATAAATCATTGATTATTAACAAAAATAATTAAATGACTTATATGTTTATAACAAATCCTAGAAAACCAAACACTAGATCAATTGAACACCAGGTTCAAGATCTAACTTATTTAGGTTTTGGATTTGTATCTGTTTGCAACGTGAAATTATAATTCCTTAACAGGAATTTACTAGGTTGTCAACACCACACAGGAACTGAGGTGAGTTCACAACTATTCCCCTTTTTAATCATTTAAATATTTTGGGGCTGGAATACATGTTGTAATTGAAATTACAAATTATTTTTGTGTATTATGTTAAATAATAATTTGATCACATTTATGATTACATATGGTTATTATGAAAATCCTTCTCTGTAAACTGGACTATAAATAAGCAGGGATCTTTTGGATAGTACTATCGGGGAGTGACTTACCCCCACAAAGGTATGGACATGTGATCCATATCAGATGCACAAAGATCTTGTTGTCATTTGGGATGACTGTTTCTGTAGTGAGAAGGCAGATGTGCACTTATATAGTTTGCATTATAGTTCCACATACAACCCATATGAGGATAAATGTAAAGGAGGATTTGCTCCCTCTGATTTGAAATTATTATGAAAATATAATATACACATAAAGGGATAATAAACTAAGTGACATGGACAAATTCAATGTGAAGGATTTGTTGGGCTTGTACTTAGTAGGTATGTGGGATAGCGGGTTCACCTTATTAAAAAGGGTTCCGACAGGCTATTCATATACCGGTGAGTAAATTAAACTCACACTTTTTCTATAAATCCTATTTGATGATAACTGATGATTTATCACTATGTTTTACTTACCTGTGAACTCACCAACCCTGTGTTGACACTTGATTTACATGTATTCTCAGGTATCTACTAGGAGCTTATGGACGTGCACGCAGGATCATATAAGAGCTCAAGATACCTATTGAATTATTAATTGAATTATGATTAAGACATGTTGTCAAGAAAACAGTCTATCTTTTATTTCCGCTGCTCTGATTATTAATAAAATGTTTATCTAAAACTTATCATATAGATAACTGCATCTCATGTGTGACTACTGTGTTCGATCCTGTTTGTTCACCCCTCCGTGATAGATTCCAGACCCGGAATTTGAGGGTGTGACAAGATCTGTTGTAAGATTTCAATTAACTTTCATATTTTGTTTTGCATGTACTTTTAGCCATTTGAGATATGCTGTGGTATTGAGGTCTGTTGTTATCACGCTTTGTTTGATTGAAGTCTTCTATTGTCATGTTTGTTCGAACGTGAAAACAACATACCTCAATAGAACAAAATGTGACAATAGTATATCTTAATCGAACAATGGTGCACGTTCGAACAAAACGTGAAGATCCATTAAAATCACACAACAGACCCAATCGAACAACATGAATTTACGTTAATCAAAGCTTTTAAATTGAAACGTCCGGTTTCACTAGTCGCCTCATATTTTTCTTTTAGTTTTAATTGAATATAATTGATTAATCTGTTTTAATTGGATAATTAATGTGTTGAAAATACTAAAATACCCTCATTTTTAACGGAGATCCTAACGGAGTTAGTGAAGTGGATGAAAATTATAACATTTGGTAAACTAGACTGAAATGGCAAAAAAATTGGATTGAAACGACAAATTCAATAAAACGTTAGGGATGAAAATGGCATTTTACTCAATATTTAATTAAAACTAAAAAACATATATAGCGACTAGTGAGTCCGGGTGCTTCGATCTAAAATTTTCAATTAACTCTAACCCATGTTGTTCATTTGATGTCTACTGCGATATTTCAATTGATCTTCATGTTTTGTTCGAAAGTGCACCATTACTCGATCGAGATCTAGTGTTATCACATTTCGTTTGATTGAGATCTGCTATTATATTGTCACGTTAACGTGACAATAGCAGACCTCAATCAAACAAATCGTGATAACAGCAGACCTCAATCCCGTAGTAGAAATCAATCGAATAAACGTAGATGCTAGAACAAAATATGAATATTAATCGAAAACTCAAGTCAAACCTCAATCGAACAACAAGAGTTAGAGTTAATTGAAGATTTTAAATCGAAGCGTCCGGTCTCACTAGTAACTCCATATGTTTTTTAGTTTTAATTAAATATTAATTGATTAATTTGTTTTAATTGGGTAATTAGAGTGCTGAAAAATACTAAAATATTCTCATATTTAATGGAGATATTAACGGAGTTAGTGAAGTGGATGAAAATGTCAATATTTGATAAACTATAGTGACTGAAATAAAAAAAGTTTTTGGATTGAAATGACAAATTCAACAAAACATAAAGGACAAAAATGACATTTTACTCTACTCGTTTTGATTAAAGAAAGTTAAACGATAAAACAAAAAATATTCTCTCCAATTAATAATTTAACTAATTTATCTATTAATTTTCACTCTCCTCTTTCTATTTTTTATGTTTTTTAGAAATGTGTAAATTTTATAGTATTTACATACGTGTAAATTTAATATTATCTACATACGTGTAAATTTAATAGGGAAATTTTAGGCGCACCGCCTTTTCATGGAGAAAACCGACCCAAGCGGTCACGGTTAGGTCTCCCCGTGACCGTTTGGTCAGGTGTGAGACCTAACTGTTACGGTTTGCCCTAACTGTGACAGTTATATCTGGGGATCCGTAGTCAATGATTGGGTATGTAATTATGGGGAATTGATTGTGCGCAGGGGGCTATATGTCACGGTTTGGCCAAACCGTGACATATTGCTTTTATTTTTTTTATTTTTTAAGCATTAAACATTGTTTTTTATTTTAATTTTATCACTGTAAACTTGAGAATGAAATGGCGGGAAGCACCATTCGATCGGAGTTTGATTTCGTGTATCTTCCGATTGATTTCAAGTAGGTATCTATCTGAATAATATTATTATTAATTTTTATGGTGTAAATACTACATGTCTATATATATATATTATATATATATATATATATATATAAGCTAAGTTTTGACGTTGATATATACGTACAGGCATGGTTTGAATGCCGGATATGCGTTTGTGAACTTTACAACATCTGAAGCAGCTTGGAAGTTTCATACGTCGGTTAAAGGAAAACATTGGGATTTGTTTCAAAGCAAAAAGATTGCGGATGTTAGTCGTGCTAGAATCCAGGTACTTTATTACTTTTAGTTTTATTAACGTACTCACCTTAATCATTAGCTAGTAGAAGTAGTGTGAGAAGGATGGTTGGGGGGAGAGGTAGGGTTGTGGCACTAGGATCTTGCACCATGGTCCGGTGGTGTGGTCTACCTTTTTCTGACGTCATCATGGTTTATTAGTCTGTACAAATGATGATTGATTATCGATTACTAGTTTCACCGTCACATCATTTCTATCTTTTCATTCCTTTTTTTTTATTTAAATATTTATTTAATCGTAACATACGTGTTTGTGTTTTGTGTTTATTATTAATTTATCATATTACAAGTAATTTTGTGTTTAATTATTTTTTAAACAAGTTGGTTGTTATTTCATCACATGGTTAATCTAATCGTAAAAATCAGTTGTTATCAAACATATACAATTAACATTATCAACATTAAAAATATAAAACAAACAAACAAAGAAACACAACCAAACAAACACAACCAAATATACAAGTCATCATAACTGAAATTGCACATATATATATATATATATATATATATATATATATATACATATATATATATATATACACAACGAGTTTTTACATACAAAAAGAAATAAAATACAAACAAAATACCTATCTAATCCATCATCCCCGGATCGCTGCCCTGACCAGACCCGCCCGCGCCAGAAGGGCCAGCACCGTCATGGTCTAACCGCCTCGGTGGCTGTGACAACAACGGCGTACCCGAGGCGGCATAGTCCGCGACCATGTGCTGGACGACCCAGTCCATCATATCATGCAGCCTCGTGGTCGTATCCTCCAGCCTCGTGACCCTGTCTCGTGTGTCCTGAAGCATATCAAGAACATGAGCAGGCAATCGCACGGCATGGTACACGCCCTGAGGATGCTGGGGCGGGTCCTGGTCGTGCGGCGGGGGAATGGGCTGATCCTCCCCGCCGCCAAGGGGCTCGTGGGCATCCTGAAGGTGGACCTCAGCCCCCGCCAGCTCGGGGGGGTCCACCAACGGCTCGGGCACCCATGGCACAAGCTCCTGGTATCTACTGAGCAGGTGCCACGTGCCGTCGGGGAACCTCCGAACGATCCTCATCCCAGTGGCGGTGGTCCGGGCGGCCACGCGCACAGGAGTCGGAGGTAGCGGGAGCTGGGACATGGCGTGTGCGTACCCCAAGCCCCGAGCGATCCGGGAAACGATGTTCCCGCCAACTAACGCCCCTCGCGACTGCCGATGATAATAACTAGCAAAATAATCAGCGAGGGCATGCGCGAGGTGGCAGTGTCGGTGTGTAAGTACACACCGAAGAAAAAAAAGGTCGGCGGCGTTGACCCTGTCGGTCCCCGTCCCACGACCGGCGATGGACGTGGCGATGAGTCGGTGAATGTATCTATACAGAGGGTCTCGTATATGAGATAACCTCGTATCACCACCATACGGTCCATCGCCAATGGCAGGCCACCAGACCTGATCGGAGTCGTCGGCCCCGCGGATCAAGGCCGTGGTGTACAT
>CM044003.1:103693201-104020701 GCA_024085815.1 Flaveria linearis
TTGGCCCTCAACCCGATTAGTTGTAAATTCACCATTGTTAAGGCGGTCGTACATCCAACAAGTAACAATTTTCTCTTTGTACGGCACCAACCAATTATTCCAAATATATTTCCATACCTCTGAAAGAAAATAACAAATTTTAGAAAATGAACAAATAAATTGTTAGAGTAAAAATAAATATGAAATTCTTACCACTTTTACCATCTTCATTTAACTTTTCTTCCATCTTCCTGCAATTGTAATCGTACATTGCCTCTGTGGGAGACGAACACAAGGTCTTCCACCAGTATGAAAAATCCTTCCACATGTCGGTTTTGAAAAGGATATTCCACCGTCTTTTGATATTCTCCCGAACGTGCCACCTGCATAGGTTTTTAGTAGCACTCGGGAACACTGTGTCACACGCACTCATCAGGGCCAGGTCCCTGTCTGTGACAATAACGCGGGGCTCCACACACTCATCGAGCATATCTCTGATCTGCTCCAGTACCCATGTGAAGTTGTCTTGCCGTTCCCTCGATATAAATGCATGCGCGATACAAAACGACTTCGACGTCGACGTAACACCAATAACCTGAACAAACGGAATGTTGTACATGTTGGTCTTGTACGTCGTGTCTATCAACATCACGTGCGGGAATGCGCGCCACATTTTATACGAAGTAGGATGACAAAAAAAAACATCTTCCACGACCTTAGTAGTTGCATTCGTTCGTGTTTCAAACACGAACTCTTTAGATTGTAGCAGGTTTTCAAGTTCCTGCATTGGTGTGATTCCTTCTCTCCCCTCAGCCCTAAACTTTGACGTCAGATTGTATATGTCTTGAACAACACAGACGCTGTGGGGAAACTGCTCCCTTACGGTTGAATGGATATGTCGTGGCCGCACGTGCTGCCTATGTAATTTCTCGACAAGATCAATTTCTTCGGCGGTCATCTTCCTAAGATGTGCGTGGCCCTCCTCGTACACAATAGGATCGTGGTTGACTGGTTGTGCGTCTCGTTTCTCACCTCTAACATCCAACTATCACTCTTTCCTACGTACTTCCCTACGAGTTTAAAGGGACAGCCTTTCTTTATGCTCCCAGTACGTCTACTTGTGCCAGTGAATTTAGGTTCACCACTACGATTGCATATTAGTTCCACATCCTTTTTTCATAACTGACCCACCACAATGACGCACCCATGCTCGCGTCCTCTCGTTTTAGCCCACTTCTCCAAGTTCTCACGAGAATCAAAATACTGAAAAAATAATAAAGCTAGACATAAAAAACAATATATAAAACAAATAAAAAATAAAATAAACAAAAGAATAAAAACTCTTCGTACTTGATTGGTTTTATAAGAAACCGTAGCCTTTCTTATCCGATCCTCATCCCCATCATGCTCCGCGGTGTCCCCATGGTTTTCTTTAAGGTGAACCGAACTGTCACTCTCATCTATGTCATTCCCATTAAAAGTATCCGACACATGTGTAATTTCTAGTTCTGACTGGTACGGGGGATGTCCGTAATCCAGCTCTGTTTGTGAGTAGTACGTGTTCGGGGCATGCCCGTAAGAATTGCAAGGGGGATATCTGTACCCTTCACCGTAGCCTGTCGGTCCAAATAAAGAGTTGTACGCCTCTTGAGCAAATGTGTTCGACGGGTTGGTTTCCTCCTCCCCCCACGGAGGGTGACTCCCGTATACGTAATATTCCTAAAAAAGATAATGGTTAGATATTTCAAATAATAAGTTATAATAAAACATATACTAGTTCAACCTGGTTCGAATCTTCGATACGTGGCACCTCATTCAAATCTGGAAGCTTCGGCTTTTGATAATGATCTCTCGAACCCGACATTGTTTTCGAATTAACGCGTTTTTGGAATGACGAAGGCTGAAAAATCTCGAGTGTTGGATGAATGAAAGCTAATCCAAGGTCGATTAAAAACTGAAAATTTGGATTACGAAATTGCGAAACGGAAGTTTAGAAATGGATATGCCGATTGTTCTAAGTTGAAACGTATTTAAGGTCAAATTCTGGTGCACAAACCGTCACGGTTTGGCCTCCACGTGACGGTTTGTGGCGCGAATCCCGGCCTTTGTCAAAATCACGTCTACGTCGTACCTTAAACTGAGACCTCGTACTCTAGAGGTCACGGTTAGGCCAAACCGTGACGGTTTGGTGACCGCTTTTCAACTTTAACAGCCCATTTTGTCGTTTTGTTGTCACGAGGTCACGGGGACTACCACCCCAAACCGTGACAGCAAGCCCATGCGGTAACGGTTAGGTTGCAAAATGTGACCGCTAGACCTAACAGTGACCGTTTGAACCGGCTTACCCCCAAAAACCCATGCGGTGTCCCCATTAGGACCCATTTAATATTATCTACATATGTGAATTTACATTTTCTCTCACTTACATATACGTAAACTTCATGCTAGGGAATTACGGTTTTTTCATATTGTTTGACATACATGTAAACTTCATACTATTTACATTTATACATATTCTTAATTAAATATTTCCAACTAATCACTATTTACACATATGTAAATTTCATATTAATTAAAAAAATTAATTCATGTTATTTACATATACGCTAATCCTTAAATGGATCATCTATTTATATATATGTAAATGATTTATATATGTGTAAATACAGTATTTACATATACATCAATCTTTTTATTTTTTAAAGGGAATGACGTTTTGGTTATTGTGTCAAGTGTATCATGTCATTGTATCAAATATCAGTCTGTTGTGTCAAGTATTTTGTTATCATAAATTATATGTATTCATGATTGTGTTTTACGTTTTAGATCATTTTAGTCTTACTTTTGTTATTGTTTTTATATATTATTTTGTGTTATTTTATCATTGTGTATTCCAACTAAAGGCAGACAATGGTGTTTTTTTACCAATGTATTTTTAAAAACTCATTGTGTCTAGGGTAACACATAACAAACAAAATACACAATGAGACATTTATCATTATGCCTTACGTTTTATATTATTGTATATTATTTTGTTAATGCTTTTAATGTATTAGATTATTAGTTGTTAATTTATCATTTTGTTTTACATACTAGAATTACACAAACAATTTCATCATTATGGTTTTTGATATTCATCATTTTATAAAAACACAAAAGTGTTAAAAAAAACATAATAACTAACAAAAATATATAATAAGCTGCATTAAATACACAATAACATGTATATTTCATATGAGTTGAAAAATATAAAAAATTATTACCTTTTTATATCATGATATTGTAGTTGCTTTAAAGATAAAAAAATGTTTGTTTTTATGATGTAATTATTATAAAAAAATAATCTTGTAGATAAAGTTATGCACGGTTAAAAAAGTGGATGAGCTTGAAAAAGGTCAACAAAATTGGCTATGGCTAAAATACTCCTTTAAAAAATGTGTTCAATATAATTTGATCTCAATCATTGATTAAAAGATTAAGAGGTAAAAATTTTCTTACACTTTATAACCTTTTATTTGAATTAGTTCGTAATTATAAAAGTATAACGAGTTCTTAGAGATAATCGGATTTTTAACTCCGTCAATGTTTCTTTATTAGAGTTAATTACATGAAAGGTCTATGTGATTATGTTTGTTTTCACTTTTGGTCCTCAGTTTTAGAAAATTACAAGGTCGGTCTAAACATTTGACAAAATAAAACACAAACGGTCTCTATCATGGATGGCGGTTAGCTTTTCAGTTAAATTTTTTCAAAAATGGCAAAAACACCCCTAACCAATAAAAATAAAAATGGTTATAATCCAATTAAAGGAGATATGGGACCCACCTACCCACTGTTTTCCCTCCCCTGGTATGATATCGTCGTCGCCACTCATATCATATTACACACCAAATTTCAAATTCATTCATCGAGCAACATGAATCAGGACAACAATTCTATGCAAACTACAACCATAAGATCCATCTCAAAACACAAATTCTAACGAAACAAAAAATCAAAAGATAAAGATAATACCTTCATAATGAAAGTAAAATTGATTCGGTTTTCACGCATAAATCACGATAATGGCGACAAAAGTATAAGGGAAAAAAGCAAAGTAGAAGCCAGTGCCGAAGTTTGAATATCCCCGGTTAAAATTATATTTTTAGGGGGGCGAACTCATATTTATATAAAAATTTACACTATTGGGTAAAAAAATTATACTAAGGGATTAAACATTTACACTACTGGTCGAGGAAGACAAGAAAAAAAACTAGAGAGAGATAGTGATAGAGTTGGGCGGTGGTGAGTTGGTGGTGAGCCGGCGGCCGGATATTAACAGGGGGAGATGGAGGACGGGGTGGGGGTGGGGGGTTAGGGGTGGACCATTCATTTATTAACATTAACATTTATATAATAAATATAAGTACATATAATTAGACTTTAATTTTAAATAAGGGGCACTTTGGTCATTTCACATACATTTAACAAAAAAAGTTAAGGGTCATCCATGACGGAGACTATTTGTGTTACATTTTGTCAAATGTTTGGACCGATCTTGTAAATTTTTAAACCTCGAGACTAAAAGTAAAAACAGAACTAACCATATGAACACATGTAATTAACTCTTTGAGTTACTTTAATGTATTTATTATTTATCTTAGTATAGCTAAAACTTACTCATCAGGTTTATTATATACTTAACAAATCAAATTGATTAAATTATTTATTTTGAACCAAAACATATTTAAAACCTCAATTCGGCTAAACCTTGAATTCGTATATTAGCACATAATAAATCAGAGAAGAAACATGCTAGCACACTTTTTGTTGAAAATTAGGCTTTTGGTTTGAAACCGAACCGAATTCTTATTTACTTCTCGTTTTGATTGAACATATGACTTTTTTATTTGGTTTTAGTTTTAATCGAAAATATATCAGTAAAAGGGAAGCAAAACCCGAACCTAAAAACCCTTTGAATTAAAATCCAACTCAAGGAGTCTTTTGAAGTAATAGTTGAAATAGTTTATTTAATTACTAGCTTTAGTAAATCCGTGTATTACACGGGTTGAAAAATAAAATATCAAATAGGAAAACATTTTATTAGTTATAAAATGATATTTTAAAATAAAACATAATTGAATCATATATAAGTAGGGACTATAAATAAATAAACAATGATATCAACCTTTTAATCTTTTTTTATTTTTAATTTTTTTCCAAAAGAAAAATGAAATATATTTGTTTTAAAGCAAACATTTTAAAAAAATGTAAAATTTTAAAACTTATTCTAACTCCCAATTTTATTTATTTTTTGAATATAAAAATTTTACTTACAAACATCAATTTAAAATATTTTATATTTTTAAAAAAGTTTGATGTTTTAGAAGTAAATTTATTTATAAAAATTTATTTACTTAGAAAAATAATTAATAAAAAGATATTTTCTTTAATTTATTATTAGTAATAATTAATAAGATATTTAATATGAGAGAGAAGATAGAAAATTTGATGAGGTGAAATGTGATGATGACACATATGCACCCTAGTTACCATTTTATTAGAGTATGAAAATGTTTTCGTTTACATCGTTTATTATCCGGTTTTATGACTAAGTAATCTATTTTATAAAAAAAACTTGAAGTAATTCTTATAAACATTTAATTTTAGAGAACAAAAATCAGATAATTCATTTTCATTATAAAATAACACCACTATTAGTTAATTACTTAATTACTTAATTACGTGCCCATTGGTTCCTCTTTGGATATTCCTTTTCCTTTTTCTTTTATTTTATGAATTTTAACACCCAACACACTCTTTACAAAATTCTCTTAAATGAGCAATTCAATGTGAGAATAAAATAGGCAATCTCTTAAGAAAACACTTTAGAGCATTCACAACCCATGCCTTATAATTATGTGAGTATGAGTTCTTAAATTATATGGGATAGTTTTGAGTGGTTTTGAGTGGAGGAGAGAAAAAATGTTATTGTTTATCTGTAAATTTAAGGATTCACTGTTTAACCCTTATAAATTTTTTAATATTTTTGAAAGTGGTTGTGAGTGAAGGAGAGAGAAAAGTTAATGAAAAATGTATAAAAATATATTATTTAATTGAAAGAAGAGAGAAGAAGTAGTGATTTTTAGTGTAATTATATAGATAAAGATAAAGAATGGAATGTGAACGCTCTTACTACACCTTATAATACCGTATTATCGCTAGACTATGGATCCATTGGTGGGCCATCTTGGACAAAAAGATAAAATGTTGAAAAGACCAAAGGTAAAGTCAATTAGGCAGGTCGACCTTGAAAATTCTCATGAGATATCGGGCTCGGGGTGAAAATAAAAACTTAACCCCTATAATATGGAATATAGAACATGTTAAATCGAATAACTTGTATATAAGAATTTTATAATATAAAGATAATTGTTATAACAATAAAAAAACGAAGGTATTGTAGCAAAATAATCTAATTTATATACTTCAACATATTAGGAAGCTCTTCTAGAGTTTTTAAAAGATAAAGGGCCATTAGCCATGGGCTTTTGCAACTAAAACATGTTAAACGACTATAATTAATTGTGTATATAACAAATGTATTTTGCAAACTAAAATGGGTCATATAAATAAATGAATTATTAAATTATATATATATATATATAATATAATAGAGGAAGGCTCACATATAAATTTTCTAAAACTAAAAAGGGTAAGAAGGATTAAGATGTTGACACGTGTTATTTTGATCAAAATTAGGTTAGGGGCAAATTTGATAATAATCCCCTTCTCAAGTTCCACCTTTTTTTAATCATTTATAACTTTTACATACGATTTTATTTTTTTTAAAAAATACACAATAAAAATGAGTATTTTTAATCTTTAAAACACATACAGTGTTGATATAAAAAAATAAAGTTTTTTTATCTCATTGTATAATTTCATCAGATCATTGTATAATATTCTGAACTGATGAGGATTATATAATTATCTAATGAGAAATACACAATAAACATAAAAAGTTTACATTTATCATTATTATGTTATGCGAAAAATATTATTTGAAAAAGCACAATGCATAACACAATTGTCAACATTAAACACAATGGGTAGCACAATGACCAACACTAGATTCGATGATTAGCAATAAACATAATGAGTTGCTTGACGAGGATTACACAATAGCATGTTTAGGATTACATAATGAACTAAAAATTGTAAAAAAAGTATATTTTCAACATTGTTTTATTTGAAAAACATCATTTTAGAAAGCAAAATGCATAACATAATAGTTAGCACTAGACATTATGGGTAACATAATGACAAACACTATACTCGATTTAGCAATAGACATAATGAGCTCCTTGACGATGATTACCCAATGATCTGACCAATATTACATAATGCACTAGAAAATACATAAAAAATTACATTTTTAGGATTGTGTTATTTGAAAAACACAATTTTAAAAAACACAATGGTTAATATTAGACACAATGAGTAACACAATGACTAGCACTAGACTCGATGGCCAGCAATAGATACAATGAGCTGCTTGATGGGGATTACACAATATCCTGATCAGGATTACACAATAAACTAGAAAAACGTAAACAAATTACATTTTAGCATTCTGTTATTCAAAAATTATCATTTTTAAAAAACACAATGCATAATAAAATGATCAACATTAGCTACAATGATCTGATAAATATTACACTATTACCTGATATTATACAATGAGCTAACGAATATTATATAATAAGCTGAAATAACGTAATTATAAACGTGTTAAAGATTAAAAAACACTTGTTTTTATGGTATAATTAAAAAAAAACAATATTGTATGTAAAAGTTATGAGCGTTTAAAAATAAATATGAAACTTGAAAATGTGATTAAGATTAAAATGTCAGTGACCATTGGATCTAAAGCTTCAATTATTTAATCATTATGCCATTGAATTTTCTTAGCCATTGAATCTAAGATCTAATATATAATAATCATTCTCATCATTTTTATTTTTTCTCACTTGTTACAACATGCCCACCCTATATAACTAGTTTTATACCGTCCGGTGGTCGGGTACTTTCATGCATCATTATATAAAATTTATATTATACTAATTACCAACCTTTTTATGCACAATAGTGTTGTAACTTATGCATAGGGAGTTTTTCAAAAAAAAATATTGACTTTTCACTTTTATCTCATTTCATATTTTGCAAAGTAACATTCTAAAATCTAATTATTTTTACTTTAAACTCAAAATTCTTTATCTTTTACAATTTAATCTCATAAAATTTTATACTTTTAACTTTGTTCCCCTATACTTTTCATAATTTTCAAAATTTCGTCTTACGTTCGTTCTAGGTTTTGCAAATTAACACGACACAAACATGCATGTGCGATTCACCAATTTTACGTTTGCTTTACGTTTCATTCTAAATTATATGAGTTAACACAACACAATGTGTGTGTGTGGTTTATCGTTTTAATGTCTATTTTTTCTCCCTTTAACAGGTTCGTCGCTACGTGCGAGTATTAAATCGACTTAGTTATATTTTTATATTTTTATGCTTTGGTCTTATTTTTTTCGTATTAACACAACGCAATTTCAATGTTGATGGTCATTAATGGTGGTATGACATTGGTGTTATTTTGCATGGTTTACGCCCCCGTAACGCGGGGAGCTTAATTCTAGTTAGATACTACAAACATGATTATGATCAAAGTATAAATCGCTAACATAAGTAGTCTCTAAATGACCAACAACAATAAGGCAATGATAAGAAGTAATTGCTAAACAACTTAAAACTTAAGAACATAACTAATCAGGTAAAATCAAAATGTTAATTAACGTTCATGTATGGTAGTTAATAAGCAACAAGTGGGGAATTTGTTATGAACCACAGATGCTATCTACATGTAAAATCACGCTGAGCATAACATGAAACAATAACCCTGCTAAAATACAAATTTAAAAGGCATTAAAGGCTTGATCTATATGTTCACGGATTGATCCTACCATTTATATTCTGCAAAAAACAAATGACAATTACATATAAAATTTAAAGTAGGAGAAAGGTATATGCACATCAAATCAATGATAAATTAGGTCTAAGATGGTATCAATTGTTCAAAGTTTAAAAGCAACTCACCTTAATAAGTACTCGATCGCTAGTAGGCTTCAAATCCTTAGTCATTCTTTGAGGCATATTATCGAACAACTTGCATGCAATTTAAAACATCAATTTCCACATGTCGTCATGTGTCATCATTGCAAATATAGAACTTAGTTTGATAAAAGAAAATATATTACTCACCGACAGATCATTCTCCCAAAATTTAAGCAAGCTTTTAGGAGCATGAAAATCAAGATTCAAAAAGAAATTGAAGATTAGTATGTCCATTCATTTATATACAATGAATCAGAAACTTAACAACTAAGTGGGAATCTAACTGTTTGCTATTTATAATCCCATGTAATATTTATATATATTGCAACCCAAAGAGAAAGGGTAACTCAAGATCAGAAGATCAAAATAAAAAAACAAAAGGTATATAGATGATAGGTTTACCAAGTAATCCTTCCAGACTTGAATATTCTGATGGACAAATGCTATAAATAGATTAATTGTTATTAGAAATAAAAACTAAAAAGTTAATCAAAACAAAATTTTACCTTAGGATGGAATTGCATTTGCTAGAATTCAGAAGGAGAGGCCGATGGACCCAAAGAGAGAGAGTAATGGTGATGGTGCTTCAGGTAGGTGTGACTAATCAGACTATCGAAGTTTTTAAAGAAATTAAGGAGTATAATGTTCCTATTTATATTAGAGCATCGGAGGTTGTGGATGTAGGTTACCAGCGGTTACCGGAGATGTGGGAGAAAAAGAAGGAAGATGGAACCGTGACTTAAATTCTGATAACCACTCGTAACTGTTCCGTAACCGCTCTAACCGTCGAGTTTATACGGCTGAGATTTAATTTCAGCTTAATCTAACGGTTGTGATTTAATTAGCCAGCGGTTACACTTACCGCTAGTAATATAATATATAATAATATATTTAAGAAAAAATTGGCCCTGGGCGGTCGGCCGGCTTGCCCACCCCAGGGCCGGCCTTGCAAGTAAGATAAAATCAAATTACTAACTTCTATTGGATTTCATATTTTCACCAGAAAATCAAAACACAAAGCTCATGTATAGAGATCGTTATCCTAATTGGTCTCGGTCCATGATTTGATTTCGTGGGACACCCAGTAAAATAAAGTTCACCAATGGTTGCACCAGTTTCGACCCATGCAGTGTTTTGGCCCGACTTGATTGTTATTGACCCGACTTGATTGTTATTGACCGCAATTCTTTGAGGTCAAGAACAACAAAAGGAGATTGATCATATGAAGTGTAGGAAAGGCCTACGTAATCATGCCCACCACTTCGAATTCGTATATGAATTTTGAAACGTCTGGAGCATAGTATTGTGGATTGTACATGGGTATATGTTAAGGGTGTGATTATATATAGCTAATGGTTTTGGAGTTGAAGATGTGGAAAATCTAAGGTTTATGATGGTTGACTCAAGAACAGATGAATAATTTGTGTCTTTTTGGGTGAACACACGCATAATCAGAGGTTGTGACATTTGGATCTTGAGTGAGGCATTGAAGAAACTTATCAACTTGTGGATCTGAAGTTGCTGAAGAGAGTATGGTCATGAGAACCACTAAAAGACAAGGTACAATTTTAGTTATAACATTTAGCTCCATGTTTTCTCTTAATGTCGAACAATCTTTGCATATATATTGGTGGTGGAACCCACCTTTGTATGATTAACATGGTAAACTCAACTCTATACTCTCCTGTACTTTAGACATCATACAAGCTTGATATAACTTTATATATTATTATTTTAATTAACTTTTTTAATTGCAGTATAGTTAGTGAAAAATAGAATTGTTTTTACTTGTGTCTTATAAGAAAGAGTAAATACAAGAGTTTAAGCGTTTAGAATGATTATCTATATATATATACATATATATATATATATACATATATATATATATACATATATATATCTATATCTATATCTATCTCTCTCTCTCTCTCTCTATATATATATATATATATATATATATATTGTTTAGTCAGGTAAATATGTGATTTAAAAGTTTACCTATTCTCAAACTATTTTAACGTAAAAGATTTAGGGACTGTTTGTAATTTCTGAATAAATAAGTGCTGAATCAATAAGATGTCTGAATCATTAAGTGTTGAACCATATTTAAGAGGTTTGAACCATTTAGAGCTAATATATCGCTTAACTATTCAAAGACAAATGTCTGACCAATTCATATAGGAGGTCTTAATCATTTATCATTAGACCTCTTAACCTTTAACATTAGTATAATGCTTAACCATTCCGAGGCAGTTGTCTAAACTAGGGGTGTTCATTTCCGGATATCCAAAATTCGGATATCCGAGTTTCGGATATCTGAAAATTTCGGATAGTTAATTTCACTATCCGAATCCGAAATTTCGGATATCCAAATTTCGGATATCCGAATTTCGGATATCCGAAAATTTCGGATTCGGATTCGGATATCCGTTCGGATGTCCGAATTGAAAGAAATTTTGTATTATTTAATAAATTTTATAAAAATATAATATTTTTTATTAAGTTTTTATCGAATATTCGAAGTTTTTTATTAAAATGTCCTAAATATCTAAAATATCTGAATATATAATTAATATTTAATATTTTTAAATTTATATAAAAATATTTTGGATATTTCGGATATTTCGGATATCCGAAATATCCGAAAATTCTGAAAATCACTATCCGAATCCGAATCCGAATCCGAAATTTCGGATATCCGAAGTTCGGATATCCGAATTTTCGGATATCCTAAATTTCGGATATCTGAATTTCGGATTTTCGGATATTTCGGATTTGGTTTCGGATTCGGATATTTTTGAACACCCCTAGTCTAAACCATTTAGACATTTGCTCGTGAAACAAACACTCTAAATCATTAAGTGCTGAACCATTTAAACATCTGAACCTCTACTTTTCTTTCTACTTTTCAATTAAATAATATTTTATTTCATATTTTATTATTATCTTTTCTCTTTCATCAATTCACAACAACTTTTAAAAATATTAAAAAATTTATAAGATTATATCGTGATTCTTCATATTTGAGAAATCAGGACATAACCTTCATGCATTTTTTTTCTCCTACACTTACGGTCATCCCGTATGATAAATATAAGACACTCAATCATATCAAAATAAAAAACCGAATGTGAATGTTGTAAAATTGAAAGAAAATGTTGCTTTCAAAACACATGTAATTCTCCCGCCATTAGAACTTTCTTTCTTAAAGATAACCTCTTTGGTGCGGCGCAAATTAGCATCCTGATCTGCAAACAACAAGCATCTTCATTCTTCATCAATCATCATCCTCGACACCCCAAATCTTCGTTAAACTCTGAGAAGCTTGAGCTTCAATGGCGGACGCCATTGATTTCTCCAAAACACATCGCATACTTGTTCTCATAGACCTCAATCCCTTACTTCAATCCCAAAACCCTAACCCTAATTACATCACCTCCATTCTCGCTACCTCCAAGATTCTCTTATCTCTCCCCTCTCTTTCATCTTCACTCTTCTCCTTCAAACTCTTCTTCTCTTCACTCTCCACCCTCCTTTCAGCATCTACACTCCACCGTATGCTTCCCAACCATCATTCTACTTCTATCTCCTTCAATTCGCCTTCACAAACCCTAGATTCTCTATCTAGCACTCTCAGTTCCATATCCCCTGTGCTTCAATTGAGCTACTCACCTTCGAACTGCTTGCATACAGCCCGCTCTCTGCTTCAGCTTGCTGATGATTATGACTGGGAGTCCGATATCGAGACTCTTTCAGGTAAGTCCCACCGTCATCATATGAGCATTCGATCGAATTTGATTATATTGTTGTCTCCGGTTTGTAGATCTGTGAAATCCTTAGCAGAGTTTATGTCTGTTGATGTAAGCAATAGTTGTTTGAGGGATTTAGATGGTTATCCAGGTAGATTTCGTGATTGCTTTGCTGCTGTTAGTGATGCGTTTAATGGTAAGGATATTCATTTTTGTTGGGTTGATGTTCATAGTCATGTTGATGAGCCTGAATTAGATGAATTGGAGCAGCAGTCGGTTTTTATCAGGAATGAGATTAGTAAATTCGGTTGGGGATTTTGTTCATCGGATTTGATCATTCTAGGTTCGGCTCTTGTTTCTTTTGGATTGATATATCCAAATATTGTGGTGTCGACTAAGTTACTAGATTCGTGTAGATTAGATAAGAGAATGCGTGGACAATTAATGCTTGAAATTTTGGATGTTAGTGGTAAGCCACTAGAATGCAAATTCTGTGATCTTGAATTGCTGCATTTGAAGCTATCATATAAGCCCAGATCCGATGACATGATTAAAACTCAGGAAGTTGGGAGTGTAAAAGCTCAACATCTCAATTCATTGAACATGTTTTTGGGTAGCTTCAATGATGACTTTATGAAAGTGAATGTCATGGCCACTCAAAAGCACACCGAGTATGAGTATCTTGAAGAATTTTCCTCTGACTTTATCTTAGTTCAGTCTGCAGAATCTAGCAAAAAAGGGAAGGATGGTTTAGACAATATTTTTGCTGACAGGGTTTTTGAATTACTTGCTGGAGAAAAATCTGAGTTATTTGGGAAACATACTGTTCCAACTTGGCAGATTTTTCTTAGTTTTTTGTATAAGGAGGGTTATTGGGCTTTGTTATCATTATCTAATACTAAAGGTGATTCTTACATGGGACTTCTCAAACCCTTCACGGTTCATTCAGCCATCCTCTCACTCATAGATAATAACCATAATTCAATTCAAAATTGTAGTGGAACGAATCTTCTCATTGATCCTGAAAGGGTGTTTCCCAATTGGGAAAATATTGTCATGTAGGTGATGGAAAGAGAAAAAAGATGAAAAAACATACATATCGGGAGCTCACATGGAGCTCATTCTGCAAGGCAGCATATGAGTTTTTGGATGTGGACTTGGCAGAAGTTTATTTTGCTTATGGCATAAAAAGGTCGAAGAAGTTAAAGTTTCTGAAATGCTGGATGAAAGAAGTGAAAAACCACAGATTATCTATAGAAAACATGCTGCTTGGACCATGCCAAACAGGTCCATATTTAAATCAACAGAAAGAAACAGATATAAATGAAAATGTGGTTTCAAGCTATCAAGAAAGTGATGAACCTTTGCCAATGCATATTTGTTCTGATCACTCAAGAATGCAGGATGATGATGCTCTAGTATCATGTTCAGAAACTTCAGAATCATTTTTTAGTAATTTGCCTAAGAAAATTCAACACGGGATTGAATCTATTGGGGTGGATTTAAAGATATTGGCAGAGAGACTTGTAAATTTATCCATTTATTGGTTACACAAAAAGCATGAGACCATGGAAGAACTTAATGAATCTTGCACCATGCAAGTTGCTGAAATCATTAAGCTATTGCTACGCGAGCCCCAAGATTTTAAGGAACATAAAGATTGTAATCCAAGTTCAACCTCAGAATACCTTGTCCGAGAGTATCCTTTAGTTGCTTTATTTGCGTTATTTTTTTATTCATCTCAAATAATATATCTTCATTCAATGTACTCGTTTCTTTAATAAACTTCAGATTTGAATTACAAATTTTGCTCCGGATGGAGATACTTCAGTCAGAATATGCTGCAAGTATCAAGGGGTCTATGAAGATGAAACTTGTGAAACAAATTTGCTCTCTTTTGGAGATCATTCAGTACCTTGTGGAAGGAGGCTTTCATGGTGATCTGAGTCTTTATGATTATGTTGAGAGAACCATAAAAACAAGGTACTCACATCCGCATTTTTCGTATCCAGTTCTAGCACAGTTAAAACTTCATATTGTGTCTATCATTTGTATGATGCAAGTAATTAATAAAAGGAAATACGACAAAAATAAACAACATTTTAGCCTTCCATTATTGGTGCAGTGGGTTTGATAAGCCTCTTTTATTATGTTGCCAGCAAAACCAAATTATTTGAATGATCAGGGCTAATTGCATGAAAAGATGACCAACTTTAATATGGTTTTGTTTTGGGTAACCAGCTTATTTACGCAAGAAAGCCATCACAGCTACAAAAAAGAGCTATTTAAGATAATTTTCAATCATAACAGCAGGAAATTGGTATGTAATCATTCCATCTACACTAGGGGTGTAAATAAGTCAAGCCGATACCAAGTTCAGCCACGCTCGAGCTTGACTCATGGGCTCGGTTGTTAGATGAGCTCCATTTAGGCTTGAGCTCAGCTCCTTTTGAGCTGTTAGCAAGCTGATCTAGTGTAGTTCACGAGCTGATCGGCCTGTTTTCCCACCTAATCAACGCCAATTCAATGCTGCAGAAAAAAAAATCTTAACATAATCTTCTCTAGATTCGTTTGAAAATCTGAAGGGGTTATGAGGTTATCAATAAAATTTGAAGTTTAAGGGTTTTTATCAAAGTTTTTGATGTTCTAACTGTTTTTCATGAAAATGGATGGTTACCAAAAATAGAATTCATATGAAAGCTAGGTTACCTTGTTATGCAATTACCATATTCTCACACATAATATATTGAAAGCAGAACTTTTATATTGTGTTAGTACTTTGTAGTTATATATATGTAATTGGTGCAGTTAGCAGTATAGCATTTATATTTCTGGTCATCTAAAATGAAAGCATCAATATTCAGGTATTCAAAGAATCTTGGAGATGTGATAGACAAAATCTATGATCAAATGGACCTCTTGCCATTTGGTGAAGAAAATGAAGATCAGGCTCTTATGTTCAACAGTGAGGATAGCAATCAGTCTTGGAGAGAGAAACACGAGAGTAATGACATGTCAGCAACTAAGATGATTCATGAGTCTTTATCTGTAGAAGATGAATCATGTCATCTACTTGAAAAGGTCAACACAAGTCACCAAGGTCAAATAAAAGAGGACCATGACCGCATGTTAAATGAGGCTCGGGAGAGAAGAGAGAGGGCTAGAAGGTTGGTATCATTTACAAGCCGAATGCCTGATTTGCATCGGGTTTGGGTTCCAAAGCAGTCGAAAGCCATGAAAGTCAAACCTGAGCCCAAAAGGAAGAAACAGAAGAGGGTTGGTTATAGTGTTGTTTGTGAGACTCCATTAATCGGTAGCAAACCTTCATGTCCTACCGGACATAACAAAAGTGAAAGGGCTAACCCTGTTTCCAAGGCATTATTCCAAGATGACAGGTGAACAAATACAAATACAAATCAGTGGATTACTAATTAAGTCTGACATCATATAAGTAGAAGTTGAGACACTGAACAAGCTGATGGAGCATAAAGTGAAGTCATATATTAACTTGTTTTATTGTTTGTAAAGTATGGAGTTATAAGGTTAAACTATTTCTAACTACCTGTATGTGTGATTGATATATGTGTGGTAAATGATAATTCAGCATGTCCAGGCTAAAGGTTATGCTTTGTAAGACTCTGGAACAAAAGTTGGCTTGAACCAACGGTGATGTAACCTTTCAGCTTATGGGAGTATGGCTTATATGTGTATATATATATTTATCTAAATCGTAAAATTATATATTATATATATATGGTTTAATATTATATAAAGAAAAAGGGGGATTGAGGTGTAGCTGTTACATGTCACTTTATTGTAACCGTATGAAACTTATACATTTAACAAATAGCATGCTTAATTCGCGATTGACAAGCGTGTTTATTAGTCCATCCTCAATAGATGTTGGTGAGGATGTCCTTGGCTAAGTCATGATGATATGGACAAAGAAGCAAGAAATAAGAAAATGTTTGTGACGAGGGTAGTCCGTGAGAGACGCGTAGAAGTGGACATTTTGGTTTTTCCGTAACAACACTCGAAACGATTTTGATGAAACCGGGTCAAGTTCAACCAAGATGGGTTCAGTTTGAAATAAATTTTCATTTCGATTAGGTTCGGTTGGGTAACCCGTGGTCATTTATTTTCGTTGTAGAGAAATGAAGGTATAATCAATTTCATTCAAACATGCCCAGAGATAAATAATAATCATGCTGCTCACAGAAGAAGAATTGGGCGTCAAAATTTTGGACAAGTGCCCCGAGATCCAACAATTGAGAAAGATACACTGCAGGTTAATTATCGCTGCAAATCTCGCCTCAGCGTCGCATATTGCTCTCAAATTAATGAAAGCCTACTCCGAATGTCGCCAAATTGAAGTCACCCGCCAACTGTTCGATCAATTCCTCAGAAAGATGTTGTCTTTATGAATGTCATGATCAGAAGCTACGTCAACAATCAACTCTACGATAGAGCACTTCGTATGTACAGAAGCATGTTCAGACTTAACATTAACCCTGATCATTTTACAGTTCCTCAAGTTTTGAAAGCATGCTCCGGGTCTGAGAACTTGTGGGTCGGGTTACAAACCCATGTTGCTGTTTTTAAGAAGGGTTTGCATTCAAATCTGTATGTTGGGAATGGATTGATTACAATGTATGGGAAATGTGATCGGTTGTTGGACGGTCGCAAGATGTTCGATGAAATGCCTAGTAGAGATGTTGTCTCCTGGAATTCTTTGGTTGCTGCATACGCGCAAAACCGGTTGTTTCATGACGCGTTAGAGGTTTGTAGGATGATGATACAGTCTTCTGGCTTGAAGCCTAACGCGGGAACCATGGCTAGCCTTTTGCCGGCTGTTACGTGTTCAACTTCGCCTGACAACTTAATGTTCATGATGGAAATCTTTACGAACTATGCTCGAGATAGTTTAGTTTCTTGGAATGTGATGATAGCTGTGTATGTTAATAATTCTATGCCTGCGGATGCGGTTGATCTTTACCTGCAGATGGAAAGTTATGGAATTGACCCTGATTCAATCACAGTTGCTAGTGTCCTTCCTGCCTGTGGGGATCTCTCAGCTTTATCTCTAGGAAGAAAGATTCATGAATATGTAAAAAGGAGGAGGCTTCTTCCTAATCTGACAATAGAGAATGCCTTGATTGATATGTATGCCAAGTGTGGATCTTTAAACGACGCTCGGAAGGTGTTTGATGAAATGCAAACCCGAGATGTTGTGTCATGGACTTCTATGGTCTCTGCTTACGGCATGACTGGTGATGGTCAAACGGCTGTAACCATCTTTTCAGATATGCAGCATTCAGGTCTCACCCCTGATTCCATTTCCTTTGTTCCAGTCCTGTCAGCCTGCAGCCATGCTGGATTATTAGATAAAGGAAAGCAGCTTTTCAAATTAATGACTGATGAATATAATATTATTCCAAGGCTTGAACACTTGGCTTGTATGGTTGATTTGTTAGGACGTTCTGGGAGAATCAATGAAGCTTATGAATTTATTAAAAATATGAACGTGAAACCTAACGATAGAATCTGGGGTGCATTACTGAGTGCTTGTAAAGTTCACTCTAACATGACCATTGGTCTTCTGGCAGCAGATCATCTATTTCAGTCGGCTCCTGAACAAGCTGGATATTATGTTTTGCTGTCAAATATATATGCAAAAGCGGGTAGATGGAAAGATGTGACCCATATTCGGTCAATCATGAAAGTTAAAGGAGTCAAAAAGGAGCCAGGTGTTAGTAATGTTGAGCTTAATAATCAAGTTCACTCGTTTCTTGCTGGTGATCAATCGCATCCGCAGTCTAAACAGATTTATGAAGAATTAGATATAATTGTAGGGAAAATGAGGGAATTAGGGTATGTACCCGAGACAGATTCTGCACTTCATGACATTGAGGATGAAGATAAAGGAAACCATCTTGTGGTTCATAGTGAAAAGCTTGCTATTGTATTTGTAATTATAAATACTGAACCCTTTACACCTATAAGAATCACCAAGAATCTACGTGTTTGTGAAGATTGCCATATTGCTGCTAAGCTCATTTCCAAGATTGTCGAACGAGAAATTATTCTTCGGGATACAAATCGGTTTCATCATTTTAAGAAAGGTTTTTGCTCGTGTGGCGACTACTGGTGAGATGGTAAGTGTTGAAAATACCCACAACTTCTGATATGATCTAATGGATAATTTATTTTACATCCAGAATTACAAGTATCTTACTATACTCAAAACATGCATGAATAACTGCATTGCGCCCATATGTAAGAAACTTTCATATGAACGTTGTTAATTATGTTACCTTTGATGTGGTTGACCTATTAAACAGGTAAAAAGGTGACATGAGTTGATGACCTGGTATAATCTGCAAGGGTGGACCTTTCAAAACAAAACCAAATATCAAATTTTGGGTCATTATGGGTGTTTATCAGTCATGTGTTATTTTGGGCTACAAGTAATGTTTTAGTGGGTCTCTATGAGCTAACTAAACAGAAGTAAATATCAGGCGGGTCGGAATGGGCAGAACTAAATGATTGAGCGGGTCAGATATGGGCTGCCATTGCACACGTCTCCTTTTTTCATCGACTCCACTGAACCATATTAAATCATAGTGTCTTCTTCATCCAGATTACACCTTGAACTCTTCACGACATCATCATTCATCAATCACATTAAATCTTCTCAGTTTTTCTTTTGATTTCCACAGCAAACAATAACTCTAATCATTAAACCCATTCCGGTACATGATTTAAGAATCAGAAATGGGTGAGTAAACAACAAAGCAAAAGGAGGGCTTGAATTGATCTACCAGAAAAAAAAGGGCTTGTTCGACCACATTGCAAGGTTTTCTCATTTTACAAACGTATGTTTAGGGTTCTTAACTTCATATCTAATCTCTTCATATGTATTGATGATTGTGAATCATCTAGTTTAGTAAATTCCATTGTTTTAGATTTAATTAAATTGTGTTTTGCACACGAGTTTAAATTTTGATATTATCTGATTTTCTAACATGTCATTGATTCATGACTCTAAAAGATCTTAAACAAGCAAGGATCATTCTACATGTGATTTATTCATGATCCTTTTCAGAAAGCTTTAATGAAATCTTACCAAATTAAGAATGTCATAATTGAAATTTGCACATTCAGTTTTCTTATTGATTGTGTGCGTAAAACAATATGAACAAGCAAATTGACCATACTATTAGCAGGTTTCAATAGGGGCAGGCATTAGGGCATGTGTTAGGTGTGCTATTTTCTACTCGAACCCAATTAAGAGCTTTAAAACGGACCTTTCGACCTAACCCATTATCCCTGACCAGGTTTTGCCAAAGTTAGTTTCTTGATCATAGCAGACAATTAGATGACAACATAACAAGACTTAGTTCCTTTAAATAGTAACATAAAAACAATAATATTACCGTGACTCCTCTCTGTCATCTCCAAAATGGGAAAAAACTAACGTCAAATGATGATAAGAATTCAATACATTCTCTTAAACAGCAGACATCTAGAATTTCTAGTGGTAACTGGATTCATTACATTATATCAAACTCCAAAAAGTGTGGATCAGCTTCATGTTCATATACCTAACAATCGATCCCACATTGACCCCGAATAGAATCAAGCTTGTCGTCTGTTGTAAAGGGGTCGATGCGAACCCACAGAAGGGAGAAAATCGAAGCAAGCAGAATTGACCATACGATAACAATGGTGGGGGTTCGGTTTTGACGACCCAACAAACCTTTAAGAAACGGGTACAAATGGACGATGACCCATATCGCAAAAAACAGTTTCCCGAACAGAGGGCCCCACGACTGGTAACCGCTGTTGATTGCAGACGAAACCCCGGAGACGATGCCGACCAAATTGACAATGAGGACGGTGGTGGGTGGGATGAGGAGGGAAGTCCATTTGAAAATGTACAATTCGGCAAACTCACCGTCTTCGTCACTGGCTTTGGATGTGACGGTGAAATTGGTGTCGATTCCGGCTAGAACTTTGAGGAGACCTTGAAAGACGGCAAAGAGATGAGCGGAAGTGCCACCAATGACCCAAAATTGTTCGTTTCTCCACCAGTCTTCAATGCTCACGCCACTCCACCGGAGCTCCAAGATTCCGGTGGCAAAAATGGAGATAAAGAGAAGAATAAACCACATGCTAGCAAAGTTGCTTATCTGCAAGGAAAGAGGAGAATGCAAAAGTTGAGTGTTTCAGTACGTACAACCAACCAGACGTGTACTGTACGACCTCACCAAGTTTGCAAAGAAAGAGCAACTATATTGAACAAACAATAAATTCTCACTTTTTTGGTAACATTAAAAAAGTAAAATTGAGTTGGGTTTTTTATAAAGATTCAGACCACTTATATAATTAAACTACTTCTGAAAATTCAAATGACCTTAATTTTTTGGGTTGAATGTTAAAAATTGAATAAAGAATCATCAATCTTGAAGTTTCAAAATAAATTATGTTTGACCTTAAAAGACAATGAAGTTAACAAAAAGTTTTCAACATACACAACCACAAATGATACATTATGACTTCTTTTGTCAAACTTCACTAACATTAGAATATTACATTGACATAGTTTTTGTCAAGATTCAGACCAACAATATTCTAGTTCAATTTCTTGCTATGAAATTTCAAGGTACATTATCTTTTCGGTTGAGTGTTATGTAACTTCATCAATATCGGAAGTTCAAGATATGCATGTTTGACCTTAAAAGTCGACGAAGTATTAAGTAGTTTAATTGACATACCTCAGGAATTATAAACTTTCCGGTGAGAAGGCAGACAGCCGGAAGTACACAGTAAGCAAGCAGTGGAAGGGACGTGAGAGGATAGACAATCGTATTTATGTAAGCAAGTCTTTCCAATAGCTTTAATTTACCATTATACCCGTACCAGATTGGACAATGCCTACTCAGCAAGATCTCAATTGAACCTAAAGCCCACCTGAGAACCTGGTTCAGACGATCTGAAAGATTAATTGGAGCTGAGCCCTTGAAAGCAGGACGTGGGGGCATGCAGTATATTGATATCCATCCCCTTGCATGCATCTTGAAGCCAGTTAAAATATCTTCTGTCACGGACCCGTAAATCCATCCAATCTGATTGGGTAGCAAAAGAACATGGTTACTGGTTCATGGTCATGTTGGGTTATAGAAAGTAGAAACCATCTAGATTGACATAGGAGGTAGAAGGGTCAAATAGTCATGTTGAAATTTTGATGAAGATGTGGGACAAGTTTCAAGTTTATAGTGAACTTTAAAGGGTAAGATATTTGAAAACAAAATCATTGCTTTATGATCATGTTGGGTTGTAGAAAAAGCTTTCAATGTTGATATAGGAGGCTAAAACCCTGAAATAGTCAATACTGAGATAATTTCTGGTAGCAATGTGGGCCAACTTTCAAGTTTATACTGTTAAAAGGCAACATATTTGAAAACAAGATTATTAGTTCATGATCTTGTTAGGTTGTAGAAACAGATTTCAAGTATATAATGAGCAGTAAAAGGGTAAATTAGTCAAATATGATCTAAAAAGAGTGTACAGGAACTTTTCATGCCATATATGGCAAGGGGAACAGTAAGTGAAAACAAACAGTGATAGCTTCTTCTTTTTTTGACCGGTGAACGTACTCTCTGCTATAGACCTAAACGTTAATAGCTTTTGTTAAATAGTAACTTTTTAACTCCTAAACACCACCTAATATTGCATTCGCGAGGATTTGAACCCACGCCACTTTTATAAAATATCAATAGCTAAGAGGGTAAAATCGTAGTTGATTTGGTTTGATCAAGTTTTTTTGGTGGCAAAGTGGGACAACTTTCAGCTTTCTAATGAGCTATAAAAGGATAAATAGTCAATTTAATATAAAAAACTATCCAGGAACTTATTGTTTATTGGGTGACAAAGGAGGCGATAATCGAAAACAAACACCAATTGCAAAAGGGAAAAATCATCATTATGAACTTGGAGGGTAGAAAAGTAAAAAAAGTCATTTTATCTAATTTCTAGTGCTGGTGTAGAACAAATTCAAGTTCATTGTGAGTTCAAATAGTCGAACTTAATCTAAAAAACCGTACAGAAACTTCTTTTTCAAGGGTAGCCACGGGGGGAAATCTTTAAAAACAAGCGTAGATCTCTAAAATGGTAAAACTGTCAGTATGATCTAAAAGGTCATAAAAAATGTGATTTTGTCAAGTCCAGAAAAAAGAAATTGATAACATTTTCTTGACATCAGATTTGTAAATATAACATTCTTATTCAAAACCAGAAGCTGCATCAAGAGTATTTATGACAGTTAATTTTTGCCCTTAAGGACAAACATTTCTGGCATATCAAATCCTAGAAGGGTAGAGTAGTCATTTCAAACAAATGTGAATAATTTTCAAGGTAGGTTTTGAAAGCATAACATCTTCTGATGCAAGATAGGAGCTGCATTAAGAATGCTATGTACAAAACTAACCCTTTGCCCCATGGGGGGACAAGGTTTCAAAATGACTCCAAACTATAACTCCATGATACCTATAAGGCTAAAATAATCATTTTGATCTAAGACAATAAACTGGGAGTTGTGATTTACTTGGTAGTTGACTAATTGGTACCTTCCAAAAAACAAACATGTACAGTTTCTTGATGGTAAATTCTGTAGGAATAATATTGTCTGATGCAAGTGCTAAAACCAAAATCCCCCATTTCCCCCCATTACAAACCGTATGTCTATGATGTTCACAAGGGTAAAATAGCCATTTTGATCTATGACACTATGAAGGGGGTGATTTACTTTATGCTTACTACAAAATAAACATGAGAATACTTGACAGTAAACTTGGTTGGTGTAACATTTTCTGATAACAAAACTGAAGACGAAAAATTACCTCTTTGCCCCACTCTGTTTTATCCTCATAACCACAGCTAATAACATGTATAGCTTCCTTCAAAAGGATAGCAGGATCTGTAGAAGGTGGAAGTCCCCCCATTTCCATAAAAGTTGCAGCGATAAAGACAGGAGATTGACCAAACCGTTTCTCTAAGCTTTTTTGAGACATAAGTAATGATCTTTCTTCATCATATCCTGAAAATTTAAACAGTGTAGTCAAAATTACACGACCACAAAATGAAATAGTCAAAATTTTGAATATGAAAAAGTCAAACCTTCAACACCTTCGTCGATATCATCCATGTTAAACATTGGAGTGGTTGATTCGGTTCTTTTCACTGCTCTATTTTATCCATGTATTTCTTATTAATATTTCTTGACTTTTTACGTGAACCACAACAGCTTTTGATTATAATATTTGGTTCTAAATCAGCCTCTGTTAAAACGGGATCACATCCATAAAGAGCTTGTCGATTGAAACAACAACCCGTCCCCACGTAAACTGGGCCCTGAATACCATCCAGCCCTTTCAAGTTGATCTGTATAGAAAAATACAATTATGCAAATTAAACTAACAAAGTCCATGTTTGACTTTTAAAATGTTAACCATACACCTTTAACCTTCAAAACCGACAAGAAAATACTCTACGTGTAAACAAATTCAGGATTATTTCAGACATCTTTCTAAAAGTACAAGATTTCAGATATATCCTTCTAAATTTCTTAATACTGAATTTCTCCTTGCAAAACACTGAACATGTCATATTTACCCATTCCATAGTTAACAAAACACACGCTTCTAATAGTCTCCTTCACTGAATAGACAGGTAGGAAACAACTTGGTTAGTCAGAATCATTTCAGTGCATAATATTCCACTTCTTTTATTCAACCATACAAAGAGTGTTGGTATATAAAGCATTTGCAAACATAAATCAGGAAACTATCGATGTCAGAATTTGACGTTGTGGGGTTCTATGTTTGACTATGTAAAGTCAAAACCAGAACTTTTAAGAATAAAAGGGAACTCACATCAAAGAAAACTATATTGCGATTAGCATATCGATCATGCAAATCGATCCCATCAAATCTTTGAGGAAACTGAACATAACATGTTTTCTTTCCATAAGCAGGGTCCATCATGAAACACATGGCTTCTTTAAGAGCTTTGCTGTTATTGAAGTAGTGATCACAATCGACATTCAAGAGATACGCACCATTGTCAAGACTGCTGAAACCCTAATCTGGAATACCATAAAACATTGCATGAATACACAATCAAGCAGCAACAGATGCAAAATATACAATTTTTTGAATTTTTTACATACCAAAGCGTTCATAGCACCGGCTTTCTTGTGATGTTGAAAGCCCGGACGTTTTTCACGAGAAACATAAACCAAACGAGGTAGTTCATTTCCATCTGTATCGACACCTCCATTGTGTCCCAAGAACACCTATTCAACCAAATAAAACTTGAGATAAATAATATGACCCAAGAACACCTATTCAACCAAATAAAATTTTAAAAATAATAATCATCATAAACAAGAATTGGCAGATTCAACCATTTACTTATGAATGGGACAATTCAGGTTCCGTTTTATCTTGAATGGGTTGAACGAGTAAAATCAAAGTTAGCTACAACGGAAACGTCAAAAAGTAAAGGACGCTCATTTTCTTCGGAAAAGCCTGATCATTATCGAAAAATCATCATTTTAGAGTCATACCAAACTTTGTTAGTTACAAAAAATATTGGACATAAGAATCTTAGGGTAACTTGATCCGACCTGTTTCAAATCATACGAAAACAGATCAAAAGCACTCCTAATCATCCCATTTAGAAAACATAATTGTTATTGAAATAAAAAACTGTTTCACAAAAAATAGACAAAGATGCTTCAGGTTAACTATCCCGCCCATTACCCAACGTCCCAACCTGATCTGCACGTTTTGCCACGTCTCTCATAAAATGTAAAAAATCAACTCTAGTTATACAAATATTCAGCAGTAATCATATAATACCTGGATCATTCCTGGATGATCTCGGGGATTATTTCCAGGCCAAGGAGTTCCATCTTGCATTGTCCAACCTTCTTCAGGCATCTTTGGGCTTTCGCTACAAGGGCGTTGATCCGCACTTTAAATTCTTCATATTCTCTCTGTCATGGGATTATCAAGGGATATTTTAGGTATTCTCATGTATTTTACAAGTATACTAGGTTTTTTTATTTTATTTTCTTTGAACTGCAACACAAGATTTTGCTTGAATAAACAAGGCAACACTCAGGAATCTCCTAGGCTAAACTCCTACAACTTAGCCCTACACCCTTTGCCCAGAATAGAACCCGTGACCTCCCCTCTAAGAGGCATGCGCCTCTACCACCCAGGCTAGTCCCAAATAAAACCGTATTATTGATTGTGTTTTGAATTTGTGTACAATAATCTATATAAAGAGCTAGATATTACAATTGACTACCCTCAACTAATGATAAATATAAAAGGTACAATCTAACTTGTTGAATATTCCCCCGCAAGTTGAGGGCGGGGAACGACTTGCAACTTGGACCGTAAGAATAGAAATCTTTGCAAGGATATAGGCTTTGTGAATACGTCAGCAATCTGGTTGTGCATAGATATGAACTTGACGTTTAATTTTCCTTGAGCTACTTGTTCACGAACGAAGTGAAAATCTACCATTTCAACATGTTTTGTGCGAGCATGAAATATTGGATTAGCTGAGAGATAGGTAGCTCCAAGGTTATCACACCAAAGAGTAGGTGATGAATTTGTTGTGACCCCAAGTTCATGAAGAAGAGCCTTCAACCAGAGTAATTCTGCAACTGTATCAGCTAGAGCTTTGTACTCTGATTCGGATGAGGACCTTGAAACTGTTTTCTGTTTTCTTGCAATCCAAGAAATGAGATTTGATCCCAAATAGATAGCAAATCCTCCCGTCGACCGACGGTCATCAGGACAGCCGCCCCAATCAGAGTCTGAGTATGCCTGAAGAGAGGTATCTTGCCAGTGAGCATCTGTGAAGGCTTGCAAAATAGAGCTCGCATTATGACGAATGAGAAGGCCAAAATTAATCGTGCCTTTGAGACAACGCAATATGCATTTGACAGCTGTCCAGTGGTTGTCAGTTGGAGCATGCATGAATTGACATACTTTGTTTACAGCATATGCAATATCTGGCCAGAGTGGCATATTGTAAGCCACCAACTACTTGTCGATATTGTGTTGCATCTGAAAGCAATGGGTTATCCTCATTGAAAAGTAAATGGGAAGTGCTCATAGGAGAGGTAACCGGCTTGCAATCAGAAAGACCCGATTTATGGAGAAGCTCTAAGATGTATTTTCTTTGGAAGAGGAGAATGTTCTGCTCATGACGGATGACTTCAATACCTAAAAAATAATGAAGGTTGCCGAGATCCTTGAGAGCAAATGAATTGTTTAACTGGTGGACAATATTATCAACTGCGGAGTTGTTGTTGCCGGTAATAATTATGTCATCGACATAAACTAGAACATACACCAAGGTACCACCTGCTTTGAGGATGAACAATGACGGATCTGTTTTTGATCCGCAAAAACCAATTTGTTGAACAACCGTGGATAGCCGATGGAACCATGCTCTAGGAGCTTGCTTGAGCCCATACAGAGATTTGTGAAAAAGACATACATGAGTCGGTTTGGTTGGGTCCACAAAGCCAGGAGGTTGTTTCATCATGTACACGGTTTCTGTTAAATCACCATGTAAAAAGGCATTTTCAACGTCTAATTGGCGTAGGGACCATTTATTGGTGACTGCCAGTGATAAGACAACTCGAATGGTGGTAGGTTTGATGATAGGGCTGAATGTCTCATGATAGTCAATGTCGGGTTGTTGATGAAAGCCTTTTGCAACTAAACGTGCTTTGCAACGAGTGTTTTTGCCCTGTGAATTTGACTTTAACCTGTACACCCACTTGCAATCAACAAGATTAGTATGTTTATCATAAGGTACTAATGACCATGTTCCATTTTTATGAAGTGCAACAAACTCCTTGTTCATGGCATGACGCCACTCCGGAGATTTGTTAGCGACGGTGAAAGAAGTGGGAACGGTGGGAATAGCAGAGGAGACTGAAGCGGTGTTGGCTGATGGGTCAAAAAAAGCTTTAGGTTTCGGATTTTGTCTTAGGTTAGAAGGTCGAGACCAAGGTGGTGGGGGTGGCGGAGTAGGTGGAGGGGAGTTGACGGGGGTTGTACTTGAGGTTGACAACGTGGTTGCGGTTGTGTGAGACGGGGACGATGAGCTTTCAGTACTAGTAGAGGTAGTGGGAGAAGCATTGGCTTGACCGGTTTAAGTAGGAGAAAATAAAGGTGGGCCAGGGAAGACAGAGTAGGATGTGGGGGTGTGGGTGTTGCATTTTGTGTAGGTGGTGCAGTAAAGGGAAAAACATGTTCTTTGAAGCGAACATGGCGTGCGATGTAGATACGTTCGGTTGCCATGTCGAAACAACGATAACCATGGTGAACAGGGCTATATCCTAGAAAAATGCAAGATGTGGAGCGAAATCCATTTTGTGGCGGTGTAAGGGCGTAAGTATGGAAAACATTGACAACCGAACACTCGAATAAACGTGTAATCGGGTTTACGGTTGAAGACATGTTGGAAGGGTGATTTGTTGGATGAGATGCGAGATGGTAATCGGTTGATGAGGTACACGGAGGTTTCAAATGAAAAATGCCAGAATATTGTGGAAGGTTAGATTGGGCGAGAAGAGCAAGCCCAATTTCCATAACGTGACGGTGTCGACGATTAACAAAACCGTTTTGTGCACTTGTGCGAGGACATGAGCGCCAGTGAATAATTCCTAGGGAGGTAAAAAATGTGGATAGATTTCTGAATTCCCCTTCCCAATCGGATTGAACACCTTTTAATTTTGTGTTAAATTGTCTTTCCACCATGGTTACGAAGTTTTAAAAGTTTAAAAAACATTAGATTTTTGTTTTAAAGGATAAAACCACATGTAACGGGTATGATGATCAACACATAATAGAAAGAATCGATAACCATCAACAGATAAAGTAGGCGAAGGCCCCCAAACATCACAGTATATCAAATCTAAAATATTATTGCTTCGAAAAGTCGAAGATTGCAAAGAAAGTTTGGACGATTTCCCTAATTGACAGGGAGTACATGATGAAGAACAATTTTTTGTAGATACTGGTAAAGAACAACTAGAAATAATATTACAAAAGACATTTTGATGAGGATGACCAAGGCGTTGATGGCAGATGGTTGAAGATGCTTTGGTGGTTGTGAAGGCGAGCTTTTAGATGGACTTGAGTCGAGGAAGACGGATGGAATAAAGGCCATGGTCACTTGGGCCCGTGAGCTGGAAACTGTGTGTAGGCTCGTCCTTCACAACAAAATAAGAAGAATGAAATTCAAAAAACACATTATTATCAATGCAAAATTGTTGTACAGATAAAAGATTCTTTTGAATTTCTGGGACATGAAGAATATTGGAAAGATTAAGAGTTTTGTTTGATGAAACAATTTTGGATGAGCCGATATGAAAAATGGGAAGGTCCTTACCGTCACCAACATGGAATGAGTCATTACCTTGGTAAACTTCGGAGTTGTCAAGATTTGATAAATCTGGAGTAGCATGATTAGTAGCACCTGTATCGGGGAACCAAGTACTGCCTGAGGTGGAGCCAACATCAGAGAAAGTAGTGAAGTTGGCTTGAGGCATGGGCCGAGATTGATTTGGGCACTGAGATGGTAGATGGCCTATACCACAACGGTTGCAGTGACCATACACTGTATTTTGCATGGATGCCCAAGAGAACTGACGAGAGGTGCTGTGGTCACGGTTCCTGTTGTTGAAGCTGCTCCGATTAGTATTGCCTCGTGGATTTCCTCGACTGGTGCCTCAATTACTGTTAAACGAACGAGACACTTGGTTTGCTTGCGGTTGAGAGTTATGTGACCCGATGGGGTTCAATTGGTACCCTAGTTGGGCTGCAAGCAGTTGTAGGCTGCCAAGTTGAGTTTGAACAGTAGTGAGATCTGGTGTAGGAGAGCGGGTATTGGCCACAAAAGCCTGGGGTATTGCAGCCATAGGGGTGGGAGCAGAATTGTTGTTGATCATGAAGTCATAATCATGGAGTAGTCCATGTAACTCATTGAAAGTGACAGGTGGAGAGCGAGCCAACAAATTTGACTTTAGACCATTATATTCTTCTTGAAGCCCATTTAGCAAGCATAACCAGATCTATTTGCTTCATCAGTTCACCAATATTGGGTAGGGCGATTGCATATTCTTGTGCCCGTGTTAAGTAGGCAATCGGACTTTCATCACTCTTCATTGAAATCCTAAGAAGCTGAGTTTTTAAAGAGTACTCACGAGAAGCGGTGTTTGGTGCATATGCACGTTCCAGGGCAAGCCACACATCCCTGGAAGTCGTTCCTTGAACGTGCTGAAAACATTACTGTTTTGATGGACGTGGGATTGAACCATCCACATAACCAAAAGGTCGTTGGAGATGAGGAACGGTTCAACCATGGCCTTCCAATATCCATAGTTTGTAGGAGATAGGTTGAAAGCAAACTTGTGAGAGTTGAGAGCAGTTTTCTCTGTAGTTGTGAAAGCAGTGATTTGAACCATGTTAATTAGCAACAAGAAGAGGCTGTTGGCAGTAGTAGGGTTGTGCAAACTGGAGGCGGCAGTAGGTTTTCAGCAGCAGGCCAGCAATAGGCTGTTGGCAGCAGTGGTTGATTGCACAAACCGGTGGTGACCGGAAGAGAAAGGAGGCTGCCGGAAAAGGTCTCAGTTAGGCAGCAGTAGGGTTTTGGTTTATTTGGCTCTGATACCAAAATAAAACCGTATTATTGATTGTGTTTTGAATCTGTGTACAATAATCTATATAAAGAGCTAGATATTACAATTGACTACCCTCAACTAATGATAAATATAAAAGGTGCAATCTAACTTGTCTAACAGTCCCGCAATGGCACAAATATACTAGGTAATTCTAGAGGAGAATTCATGATCTCAGACAACAATATGCACTATCATAAAAATATTTGCCTTACTAATTTTAAACAATCAAAAGAATTCTTTAGGTATGCACATTGATCTCCAATAAATCATTAAATGAAAAGGTACTTTATTTCCCAATATAAGGATTCCTAGTTTCTCTATAGAAAAGGATAATATAATCCCTCCATCCCAAATTATTTTGGGTCGTCTCTTAAAACTTCAAGAAAAACTCCTTTAGTGTCATGCCAAAAGTGACACTAAAAGTAATATATCTGCCACTAAAGAAGTCTTGGGGTTTACCAGCACATAGAAATGTGTGGGTAAAGGTCCAAAAGGTAAATCTTCATTGTAACACAAAATATTGTGTGGAGAAAAGTTTATTATGTGACACGGTTTTTCCTAACAGGTGTACATAGACACTAAATTTTATACCTTCTACTCACACTTGTTAAAAAGCATGGCACAAAATTAACATCTTAACTAAACTTTCAAAATTGTGTCACTAGAAACCCATAATACCAGATATAACGACTATCTTGTCACTGAGACAACTTTGTCACTAAATCATACTTTCCATGTAGTGAGATGATCCAAATCTACTTAGTTGATGGTTAGTAGAAATCACAGAATATTAGAGGGTATATTTAGGCATTTTTCTTGTCAGTCAACGGCTTATATGCCAAGTAAGACATCGCATCTTGTTTGGACATGAAACTCACCTTCATTGCTCTACGTTCTTTAACGAAAGACGGTTGAATCTTGTCCTTTAAGTAATCTATCTTTTGAGCAAAATAAAACTCAGGGGCTCGGGGCTCAATGCTATGTTTTTTACAAAAAGGGACCCACTTTCTCGCAAATTCAGCTGTTTCCGAAAGCGACTCGAATGTAAGCATTGCAGAACCATCATCAGATACATAACATGATACTTTGTCAACAGGATATTCAACAGATAGAATCGATAAGACAGTATTTGCGGTAATTAGGGGCGGTTCTTTTAATGGGTCCACTGTACTCACAAAAACATCTATTGGTGCTAATTGTGATGGCTCGCCGTCCCTATCATACCTGCAAAAGGAAATTTGGAATTTCAATGACAGATTTTGTTTCAGAATGTTGCAGTAACTTTTATGGTAGTTAATATGAAAATTGCAAAGTCATCTGGCAAATTTTGACCTGTCTCCCCTTGGCCATGAGCCCATGATTACAAAAAGCTAAAGCAATTGCGTTAAGTCAACATAAGTGTCAAAATGAAGAGTATTTTGGACAACTGATAAATAGCCAAACTTATGTTGAACAAAATGTTTTGGACAAATGTAGCATCTACCCTACTTTCTATAAGCATTTAGGTCTCTCATGTTAAGAGCTGTTAAAGTTTAATATTAATACTGCACTAAATGTTAATCGATCCCATGCTTGGTAATCAAATTAAGGTAAATGCATTCCCCTATTTGAGTAAAGACAAATGAAACTTTTTTCAACCATGTAATTTTATTTGGAAGTAGTTAACAAAATACTACTGTATAATTATTGCTGTTGTGACTTTAAAATTTTATAATTTTGTATTCCATGCTGCATAGCATGGGTATCCAGCTAGCTTCTTGTAAAATAGTGAACAGATATATGCATGCCTGCCATTGTGCTATGTACCACATCAACTCCAATATTTTCTTGTTTGGCAAATTTAGAACACCAAATTAATCCTGCCCCTTCATATTTACAAAGTGACAATTTTGATTGACAAGATTCCCCAAATTATGTTTGTTGGATGGTTTAAAACCATTACGTTAAACTATATGAAAAGTCAAATTTTGAAAATTTTGTTTACAAATGAGGAAAAAATGTCCATAAACTGAAATTTATATTGTGGTTACCTTAATGCAAGCCTGTCAAGATAGGTCTCGCGTTCAACCGGGGCCCATTTCGGGAATTGATCAAGAAGCCAAGACAAGGCAAACCACACCTCACAGATGACAGAAACCAGCCACAATGGATAAGCATCATTAACTGGATGAGTGACACGGTATTGCAAGAAAAAACCCAAAATAATTAGCCGTAATATAATCACGATCCGATACGGGGTTAAATGAGAAGATGAAATAGGAACCACACGGCTCATTGATTGGCCAGGATCATCAACCCTGTGAGTGACAAAAAAAACACAATCACTTGCAAATTTCACAAATATAATGTTCATAAATTACCTGTTTCAACTTTCAAGACATGATAGAAGCCACAAGCCAAATTATTCATAACCTAGGTAAATTAAATAAAACGTCAATGTGCCTTTTCATTTGTCCAAATTAGCCGATGTACTCATGAATAAACCACATGGGTCACTCAAAGATAACTTTTGTTCCACTTACGTCATTCGGTGACTTGATGACTGATTGAGATGCTGATGCATCAATTAGCGTCCGAAGGGGAACAAAAAACCATCATTTTATAACAAAAGTAAAACAAAAATAAGTATGATATGAATCCCCTTAAGGTGTATTCAAGGAAAACGAAGCGGGTCAAAGCAGCTGACATGAGGCAGTTCAATTCAATATTTGGATATTTGATGGACCCCGTTTGGTCCAAAATAATAGCTGGAAGATGGAGCAATGGGGAGCAGCTAACAAGCTCATAAAGTTTAATAGTAGGATTGGTAGCAGGCTATGTTCTTTCTTTGTTTTTGTTCATGTTTTAAATTATAAAATTATATTTGTATTGGAGATTTGCCCATCTCGAATTGAGCCTACTGTTTCAGTTCAATCACTACTTTGCATGCTAAATTACCTTAGAATCTATCAAAGTAACACGTCATCAAGTAATTGACAAGTGAGTGTCTTACCAATTACCAAATGACATAAGTGGAACAAAAAGCCATTTGTCAGCAACTCATGTGGTATTTTCATGAGTGCATTGGTTAATATGGACAAATGAAAAGTGTGTTGGTACTTGGTACTTCTTGTAAGTAACCCTTCAAAACCCTGTACTTCAAGAATCTTATAGCTTGTACGATTTTTGGTACAAGAGTATATTTAAAAAATCAATATATTGATAGATACTTACACTTGTAATTCTTCCCCATTTGATCCTGTGCCTTCAATTTCACCACCTCCTCTTCCTTCACCACTGTACCTATTGGCCATTTGCATTATATTTTTCTCTTGTTTCAATTTCCACCCTTCTACCCTTTCTTTCCAGTCAACATTTCCAAGCCCATAAGTATTTAATTCCTTTGATGGGTCCACAATTCTTACGGGAACTGTAAAAAGACACTGTAAGTAAACTTAATTGACTTATACAGTTTATAGTAGAAGATTTTCAGGTTAGTAGTAGTTAACATAAAGCACCTGGTTGTCTAGGATCCATATATGGAAGTGAGTGGACAGGTTTGTCACCAGGCCCTAATGGGCCTGATGTACTTCTTACAGATAGATTGTCAGATGTGGCGCTAGGAATTTCACCAGATATCTGAAATTAATGCCATTGAAAGATATAAGTGATTATGTGATATAATTAAACTGGAATAAAGTAATCAGTTGTATTAAAATGTGTTGCATGAGATATAGACATGTAGTTTGCATGCGCTTCTTGAAGGTTTAATAATCACTTTTGATGATGTCGAGTGTTTGGAAAATTCAGACTATGCAAGACTGCATAATAGTAAAGGTTATATAAGCAATTTTACACCACTAATTGATATTTATTCTGATCTAAGGCGCAAAATGATTAATAACAACTATATTACCATTGCGATATGAAATCAAGCAAAAAAGAGATAGTAGCATACTTTCACTTCATTAGTAAATTTGTCACTTAACTTCTAAAAACATTAATACAACCACTATCCTTCTGAAGATTAGAAAATTCATTTATTATGGCTTTCAAAATTGAAAAATGAATCATAAAGGTTTTCAACAGTTGAAAAATGAAACTAAATTATATTGCTATTCACTGCAAATTCCCTTCAAAAAAATGAAAATGATCATGAATTTTTGCATAAATGAACCATAATATCATCCAAGAAGATACGAAGCCAATATAAATGACAAAAGAAATGCCTTTTATCATGTTATAGTCATAAATAATCACTTACTTGTTGCCCACTAGTGAGACGGGGAATCGGTTGCCGAGATTCATGTCTTCTAGAAGATGAGGAAATTTCAGAATCTTCTCCTTGCCATTGGTGTCTTGTCTTTCCATTTCCTTGAACATAATCAAACTCGTTCTCCAAGTCATCAACATCATCCTCGTCATCATCACCATCAACACGGGGGCTGCCTACAACATTCACATTTCATTTTTGAAGAGAATTAAACAAAATCATCCAGATATAGTTATCCAATAGACTAGATATGGAAATTTCAACCCATGGCGCAAAAGAACTAAACAGTCTATGTTGTCGAAGGCGCAAGGCGTACTCAAGACGCAAAGGCCTTGCCTGTCACCTAGGCGCAAGGTACAAAAAAGGCGCACGCCCAAGACAAAAAAACGCACTACTAGAAACAAGAAAAAGAAAATTACATAATAGCCATATAAATATAAAGTTTATAAAGTGTAACATACAAAACTTGATAATCTAGTAATAAACAAATTTAAAAATTGAAATTTAAAGAATTTTTTTTATTTTCCTGCACTCTAAAAGAATTTAAAAATTGAATATTTAATGAACTTTTTTATTTTTTCTGCATTTAGTACTATTTTTCTGCACTTTGTACTATACAAATCAGCTTTTTCTCTTTCTATCATCTTTTAAACTCTCTCATCACACAATCACACACCAAACCTCTCCTCTTTCTCTTCTTACCAACACCTGCTAAAAAGAAAAAACTCCCTCAAATTTCATATTTTTGCTTGAGTCCGGCCAGAGTCCTGCCAGAGTTTCGATGAAGCGCCTTGACACGCACAAAGCAGTTTCCTTGTGCCTCGCCTCAAAATGGCGCCTAGGCATGCGCCTTTGGCGCTTTTGACAACACAGCTAATAGTGAACAAAAAATAGCTAGGAAACAATTCGAAAGGGTATTTTTATGCATATAGAATCCTAAATCATTTCACTTACAAAATTAGATTATTTTTGTAATAACATCGTATGGTAATCACATTTAACCCATCAACTATTTATAATATCTTTCAAGGATAAAGTATGTTAGGCAGCCCAAACATTCAAGATCTTGCATTAAGTTCACCGATGCATTCAAATTAACTTATAGGCCACCGAAGTATTAACTTATTACTATTTTCAAAAAATAAACAATCCGGGGCAATATCATCAACCAACATGCTTTTGGCATAAATAAAGAGAAATAAAACCAGATACATATTTGGGATGGCTTCAACATGCATGTCACATTTTTTATGAACAAAAAGCTTGATCCCTATCACTGCAACCCGTTAACTAACCCCCTATTTTCCAACATCAACTATGAACCATAACAAGTCCTTGACGAACATAAGCTAACCTTTGTGTCTTTTATATCGAGTCTTGCATTGAGGGCAAACTTGATTTCCATCTCTTCTTTCATACTCATAGCAAGGTCTACAGACTGGAAAAGCACACTCATTGCAAGCAACAAAAATGTCACCATTTTCGGTGAGCCCAAGTGTGTCACCACAAATTTGACAGGTTTGCCCATTTAAATTCGTCAGTGGCTTAGGCTGTATGATTAATCAACAAGTCAACAACAATAAATAAATATATTATGTACTAAAAATGCCTTAGTGGTCGAAATAATGAAAGAAAACCAAATTGAATCTACATAGAATAGTTGTTACCCAAATTTATCCAGCAGTGTAAAGTAGCAACACAGTCAACAAATCACAATTTCACAGATCAGGTATACGATACAATTACCCCCATGATTTAGATGTCTAAAATGCACGCCAAGGAGGACATTGGACAATTGAAGAATAATGTGAATCAAATTTGTTACAATTTCATGGACATATGGAACCTCTTTTCCTCAAACATAATCATCAAGATCAATTAAAGAAAAGCTTTTATACTAATTTGATTTAATTTACAGCCATGGAACTAAATCATCTTTTGTTAGAACTGAAAACGTGTCGAATTAACCAGTAACCACTAAATCTTACCACATTATCATTGTGTGACAGAAAAAAAACACATTGCATGTGCAGTAAGTCAGTAAACATCAATCGTAACACAAGATCAAATTCTGGCTCATTTATTAATTTGGTAGTTAAGAATGAAGCAGAAAAATAAAAACATCAATGTCAAATACAATCAGGGTTAGGATCTGAAATCTAATGTAAATTAACAGAAAGCCAAAACTAATAAATCACAATCATAACCAACAGTTATGACTAAACTAAAACACTCGAATCTGGAAAAGAAAAAGAAAAAAAAAAGGAAATATCAGCTTGAATTAGAAAAGAACCCTAATGTTAATCTCACTTCACACTTCAGCACACTAATAACACACTTAGATCTAGACAAAATCACTACAAATTAAGTTCTGAACACTCAAAACACAAATGGGTATTAACGAAAACTTAAAGAACACATACCCCTCCATCAGAATCATGTCTTATTCTCACCAACTCATTCCTTTTGTGAGATCCAGCAACCAATCCTGCGTTGGCCTGCATATCTTTGGATTAGAGAAGAAACAGAGAGTTTTAAGAACCCCCAAATGATAAATATTGAAACTATTTCTTGATGTTATGAAGGATCTTGAAAATCAGTGAAGTCTCATGGTCATTGTCTTGAATGGCCCGTTCTTGATCTCTTCGTTTCCGATTGTTTTTCAAAAACCATTGGAGACATCTAAATACAAGAAAAACTAATATAACTAATTTGAAAATAGTTTTCTTGTAATTATATTGAGTTAACATTTACCTTCTTATTGCATTTTTAGATTTTTGTTCCTTTAATTTTTTCAATAACTTATTGACTTATTGATTTTTTTAATAAAGATATCAGTAGCTTTTATTAAAAACCACTCCTCTCTATCATCTTGTAAAATAGTTTTTAAAACAAACATATTTTTTTGTAAACATTTTTTAAAATAAAACAATTTTTTTTGTTTTTCAAAAAAACTTTAATCGTGACTTTTATTTTTTCTTTTCCAACCAAACAGACTTATTAGTTCAGACCTCTTACTGGTTCAGACCTTTTACTAGTTCAGACCTCTTACGATTCAGCACTTATTCATTCAGAAGTTGCCAAACAGCACCTAGACAAGGAGGATATGAAGATTGTCATACCTGTTTATTTAATACTAGCTATAGTAACCCGTGTGTTACACGGGTTGAATAAATAAAAAATTAATATAAAAAAATTTATTAATTATAAAATAATATTTTAAGATATAATATCATTAAAATTATGTATTAGAAATGACTGTAAGCTATAAAATAGTGATATCAACTTTTTAAAACTTTATTTTTTTCAAAAAAAAACGTTTTGTTCTAAAACAAACCGTATAAAAATGTCATTTTAAAAATTTTCTTATTATAACTCATAAATTTAATTATTTTTTGTTTTAGAAAAATAACTTTTTAAAAATACCAATTTTAAATATTTTGTATTTTTAAAAAAAGTCTTATGCTTTAAATAAATTTATTATTTTATAAAAATTATTTATTTAGAAATAACATTATAAATAGATCTCTTTATTAATTTATTAAATCTAAAAAGTATTAAATAGTATTATTAGTAATTAAGATAATTATTTAATAGGAGAGAGAGGCGGGAAAATTTTGGTGAGAATGATTGTGATGTTGACATGTGTCATCCCAGATACCATTTTATTAGAGTAGGAAGATTTGGATTTATTTTTTGTTTTTTAAAAAAAGTTGTATTTCTATTTTCTAAGACAACAAGAATAAATAACTATCACATATTTGAAGGAACGTGAAATAATAAATTCACTCTACCAAAGATCTTAAATGTTACTAGATATATCCATAATAAATCATGTGAATGCTATCCATAACTAGATATATAATGAAAACTTGTTGGGTTTTTTATATAATTATAAATACAAAAAGAGTTGAATGACACAAAAGTTTGATAAATTGATTATCATACATGGGACAAGAATTTATCATCTTCAAATACAAGAATGAGTACAATATAAAAATTTACAATTACTACAAAACGATTATAAATATGTTTTACTTATAAAATACGGTAGTTTGCAATTATTAAATTGATTGTCCTCTTTTGTTTATAGGCACAGGCATAACATGTTTAACAAGTAACACCCACAATATTCTTATAACTCAATAGTCCACATTATATTTATTTATAAGCACAGGCCTAACATATTTAACAAGTAACACCCACAATAGTCTTATAACTCCATAGTCCACATTATATTTATTCTCATGAAAGCAGGTACAGTAATGTCCTTCATAACTTATCCAAACTTCATACCAGATTCAAAACTACATTACAACAAAAAGAAACATAACGTAAGATAAAGACTGTCAACGATAGGGGTAAAATGGTCAAAACAACAACTTCCTCTCTTCTTCAGCTTCATTGATACCGCAACCCTGAAAAGTTACATGTATTTAACCGCATTATAAACACAATGTAAATCACACCCATATTCGTAAGTAAATATGTATATGCTCTCACCAGAAACCTTAGATGCAAGAAAATTAGTTACATGCATCAGTAAACAAATTCTCTCGGTGAATTGCACTTGTAACATCGCACCCGCAGACCATAATTGTGTGCATTGCAGTCAGGGCTGTACAAATCAAGTCATAAGCATCAGTCAAATTTTACTCTACAAAAGTAGTGAAATAGTCTGTGATTTGTTTATTTAAACGCGCTATTTGCTTCTTTTTTTAAAGCAGATGTATTCGTTTAGATGAAGAATATTGGTTATGCTAATCTGCTTATTTTAGGAAGAAATAAGAGGTTTGAGATTGCATATTTCAAACTGATAATTCCTGGTGGATACAAAATTACAAGTTTACATTATGGTGAATTAAGTTTTGTATATAGCTTATCTGCTTCTGCTTACAAACACAAGATTATGCTAGAATTATACAAGAAAAAAAAACAGAGAGAATTATGTAAGTACCGGCAACAAAACCAGTCTCCAGTCGTCCACCCTCTCCGACTGATTCTTGCAATCCTTTGAGCAAAGATACCAAAATTCACATGAGGAGAAACAGGGTTAGAGTATCCAAAACTACCACCCAAAGCTGGAATATTTTTGATTGCGCCACATTTGAAGCAGAATTTCCTGTTAGCAAAGTTGTGGGCCTGACAGAGCCCAGCATCACAGAACCAGTCGCCGGGACTAAAGTTACAAACCCAAGGCCTAGGAGCACAAGTGTGGACCTGGATTAGCCTAACAAAAGGCTCATTGCATCCTCGGCATTTTGTTCTCCAATGGAAGTTTGGACATCGACACCTAACGCAAACCCACTCTCCTGCCATGCTCTTTTGCTTCTGTACATCACCAAAGTCAAAATAATTACAGGTCTGTTTATTGACTTTGCGTGTGTGCGTGTGTGTAAAAGTTTTCTAACTTCATTGATATAAATAATTTTAAGATATTGCTCATTCCATCTTGTAAAAAACAATTACCTTATGACACAACTTTAATAGGATAACGCTTAAATTTTTTATGATCAAGCTTAAGGTAACCATTTCTAAATATCTTGTTTAGAAGCAAATAAGTAATAATCCATGTCTCATTGTAAATATTAACTACCTAAAGAATCAGGAATTGAAAAAATAAAGGATCATCTATACACTTAAATCTTTTATTGATGATTTATACAACGATAGACCAAGATAAAATAAAGGATGAAAACAATTAAAATATAGAAAAGTGTTAAGGTATATCAAAGTAAGGATTAAAAAAATGTATGACTAAATATAAAAGTTTGACTAGCAACAGGATCATCTATACAATTTCATCTCAGCATCTCATACAAACTGCAACAATCAAAATCAATGCACACACAGAATTCTTTAAACACGCAGATATGTTTGTTAGCCACAACTATGAGTTACCTATCAACATTACAACAACAATAATATTCAGAAACTTAGATCTTTAGACAATATATTACCAATATACACATTTTTTTCACACAAATAGCTCTAAAAACATTATAAATTAAACTAACAAGAAAATTCATGTATGAAACAAGTGCAGTCTTGGAAAAGGGTATTTTAGATATTTAATAAGTTTAAGCAGTCCTTGAGACTCTGTAGGCACATGCAAAAACCTAGTATTAAAATTTACTCATAGTTCCATGGGCTCATTCAATCAACTGAATAAATTCTTGTAAATGATATATAGAGGGAGCAGGTATTAACCAATTACCTGAAAATTATATTTTATTGCTAACAGGTTCAAATAGATGAAATAAAAAAGGAAAAATGGTGAACAAGTTAAAGGTTAGCAATGGCAAATCAAGGACTTACAACCTCCTATTCAGAAAACTTGATCATTATCTAATAATAGTTTATGTAAGATTATGCAATCTAGAAACTATTTATGAAACTCTGAGAAGAGAATAAAGTATGTTGGCAGCTCAACGTGACCAGCTGACCCGCCCATTTTGTCACCAAAGACTGATGAGTTCAGTAGCAGTAACATACATGAGGTGGACCTCAATATGACCAGCAACCATTTTTTTGCATTTACCTCATGAAAAATCCAACTATGGTGGCCAAGCACATTGTCAACGCCTTAGAGAAGAGATGCTTGTTATTTTTATAATTAAAAAGGCTTCAGGGAAACGAGAGATGAACTTTACCAGCATTAGGTTAAGGAACAGTTTCAACTACCAGTCTACCAGGAAGATTAAGACAATTTGTCAATCAACATGTTGAGGAAACAATGCGTAACAAAAATAGGTCAAAATCTCAATGCAATCTCCACGATGTGCTGGCAGAGAGAATTTGACCTCTACACGAAAACTTATGCATTTAAGGTCTTCCGAGTTCCAAGTGCACAGATAACATACACGAAGCATTTGAGCAAGCATTATTTAATATAAGAAAGATAACCCAATAAGCCAAAATAAGGCTTATGAGGGGTATGTTTGGCCTTTGTAGTTGGAGCTGTGAGTTTTTACTTTTAGTTGTATATCAGTGTTTGGTGGAAGTAGTTACAGCGGTAACTGAAAAGTGTAAAGTAACATAAAAAGGTAATTGGGTTATTTTGTTTTCAAAAGTTTACTTCTGAAAGCTACTTGGGTTTTCTGAAATAAAATCTAAAGTTATGTCATCCAAACAAAGTTTTTTTCAGGAAGAGATTATAATTTATAATAAAAGTTTAAACCTTGAACCAAATCCTGAAATTAAATATAAGGTTTAATTAAACATAGACCATAGTTGAATACTAGACTTGTTGATAAACAATGAAGTTCACTATGAAATGGTTAATTAAAAACAAGAGTAAATTATATGATTCGTCCTTTATGTATTCAGGTAATCATGGATTAGGTCTTTAATCTTCATTAACTATACAAACGTCCTTAATTTGATGGTTTGTAATGATATTGCCCTTCACAATAATGATCGTTAATAAGTGGATTAAGTCAAACACATGTGAAGGATGATTAAAAGAGAAGGGGGGTGATTACCTAAATGCCCTCACATGCCTATCGCATGTACATGACTTAACCCACTTTTTTTTATTTATTTAACAATTGTTATTGTAAAGGACGATATCATTACAGACCATTAAACTTAAGGACGTTCTACGTAAGTAATAAAGATTATGGACCTAATACATAAAGGACGAATCATGTAATTTACTCAAAAAACAAGGTTTGACTTGGACAAGAGCGGATGGTCTAAAAATGAGAAAATTAATTGGGGCATATGTGATAAATTGTGGGAGTAAACCACAACTCACCTTAAGACGATAAAGATGCCTTGGCACAATATATATAACCATAATAAAAAGGATAGCCTAAAACTTCTCATATGATCCGCTCACTAAGACAAGGATATCAAATGAGATCAAACACAATTTGATTAATTTCAAATAAATTCTAGATTCCTTAAAACCGGTTTTCGCAAAGAGATGGACACTACTAAGATCATAGTAAGCTAACAAGTTCTAGCTAGATACCTGAAATCTTTTCCTAATCTAAATAGACCTAAAAGAAATAAAGCCTCTCCATAGTTCAGACCATATTAAGATACAATTCACTCATCATATTAAATGAGCAAGCTCTAGATAAATGCCTTCAAATCTTCAATCTTTTCCTAAATTATGAGAAATGAAAATTAAACCATTTTGGGATACTATTCACTCATTATGAAATAGAGAAAAGAAATTGGATCAAATACCTTATGTAAATCCAAAATGAGTTTCTTTTCTTTCTTCTAAAAACATAACCAAGTAACCCACATAAGATTAAATACCCACATGTCATAATCTAAGCAACATCACCATTTGGGTATTGCTCCACAAACGAAAATCACTTTCTCAGAGTGGTAAAAAATCACCTTAATTGACAAACTGGTTCATCAAACTTAACTAATAAAGACCTAGTAATGCTTGCCATCAAGTTAAACCATAGCAATAGTTATATCCATACATGAGGTTTGATATCATTAACCCTGTTGAGAAAAAACAAAGAAATCATGTTGGCATAATTGGAAGCCATAAACACTTACTCCAAACAATCGAAGACAATTCTTCCCATTTATAACATAAGTTACCTAACAAGTGATCACACATAAGATTAAAAACCCACACGTCATAAACTAAGCAACATCACCGTCTGGGTATTGCTCCACAAACAAAAACCACTTTTCGGAGTAGTAAAAATCACCTTAATTGACAAATTAGTTCATTAAACTTACCTCATAAAGACCTAATACTGCTTGCCATCAAATTAAAACATAATAATAATTACATTCCATACATGAGGTTTGAAATCATTAACCCTGTTAACAATACACAAGAAATCATGTTGGCATTATTAGAAGCAAACAATTAAAGACAATTCTTTCCATTTGTAACATAAATTACTAACAAAAGCATTGCGAGAAAGAAATCTGAATAATCGACTAGATCTAAGTGTTATATATACTAAAAAGATACCTTAACTTCAATGCAATTAAGCGAGTGCTTGAGCAAAAGCCCAACTGAAGGTGCAATAGTTGGTACAAAACACAACAATGTGCAAAATCGATAAACAAGGTCGAGGATACGATAGAGGGGAAAGGGCGCAATAGAGGAAAGAGGAGAAAAGGCAAACCAATTAGGGATTAGGGATTTAATGTACTTTCCTTGGTGCTCCAAACTCATATATAAAGAAAAAAAATCAAATTTGCAAAACAATCAATACTTTATTTGAAATTACAAAAAAATACACAAAAGAGTTTCCTAATTGACACACTAAAGTGTTAGGTTTGAAACACGTAGGTTCACATTTTTCAAATTATATAGATTTAGCCACCTTAGTTTTCCCATAGTTTAAATTTTTTCCTAAGGTTCATATTTTTAACATATCTAAGATTTTTCCAGAACACTTGTCATGTTACAAAAAAATATATTCCAAAATCATATGATCACACTAAAGATGCCCAAAATATCATTCGATAATAGCTTGGTTGTTGGCCTATATCATGTTAAGACCGGCCAGATGAACCATTTTCTGCCACCAACTTAGTCCATAGATAACACCCCTTAGCCAAGATGGTCTAATACAATTACTGACATCATATGAATAAAAAAATAGGTTTGTTTTCTTGATAAACTCAGCTCTTATCTCCTATCATTCTTAAATTTATGCTAGTTCACTTTTTTAGATAATTTCAGACTTTTACAAGTTATAATTTACAAACCTAAAACTGGATAAGTTAAAGTAGGATTATAGAGTTCAAGATTACAGAAGACTTGAACAGAATGATGAATGTACTGAATATATTCTACATTCATAGTTCAAGAAGAAAATGTGTGACATGTGCTTAACATATCATCAAAATGCTCTATAGAAATAGAAGATAACATTGACTATCATGTTACATAATCACACCACATGATCAAATAAAAACTCCGATGATGTATAGAGTAGGTGCCTAAAATATACAAATACGTCGTTCCCCAATGTCACATCACTTATCTTTCTTGTTAATCCCTACATAAACCTTGTACCAAATAACATCATTCAGCTAGATGGGATTTGCAAACCACTCCAAATGATGATTGTAATTTACAAACATGAAAAAGACCAACACTTTCTTGAAACATATCAACTTGTTCATTGCCTAAATTCTCAAACAAGGCCACTATTTTTAAGGGGCCTCTCTTTGAAATGACTCCATTTAAATAAATTGTAAACTAGAGCTTATATCCTCTATCGGGAATGATAATGAAACCTTGTATTTGGATACTTATAATATAACTTCCTTAATATTGATGAACATTTTTTCATATATTATAACTTTTTGTTTCCAAGGGCCCTATTTTGTGATCATGCACAGGGCAACCAAAATCCTCCATAGGACAACCCTTGTGCTACAAAACATCCTATGTTACCATTTTAACAAAACTATATTATCCTCCGCATATGATTCACTAGCCTCGAGTTTTTTAATAGTAGAGAAGCCTTTTCACGAGCTCTTGTAGATCCTCTCACAGACAGCTCAGCTAACACAAACATGAGATCAGGCAATCTCATTGCTTCTTTCAAGCATTCCTCACTTTCATCAAAAACACGAATAAGTATCTCAACCGCACCTTCATTACTCATCATGCACCTTCCTTTCAATACATCAAGCATTCTACTCACTATATAAGGTGTATTTATCAAAGCTTTTAGCCCTTCGTCAAACCTAGCAACAAGCCCCAAAATAGCAAGAGCGGTCCCACTCAAATCTTTACAGTCTTCATTCTCCACTAATCTCAAGAGAACATTAACCGCACCCAATCTAACAGCTAAGGTGCAATTCCCATGGAAGTGTACCAACTCAGCAAGTGAGCTTAGGAGGTGATGTGTCACGGGACCTTTAGGTTTTGAGACCGCCTTCAATAAAGCTTGAATGGTATTCGATACACCAAAAACTGCTTTGTTTTGTCTAGCAATGCAAGACTGCAAATCAGAGAAGCCGCTAACTTACTAGATTCGGGGGACCCACGAGAAAGGATTATAGTATTGAGTTGTTGAATGATTGCCATGTCAGCAAGGGTTGATTTGAGATTAGGATTTAATGACAGATTGAAGAGTACGGAGAGTGAGAGTTTTTCAAGTGTATGAGAGGAGGACTTGAGTATGGAGAGAATGGTGGTGATGACACCATCATTCTGCACAACTATGTTTCTGTGTGAAGGACTTGTTTTTGTGATGGAAACTAGGTTTTGAAGTGCCTTCTCTTTAGCTTCATCATCACAATCAGATCGAATTTGGTGGATGCACTCAAAAATGGTGTTCTTAATCTTACTAGTTGCCATTACAACTGTTAATGAAAATAGTTAAGTTATATATAAGATGAAAACATACTTTTTTGATGATTCCAATGTCTTTGCTTTGCAATTATCACCATATATTGACAGGCCTTGGAGCATTGTCTGATGTATACAAACTGCATAGTACATAAAGATCAAGATTATTGGTTGCCTATTAATAATATAAACGAATATGATAAAAGCATCCCTCATCAATCTTCAATTTTTAATGGTATAAAAGCTGCATTACTTATTAAACCATAATATGTTTCTCAACTTCCAAGCAATAAATACATAACTACATAAGTTATAGCATCTAAAACAAAATCAAAATTAGTTAACCATAAATCCAAAATATCAAGGTTTAATAGATCTGATCATACCCTAGGTTAAGTAAACAGCTGATTAATTGGTCAATGCTAGTCTCCAGACCAAGTAACATCATTTTCATCTTCTGAAAATATGGAGAAATTTTGGCCACCTCGGCGCAAAATGTAAAAACAAACAACTATTAAAACAAAAGTTAAAAGCTATGTTCATAACACCATATACTGTCATTTTAACTGTTAAGCCAGTAATAGTGGCCCGACAACTGTAATAATTTGCATCCGTAAACTGAACAAAACAATAGTTATGCATCAGGTAATATACACGGAATGGAATCATGTACTGCATGTTTTGCCTTCCAGTTCTGGTTATTGTGGTGGTACAATCAGAAAGTCACGCCTAATATATTGTCATTGCATAATCTGATTTCAAATTTGTTCGTTTACATGTCGTATCCTCCTCTAAAAGCTCAGTATTAATAAAATATAGTAACTGTTACAAGGCTATACGTTTGATCTATCAGATGACGAAAACCTATGTGGACTAAAGATCAATCAAGTGAATAACTTATATTACCGTTTGATTGAGAAAAGGAGGTGGGTATCGTTATCATCGTGGCGGATGTTGCAACGGCTCCGGCGGTGGAGGGAGTCACTCTCTCTCTCTCTCCCTCTCCGACATAGAGAAAAATGTGATATACACAGCATTTACATCTGCTTCCCATGGCTATCTCATCTTCAAAATTTTAAACGATTTTGTATAATTTTTTTAATAATACATCAGAAACCCATCTATATAGATCGAGGGGCTCGAACAGTCCAACCCTTGAGCTGAAGAAAAGGTTTACCGTAGTAACTTCAATGGGCCATAGTTATTAAATTCCAGTTGTGGAGATGTCAACCCCGGTTGGAAAACGGATAGGTGCATATATCTTTAAAAAACAGGATCGTACATTTATCGTTAAAAAAATATTTAAAACTTTTAAATGAATGAATTCCGCAAACCATTGTTGAGTTGAAACTATCAAAATTATATTGTTTATAAACATCATGGCATCAATATGAAAGGCATCCAATGCAAAAAGGCAAACAAACATCTTATGCAAAAGTAAAAACTCAAGAAAAACATAACTTCGATGCAAAAGTAGACATGCTGCTATGTGAAGCGTATTTGCAGATCATTTATTAGATCAATTCATATAGATGTTACATTTAAATACATTGATGATCTGTTTTAAGTTTTGTTTATCTCATAATTTGAGTTAATTAATTAAAGTAATAATATACATCACATTATAAGGAGAGCGAAAAATCCCTTGGCTCACAACCTTCTTGCTGTGAGCCGGAGTAAAAGAAACCACCTTGATACTAATCCCACTCAATCACACTTAACTTTAAAGCTCTTCTATCTACACAGCCAAAACATCTAAAGCTTATAGTGATGATGACGCTTGTGTAACAATAATCGACACGAACATGACTATAAAATGATAACAAAAGCTTTAAGGCGTAAAATGCAAGGTCCAAACCTCCGAAAACACATCCAATCCAATCGTCTTTACCATAAGTCTAGCAACAAGAAAAAAAGTGCAGGAAACAGTCAATTATTCAAGACACACCCTACATAAGTCTATAAATCATCAATACTTCAAGATCAACTCAAACACATCAAAAACTCTTGTCCATCACTTCTGACCAGAGTCTGGAGAACCATCTCCATATGAAACTAGTCCTTTCTTAGCAGGCGGGCTTCCGGAAGATGACCTAGACCTTGACCTTGACTTTGATATTGATTTTGACTTTGACCTTGACCTGCTGGTCCTTCTTGGAGATGGAGAGGGTGAAGACCTTCGTTCATAAGGGCTCCTGCTTCTAGAAGGTGGGTTATGCTACGTGGCGCCCTTCTCCTTTCAACAGGTGGTGAAGGCCTGTATCGAGATGTCTCGACAGGTGAGCGACTTCGGCTGTAACGGCGCCGGTAGCGGACAGGGCTTCGTGATACACTTGGGCTTCGGGTCCTGCTTCTTCTAGCTCTGTACCTGCATATAAGTACATTACATGACATCATTTATGATGAGAACTAGGCAAATAAATCTGAAACATGTGCAATAAATGATGTATATGTCACTTAAGCTAGAGCTTGTAGTGGCCTACTGCATTTGAAAGAAAGGTTCAGCTATTCCAGCATACCTTGGTGGACTTCTGTCCCTCAGGGGGCTGCGGCGCCTATAGCTTGAATACCTGCAAATAAATTTGCGCATTGCAACAGACTAGTTTCACTTGAAAGTCATATACACTAAAATACACTTATATAGAACGATGTCTCCATACACGGATATGAAAATGATAAACAAGCAATATTTAACATGCCACTTATCTTGTGTGTATAGATAACAATTGAGGTCATGCATTCATAGAATATTCATCTTCTAGTATCCCAAGGTGGCCACTTGGATCCATTTATATTTAAAAGGGTTAATTTGGATTATGTTATATTAAACTAAAACAATTAACCAAAACCGAATCAGGTCCAGGTAGTCGATCATGTAAAATAGACAACAGTCATCTGAAACACGTTCATTACCATAGAACCTTATAGATAGTTTTACGTAACAAAGTTCAAAATATCCATTGTAACAATATAGCTTTGTTACCATAACTGACACTTGACTATCTAAAACACATAAGAACAAATCGCCATGTTTTGACCTGTGACCTGAGTCGCCATTAATCCATCATCCCTCCCACCTCTTCTTTTTTTTCCCTTTTCTATTATTGGTACTCGAAAATTGTTTCAACAAAATACATTGTTTGTTACCTGTCACGGTCGCTCCTCCCATAGCGATAAGATCTGACCGGTGAACGATCTGGTGAATGGTATCTACGTGCATAAGAATATCGATTACTGAAACCCCTCCCTCTTCTGATACGCTTAGGGGACCCATCAGGAGAAACACTTCTAGAAGGAGACCTAACCCTGCGCCCCCCAACAGGGCTTCTAGAATAACTGTGCCGACTGCTCCTCACAGATGGCCTGACAGGGCTGCGACTCGGGCTTCTCCTTAACGGGGCTCGACCCGAGCTTCTGCTCAAGCTTCTTCTAGAGGATCTTACTGGGCTTCTGCTCAAGCTTCTTCTAGAGGATCTCACTGGACTTCTGCTATAACTTCTTCTAGAAGATCTAACAGGACTTCTGCTCACAGACCTCCGTGAGGATTTTCTACTTTGAGGCGGAGAAGGTGACGGCGTAGGACTCCTGCTAACACTTTTTCGGATACGGGGTCTAACTGGACTTGGGCTTAGGCTTCCAACATTTTTGCCCCTCACTGGACTTCTGCTAACACTTCTAACTGGACTCTTGCTGCTTTCACTTCGGACTGGGCTCCGGACATTTAGCGAGGCAGCACGTCTAGGGGATCCACTGATACTCGGACTCCTGCTCAAGTTGCGCCTCGGGCTCAAACTAGGGCCCCTCCTAGGACTGATACTCATGCTCTTGCTCAAGGCCCTTTGAGGACTTTTGCTTATACTTCTGTTTAACAGATTAGAAAAACAGGATCTCAAATGTAAGTTGTAAAGAGTAAATTAGCGAAAAACAACTAACCTAGAATTGTGTGGGTGGTCATTTACTGCATCAAATCTCTCAGCAACCTTCACCACATCAACACCATTAATTGGTCGATCACCATTTTCCTTGGGATATTCACCTTCCTCCCTTTCATATGCATCACCAGTTTTATGACGAGCAAAACCATCTTCAACTTCAGCCAATGGAGATTGATTGCCATCTGGATATGCTTAAAAGTGAAGACGGAAAAAAATGAAAATATATTTGTAACAGCTAAACAGCAATTCAGATGTAAATTCAAAAAATGTTGATCCTCCAAAATTACAAAGTCTCTTTAGAAAAAATATTTTTTTAAAAAAAAAGGTAACGCATCATACAAAGGAAACTAAATGATACACCAAAGCAATAAAGGAAGTCAACAAACCAGTGATTTTAGCCAAGTTATTATGATTCTGATTTGGCTTTCTAACATCACCATTATCTTCAGAGCCATGTTCACTTTCACTCTCACTTGTGCTATCAGAAGCCCTGAAATAAAAACAAGACAGAGTAATGATATTATTGTGCAACACGAGAAACCTTTTCCCACAAAAATGCCATATTTTGAAAGTCCAACAGTTATTAGTTTGTTACCAAAACTAAAGTGTCTTCCAAATAAAATGCAACAGTATCCTTTTTTGAACTCCAAAAACTATTGTTTCATATGAAAACCCAATCTAGATATACCTTTATGCCCATCGATAATCATCAAATTAAGAGTATTTAGATATCAGCTAGTAGTCAAAACATGGTGACTAATAAATGGGGATCACGATTCACGTATACAGAAACCAGCCAATTTTTCGTCTTGTTAATTAAAGTCACTCATATGTTAAACTACTTTATAGAACAAAAACCAAAAATGCCATTAATTTTATTGAAAACACAACTTTAACCAATTACATTTTGACACCTCATCAAGGTTTTGTCTTCTAAAAATTTTAGAAACATTTTTGTCTTCAGACACGTCTTTTGTCAAAACTAAAATTGGTGTGAATGAAACCAGATACAAACTTAAGTAGTCTATAAAGTAGTTACAATATATATGTGGCCTTAGTGAATAAAATTTAAAAAATTAAAAAAACTGAATAGTTAGATGGCCTCGGCATACATTATTCCTAAAAAATAACAAATACCAGTGTATCCCGCTGGGGAGCAGGGTCTGGATTATTCCTAAAAAATATATATTTATTTTGAAGTAAGGTTTTATGCACGTTTCTTAGGGAAAAAAAGACACTCAATAAACTATATATGGACCCCATCTACAATGAATAATGGAGGACAAGAACTAACAACTATTGCGAATATAGTATAAAGCATATTGTCAAAAGCTTCATAAAAATTTTAAATTATTACTTCAACCTTTTTGATTTGCGCTTGGACTTCTTATCGCGCTTCCTACGTTTCTTCTCACGTTTCTTATCCCTCCTTTTACCACGTTTGTGTCGATCCTTTCTAGAAGATCTCTTCTTTTTCCTACGCCTATCATCACTTGATGAACTGATATCAGATGACGATGACGATATGTCAGAATCAAATTCACTGTCAGAATCAGATGACTCTGAATCCATGTCTGAGGAACTGTCGGATTCAGTTGATGAATATCTTTTTCTCTTCTTTCTTCGGTCTTTTGAAGATTTCTTGTGTTTTCCCTTCCGCCTTACTTCATGGCTGTGAACCTCAGATGAAACATCTTTGCCTGTTTTTTTGCTTGCAGCCTTCTTATCTAAATGAGCATTAAAATACAAACTATAAATACACAGAAAAATAGCTAAAAGAAGAAAAAAATAGAAGAAACAGGACATATAACAAGGAAAACAAAGAAAATTTTGTTGTGTTCTCAAGCTAAGAAAACTTATCTTTCGTGTTCTCAAACTAGAAAGTAAAATATATCTTGTGTTCCCAAGTTGGAGAAAAAGCAATAAAAACTAACATTCTTACAGATACACCTTTAATTGTAGTAGGATAACTTAAAGTTATAAAAAAAACTTTGGAAGTTAAAAATAATGATAAAATATTTTAAGCACTCATCTTCGTAAGTATCCCACTTCTCAGAGAAAGAATTAGGAGAAAAGTGACCAAACTTTTCTAAATTTCTACCAACACATTTTGGTAATTTAAACAAAGCTGAGAACACGAATCGTTTTATTTTATTTTCCTTCCATTTCATTCTTGCCAAAACAGCACTCGGCGACATGAATCTTTTTAACTTTTGTCGTTTCTTCACTCTCCAAGATAACTCACTAACACAACGTAAAAATTTCACGAGAAGCAATCAAATCACAGAAGACTTGTCGATTTGATATATAAAGAACATAAATGTAAATTCCAACAGAACATATGAAACAATTCATCCATACCAGAACTTTGATTCTCACTCTCGCTTATTTCACCACAATAGATGATCTTCACTGTCACGGTTGGTCTTCCATCTTCATCACCCACATTTTCAATCTTTTTCAATACATCAGCTCCTTGCACAAGCTTTCCAAAATAACATACTTCCTGTTGAAGAAATGTTAATATAACTGCAACTTTAAGGAGGAGCATAAAAACTGTAAATTAAGATTTAAAGATTAACAAACCTATCAAGATGACGATTAGCAGCAAAGGTGATGTTGAATATAGAACCGCGTGTATCGCGATCAGAAATTGCCATTGTTAGAAGACCAGGGCATCATGTTTCAATTTAGAGGATTCATCTGAAATGTCAAAACCCATAGCCAATTAAATTTAAAATCCTAAGTAATAAAAAAGATAGCCAAAATCTAAGTGATAGTGAAAAATCTTGATTTAGAGAGTCATGCCAGATCAACTGCAAAATGCCACAGTTGACCAACCATAAGATCATGCCAAATCAGCTATTTTCAAACTGCTACTTTATATGAACTTTCCCAGCTCTATAATTGAACCATAGTTGTCGAAGGCTCACTCAAGGCGCCAAGGGTAAGCCTTGAGACTAGGCGCAAAGTGCGCTTACACAGCAAGGGCTTTTTTAAGCAAGACACATAACACAAAAATACCAATTATGGGGGATTTAGGCTTCTTGGGCTAGTTTAGGCTGTTTTAGGTTGATTTCAGGCTTGTTAAGGGCTAGTGTAATCGAATCGAAGCTATATCGGCAACTTTTGGCCAAAACTTGGCATGTGCCTGGGTGCCTGAAAATAGGGCTTTTGAAGAGAGGCAACAAGGCTGTGTTCGGCTGTGCCTAAGAGCCTAGGCGCACGCCTTGTGGACTTATGAGAACAGATGTTGAACCCATTTACTTTTCTATTACTATATTATATTTCATAAGTCGTTAATTTTAAATCAACTATTTGGTTTTATAATAAGGCACATAAAGATGTTATACAATTAAAAATAATCTTTTCTAAGTTTTGCTAAGTACAAATACATATACACAACCACAAACACATATATATACATAATAAATAATATTTATTGCAAGATATTTAATTTTAAAAAAATAAATAATGTTTTATTAGTTAGAATACTTAGAGGGTTGTATAAAATAAAAGTTTTATATATTAGTTTCTCAAAGGTTACAACCTTTTAAGTTAAAAAAGTACACTTGCCTTTTATATAACAAAAGGTTAACTTAAAAACACTTTTTTTCTTTTCTAACAGTATTAAAAAGTGTGTTTAACTGTTTATTTTAATTTTTTCTATTTTAAAGAGTTCAAATGAGAGTCTGCACCACCATACCCACCCCAACTACCCAACCCAAAAGAAGGACTATAAAAGGATTATCAGTGTTGCCAAAGATTCTGCGTGTCCTGCTACATAAGTAATAAAGTACAAGCATGTAAAAAAGCACCAATTAGATAATTAATGGGAATGTACCACTCACAGATTCAAAGCATGGCATGAAGGAAGTTATAAGCATAATTTATAGAATGATATACTTTGTACTTTTACCACATACCATATATATTTGAAACCATTCTAGAAACAAACGCACACAACAAAATATTCATACACCCACCATTTCAGAACAAAAACAATTGTCCAAATTCAGTGTGGGTCGAGCTCCCATGCAGCGAGAATAAGACCAATGTCAGCCCCCACCTTCACAGGCAATGCAAAAGAACCCATTTTCTCTCAAATACAAGTGGCATAGAGTAAATATAAATAAATATGGCACAGATAGATGTTAAAGATTATTCCCCACCATTTATGAAACAATTTAAAGGACATTCTTCAACTAGTTAAAGCAAAACAAAACCATCAAGGTTCAAACAGATATAACACGCAGTGAATAGCTTGATTTCTCACCTGGAAATTTTCCACCATATATGCTCTCTCCATAACTTCCTACAGAAGTAAATCAAAATCTTTCAAGATTTATGTGATAACAAACTAAAACAAAATCAAACATAAAAATCGATAGACAAATGTGCATACCATCACGTTTGAAAAAATCACCACCCTGCAAAAAAAAAAAGCAGAGATTAGTCCTTTAGTAGTTGTATAATAAAACTCATTACAAAAGCAGGCTTTGTATGGTAATCTTCAGAATTATGCGAGGATATATAACCAAATAAATACAACCTTAAAACTACATCACAAGAAAAGCAGTTGTGACCATCAATCCTGTATCCTACAGTGTAAACAAGGATAGCTGACTAATCTCAATCAGACCACCACGAAGACTTGCAGGACTAGAAGGAACTAAGTAGCAAATGAATGAGCAAAATGATATATTAAAAAACCTTATTGAAAACATACCTGAGCTAAAGATCCTTTGATTATACGATGAAAAAAGGATCCCTTGTAGTGTAGGGGTCTTCCAGTTTTCTGACTACTCCCTTTTTCTCCTGACATATAATAATGAATCCAGCACAATAAGTTCATTAAATAAACAATCCTAATTCACACTAAATTTAACAGTAACAAAGGCCATATAAACCAAACCTTCAAATTTTACACTGTATATGGATCGGTGAAGTAAAAACCAATGTACTTAAGCAAATCATATATCATATATGTTTAAGATTACATAGGAGTTCCTTCAAGCACAAGATTGTCCCTAGAGTCTAAGGATTTGTGCGTAATTTTATAATGATAATAGATCAGAAACGTCACAAAAGTTACAAAAAACAAGTACCAATAATGGTGTAAATATTACCAGTACAAAGTGCTCTGAAATTCTCTGCAGTCTTGGGAACAGTATCTGAGAAGAGCTGCAAAACAATACAAAGGAATAGGATTTTCACAAATGTAATCCCGTAACAGTAGTAAATTAGCGTCTATAGCAATACTATGTACTATGTAGGTGAAAGATTATATGTAAGCATACATCATCCAAAATGTAAAAACTAAAAATAAACAAAAAATCAATCACAGCACAATCAACGAATCAAAAACCAAACAAAAATAATAAAAAACCAGTCACAGCAAAAAAAGAAACACCTCAAAAACCATTCTTTCAATAGGATCTCCATCTATTGACACATCCAAGTATACAAGTGGGTTCTTCCTGCTCATCTTCCTTGTATTTGGGAACCAATCAATCCAGCATTCCTCAAGCACTCTGCAGCACATATTCAAAGAGAAAACGTGTTCAATTAAAAAATATTGTATCACAATACGAGGGAGAAATATAGCATCATATTATGTGAAAAAGGATTTGAACAATAAGATATGCGATTGAGACAACTAGACAACACAAATACAACAGTCACTGCATCCCATAAGAAATCCGCAACTGATTTTGTAAATGTGCTCTATAATTCAAATACGGTATTATTGGTTAGATTTTATCAGGAAAATATTTCTATGCAAACACATGTAGCTAGAACAAGCTCATCAACCTACACTCTTGGATAAAGTACAGAGTATACCATATTGATTGTGTCATGTATTACAGAAACAGCTAAAGCACAATGAGACAAGAAAATCCAAATGACCTTCACAGTTCGCACAACAATTAAAACTTCGAATGCTTCATTACAATCACCTATCTGAAACTCATGACCAACCCAAAATAGACCATCACTTTAATTACATACATTGGCCATTTAACTCTAAACGTCTTAAAACATCAAGCAAGCACTATCTGTTTCGAGGTTGCTAGCTGCTACAGGCTACGGTAAGAACAACTACGGCTAAACTGTATCATGTGTGTATACACACACACACAACAATCAAGTCACCTATAATGCAACATCAAGTATATGAAAGATACCTTTCTATGCCGGAGCCGACACTTTTGTGTCTTTTGATGCTTTATGTGTCACTTGAATGTAGCAAACAGCTCAAAAAATGAAACACATTAGACTAAAACAATAACCTGTATCAACATGTTGATAAACTAACCTGCCACCTAACCTCACTCTACTACAGCTCTGTGTGCTCCTTGTGGTCAAAATAACAATACATCTAAACACTAAACCAAAACCCTAAAAGTGCAGAGTGTGCGACTTATAATTCCAACAAAAAGAAGTCAAATCAGTCGGTAAGTGCATAGCTGACAGCAGATTCACGATATATAACACAACACGCACCAGCAAATTTCAGAACGAGAACAAACTCTGCACCAAAACATAGATCCAAGCTTAATCGGGTTGTTCTCGCATTATCTCTCCAAATGAATGCATATGAGTGGCAGCCGACGTATAAACATTAACGGAACCTATCGTATTCACTAAACAACACACGTAGCCGCTAATTCTAAAAAAAAAAAAAAAAAAAGAAAAAAAAACCTCAATCACCAACGCATGCCCTAAACCCTAAAGTGAAATTCTCGCACGCGTACTATCAAAATCATGAACAATCCGCTTCGCAATGAAATCAAGAGGCGAATCGACATCAGCTTTTATCAAATTCATAGGAGAGGAAAATACAGTGATATGATGAATCGATGTTTTTTTTAATTTATTTTTCTTGGAAAAAAGCAAAAAGATTGAATCGATGTGAGATTTCAAAGTTTTTTGGTGGTACATGGAGGGTGTTGATAGATGGCTAGATACCTGATTTGATGAGGATGAGAGATTGGAGACTGCGAAGTGTATACTGCTCTCTCTCCACGAGCCGATGAGTGATGAGAATGAAAACCTAAACTTATTAAAAAGGAAGGGGAACCTAGCTCCTTCTGCTGCTGAATTTACCAAACTAGCCCTGCCCCCCTGCTGCTGAATTTTTTTTTTTTTGAAGAGAAAATTTCATTCAAAAAGGAACGCACAAGTCGCCTCAAAGCAAGGACCAAAAGACGACCCGACAACCTACAATCAATCCAAAGGATACAAATACCAACTAGACCAAACTACATCTTTCAATCTAGTTCTATTACAAATCCAAAAGAAGGTCTTATACTTGATGGTTTCAACAATCTCCACCGGTTTCCTCCTCTTGTTATTAAAAATCCGATTGTTACGCTCATTCCATATCATCCACATGGTAGTGTACACAATACCGCGTAATACTTTCTTCGCACTCTTGGACTTTGCATTTGTTTCTGGAATCCGCAAAACGTCTATAACATCGAAAAGAATATTCGGAGGTAATTTGCACCACTTCTCGATCCTATACCAAATTTCTTGGGCAAACAAACAACCCGTAAAATATGCATTCCTGTTTCTGCGTCCGCATAGCATAGAGAACAGCATGTAGTAGTAGGTCTAACACCACGCTTAATCAATTCTGCAATTGTCGGTAATCGATTTAGCGCCGCTCTCCAAACCATAACCTTACACTTATTCGGCACCCACACCTTCCAATTTATTCTCGGGAGTTGGCCGGCCACATTATCATTAAACATCAATTTTTTGCCGATTTGACACTATACGATCCATCAGCTTCACATTTCCACACCCATTTGTCTACTCCACCCCTCCAATTGAATTCATGTATCTCCGATAACAATTGAAATAACTGGTAAACTTCCGCAGTTGTATAAGGGGTCGATATCCACTCCCAAGATAAAGTTTTTAAGTTACCTTCAACTGAAATCCTCTCTTCCACTTTCACCCATTTACGCCTTTCAAGCTTGAATAAATTCGGAAATACCTTTCTAAGTGGATTGACCCTTAACCAAGGGTCACCCCAAAAAGAAATGGTGTTACCCTCGCCAACTTGAGCACCGAAGAAAGAATTAAAACTTGATCCATTTGGAGTCTTTTTATCCCCAATTTTGACAATATGTTTCCAACACCCGTTAGACGATGCACAACACGGAAGTAAAGACCAAGGTCTACTATTACCGTGACACCCCATAATAATTTTCTTCCAAAGACCATTATTTTCATTTTTGAAACGCCAAGTCCATTTTAAAAGAAGAGCTTCGTTAACATCTTGTAATCTAGAAACACCCAAACCTCCATTGTTCCTAGGAGATGTAACAATATCCCAAGAAACCCAATGGATCTTCTTCTCAACGCTTCCACCCGCCCATAAAAAACGACGCATAATGGACTCAATTGCCTCTATAACGGCTTTAGGAGCTTTATAAAGAGAAAGATAATAGACGGGAAGACTCTCTAAAACCGTTTTAATAAGTATGATGCGACCTCCAATCGATAGGTGTTTAGCTTTCCAAGACCCAAGACGCATATTAACGACATCTATCACGGTTCCCAATTACACACCCGAGACATCTTAGTTCCCACTTGAACACCAAGATAATTAAACGGGAAACCTCCTCTTTTACACCCAAGAAAACCCATCATGGCATCCACTTCGGCGTCTTCCACACCAACCCCATATATGTTTGATTTATGGAGATTAATGCGAAGGCCGGAGCAAATGTAAAAAATACGAAGGACTCTAGCAATACCTCAGATATTTTCCATGGACCATTCACCCATAATTAATGCATCGTCCGCATAGAAGAGATGAGTCAACTCCAAATCGCCATGCGAAAAATCCACCCCTTTAATGACACCAATCGACTTAGCTTTATCAAGGAGCCACGATAGAGCTTCCATTACGATCAAGAAGAGGAACGGGGACAAAGGGTCTCCTTGACGAAGCCCCTTCTCACATTTAAAATCAAACGTTGGGGAGCCATTTACTAGGACCGCGGCTCTTGAGGAGTGACAAATACCATTAATCCAATCGCACCATCGAGAAGAGAAACCCATTTGATACATAATAGAGAGTAGAAAATTCCAATTGACGTTGTCGTATGCCTTCTCAAAATCTATCTTTAATAAAAACGTCTTCTTCTTTCTCTTCTTTAGACAATCAATAACTTCATTCACCATTAAAGGACCGTCTAGGATGAAGCGGCCCGAGATAAAAGCTGATTGAGAATCCGAAATAATGCTACCTATTACCTTTTTAAGCCGATTAGCAAGGATTTTGGAAATTACCTTACTAATCAAACCTATCAAAGTAATCGGTCGATAATCTTGAAGCCCCAATGGCGTTTTAGTCTTCGGTATCAAAGTAATAAAAGCCGAACCACATCCCGGACTGATGTAACCGGAGTCATGAAACTCCGTCAAAATTCTGTCAAAATCATCTTCAAAATAGTTCCAGTATCTTTTAACAAACGAAATTATAACCGTCTGGGCCGGGCGCCTTATTCGAGCCGCACTCGATTACCGCATTTTTAATCTCCTCTTTGGAAAAACATTCCACTAAATCGGCTTTTTGCTGCTGATCCAGCGAGTTAATACCCGGACAAGAAATGGTTGGCCGAACACCATATTGTTCCTTGAAACGATCACGAAAAAATCGCATGACCTCTCTTTTACCAAAGTCGGTTTAGTAATCCATTCTCCATTAATCATAATACCCGGGATAGAATTTCTCGCCTTTCTCCCGTTGATCATATTGTGAAAGAAAGATGTATTTTCATCACCCAAAGCGGCCCATCTAACACGGGATTTTGTCTCATGTCTCGAGCCTTAAAAGACTCGATTTCTTCAAGAGCTTTTTTGCATTCGGTCCAAATCCACATGTCTTCATCTTCCACATCATTATTCTCCATATTACTTTCAATTTCATCTTTCTCTTTACGAAGGCGGGACTCCTCTTGTAGCTCTCTAGCATTATATTCTTTGAACCACACCTTTAAACAGCCTTTGAGCCGCTTCAGCTTGTTTAAAAGGTTAAGATCCAGACGCCGTCGTTTATCCAATCTTCGAGCGTATTCTGAACAACCTGCACACACCCGGGTCTATCCAACCAGGAATCAAAAAATCTAAAGGGTATAGGCCCAAAGTTAGTATCTTTAACAGAAAAAATCAATGGAGAATGGTCCGAATATTTTCTACCAATAGCCCGCACACACGCAAGAGGCCATTTGTTAAAAACATTCTCGCAAACCAACACCCGGTCAATTCTACTCATCTTACACACATCTTTCCTGGTTGTCAAACATGTAAATTTAAACCCTTTTAGATCATATTCACGTAACCCCATAACATCAATGAAGTTGTTGAAATCCCGCGCACACACCGGATCAAAAAACGAATTTTTTCTCTCTTCCCTATCTCTAACCGCATTAAAATCTCCACAAATAATCCACCACCCTTGTTGCGCGGTCATCAAATTACTAAGTTTACCCCATAAACACCTCTTCCCTTCATTAGATTGAGGAGCGTAAATGTTTACTATATTAATACGGATAGAGCCGGCCAAAATACTACCCCCCACATGCAAAAAATTACGATCTTTGTTTACACAATCTTTGGAAAAACATTTGGATCCCACACACTCAATAAACCTCCCGAGTTTCCACTTGCATTAACCTCCTCATATTCAAAACCCATACCTCCCCAGTACTTAGACACCAAAGACGATGCAATGTCACTAACCATCGATTCTTGCAAAGCTATAAAAGAAATCCCATGATCATTCTTAATCTGTTTAATCCACCCCGACTTGCCATTACCCCAAACCCCTCGAATATTTATAGACAAACAATTCATTCTTTACCTGCTTGTACCCCTTCATGAACAATCGACTCCTTGATCAAGTTATGAGAATTGAGAAGATTAACACCTATCTTGGAACCCAACTGAATTGTGGCAGCAGCTTCTGAATTTTCGAAGACCAAATTTTCTTCCACCGTGTTTTCTTGAACAGACTCCTCAACCATATTGCCAATACAGCTGCAATGGGCTTCTTTCTCCCCTTCTCCATCGTTTTGGTCTAAGCCCAAAATAGCATCTAGTCCAAACAAATCATCTTGACACTTGGGCTTCTTTCCAGCTTTAGTTTTTTCGAGACTACTAGAATAGGCCGGGTTGGGCCGACCCGCATTCCCAAGCCCAGACTTCTTTTTTCTTTTGTTAACCAACGCAGCCTGGTCCACTGAAACAAAATTTGTTTCCAATTGCTTTTCAAAGTCAAACTGAATTCCTGGCACAAAATCCTCCACCTCATTAATGCATTCATCATTCCTTTCCAAAACCTTAGGAGCCTCATTATTGTCACTGAATTGATTGGTGGTTTCCAAAAAGAACCGGCCTCATTATTCTCAATAATTACGTTGAGAGTTTCCAAAAAAGCCTCTTCTTCCACATTCATCGGCGCCGGCGTAGTCACCATTGTTTCAGAGTCCACGGTCACCGGAGATGTTATTCCGCCCTCCGGCTCGACCTGAATATCGTCCTCTTCTTCACCCTGTACCTTTTCACTCTCCTTGTCTGATGTAGTCGCAGCCTTATGGAATTCAGGTACCCATACCCCTGCCTCCTCTTCAACCCATACCGTATACTTTCTGCCCCGCCATGTCAACGTAACCGATTCGCCAATCCTCTTCACCTCTCCTACTAACACACCAATGTAATCATAGGAGAGGTCATCATCAAAATCAGACGTTGTTGCTCGATGTACCACATGACCAAAAGATTTTCCGATGACATCAATCACTTCATTTGAAATAAGGTGCAGGGGAAGACCTGCAATTTCTAGCCAAGCCAGGCGTTCAAAAGCAAAGGATTGACCCGTCCAAACATCTATCTTGGAAAATCTTCCGATAATCTCCCTCGCTGCCATAATAGCCGAATGGGCCTTCTTATCATCTTCAAAGGATATTAGAACCGAGAGGCCTCCTAGATATTGTATCTTACCCATCCCAGGACAAATCTCATCCATGATCACATGGATACTTTTGAAGCATCCAAGTCAATCATACGTGCAACGAACGCCCTTCCATATAGGTCATGGAACGCATGTACCTCGCTCTTGATCACCAAAGACTTTTGATTCCCCACTGCCCCAGACTTACCCGTGAGTGTATCCGTAAAGGATCTAGCACCATCATAAAAGGAAGCAGGATTCCAAGCCGGAGGTCTTTCACCATTACCTGTATTCGTCTTATCTTTTGTATCTCTTCTCGTCTTAGCAGATTGATCCGGTTTTATTTCGCCTTCCTCTAGTGTAAATCTTGCAATATTTGCCTTGAGCCAGCAGTCACCAATGCGAGTTTTGCAAATCCTTCTAACCAGTTCATTCCTATCTTTAACATCAAGAAAGGAGACAAAACCAAACGAGAACCGGCTTTGTCGCGCTTCCTCGCGATGTAAAGATCAAAATATCGCCATATTGTCGAATAAAGCCGCTAGATCGTTCCCACTACAACGTTCTGGCAAGTTTGTTATAAATACCTTAGTGATTCTTGATAGAAGTTTAGCCGGAATATTTTCCGGCCGGTGAGACATTCTTACCGAAATTCTATGTTTGTTTTAGGGTCGGTTAATGTGACATTCTTTAATTATGACATCTTAAATTTTTTTATAGATTATATAGCATTATACACGTCGTATAGGTGGGTCGTATAGCATAATATAAGGTGTATAACCCTCTGATATATTTATTTTATTTAAAATTTTTTGAAACTATTGGGTTTTGCACACGTAACAATGTTTGCATAAGCGTCGCATCATATAATTAGCCACATTAATGTCATCGTACAGCTCCGTTGTAACGCGCCAAGTCTTTGTAACAATGTTTGCATAAGCGCCGCATCGTATAATCAGCCACATTAATGTCATCGTACAGCTCCGTTGTAACGCGCCAAGTCTTTCATTTATCATTTTTTAAGAGTGTTATAACGTAATGTGTTATGCATGATATCGTTTTAATATATTTCTTTTATGTACTTACACGCAATGTCCATATCATAACGCAGGTAATGAAGTTCATGATTGCAACGTTACGCATAGTCACGTAGCAACGCGCAAGCAACATTACTTGTTACTATTTATTCTTTCATCATGATGTTTGTCTTTGTCATTGGTAGTTTCCTATGTTGTATGTTTCTATTGTTGTTTGTTTTGCATATCATTTGTTGGAGTAGAGTTTCTCTCTTAAACAATCTCTCTATCTTTAAAAATAAAGGTAGTGTTTATTTACATCTTATCCTTATTATACCTAGCAATAATTTTGCTAAGGATGCAATTCATTGGTATGATTATGGTATGATACTATTAAATTATCTATGAGACATTTTTTATTAATGCGTTAACAAAATGAAGTTTGGTTTGAGTTTTATTTTAGAATGCTTATGCGGTGGAATCTATATTATCATCCATCTTATCATAAAACTTTTTATTTTCACATTAGTGTCGCATTCCTTCTGTATCCTTTCTGGGATAAAAGGATTTATATCATCATACTTATACCTCTGAGATATTATCTCTCATTGCAGCCTTAGAGAGGATGGTGTAGTGTTTTCATAATCTCACACCGCCACTTACCCTCTATTTTGGGCTCCCCCTAGCATAGTGGATTCCTTTTTTTTTGCGACAAGTGATAAAGATGTGTCTCCTATTAAACATTACATTCGTCTTGTATGTACACACCAACACTACCACCTAACATAATTTGTGGACTCCCTTATCTCTTAAACTTACAGCATCCATCTCTCTTATTAAACAATTTTTATACGTTTAATTAAGTTAAACAATAACTAATAAATAAATACTGAAATGTATAATAAATAAAAGCTAATACACAAAAATATAAATATTATTTTGAGTAAATTACCATTTGCATCCTTAACGTTTTCTCATTTTAACCGTTTGCATCCTTGTTGTTTTAAAATTGTCATCCGCCCCCTAACCTTTTAATTTATCTCCATTTGAGTCTCTATCGTTTCATTTTTATCTCCATTTGAGTTCGAATGACTAACACTGTTAGTTTTTCTGTTAACTCTTTTGTAAAAAAGACTATAGTACCCCTAAGAAAGTAAGAATAAAAAACAAAAGAAAAATATGAAACCCACTCACATATCTTCTTATCATCCTCTTGACTATCATTACAATATAATCTTTCTTATCATCTATCTTTATCTCTTTATCACCACAACCCACCATCCATGTACAATACCACTCCCGCCTGCAGATCGAAACCACCATCATATACTCTTTTGCTTCATCACCACCACCACCCCTCACCACGCACCACCACCACCACGCCGAATCAACCTCAACATCAAACCTCCCAATCGACACAAAACTATCCCCAAAACACCACCATCCTAATGCAAAGAGCGATTAGCGAACCCATACACGTGGAAGTACGTCACCGTGCAGTGGCGGAACCAGGAATTTTTCCTAGTGGGGTCACTATTTTTCGGTGACTCGTTTTGTAACAAGATAATATAAAATTTTTCGGGTCGGGTCGGGTCGGGTCGGTTCGGGTCGGAATGTAATTAAATTACATACAGAATGTTAACAAAAATATAATATCCAAATAAATCATATAAAACTTACATTTTATACTTACCTCTATTCATTATGAACAAGCTACTAACTAATACTACAGGAAAAAGATTAAAGCTTTAATTACAGTGAGACCTTGTAATTTAGAATGACGTTAAAGCTTTTATTATAATGAGATACAATTTACCATCTAACTTTGAGCTTATAATAGTAGGAAATTAGTGCCTAAGTTTCAAACTGTCATGAATAATTCACCATATGTTTGTTCAAACCTAAACCTAGCATGTATGTAATCTAACTACACATAAGACTGAAGTACGAATTCGCTGAAGATACTAAAGTGACATTCATCTACTAATCGCAGTGAGATTCATCTTCTACAAATCATAACGCCAAAAACAAACATACTCTAACATTATTATAATGAAGATCCTAGAACCTCAATGGACCAAATCACTGCTTCAATGGTAGCTTAATTTGAATACATAAGTTGAATGAATTACTAATATCATACCCAAATTGTGATAAACCTAAATTACTAATATCATACCCAAATTGTGATAAACCTAAATTACTAAGTTATGTCTAACAAGTAACAACAAATTGTGATAAACCTAAATTACTAAGTTATGTCTAACAAGTAACATATAGTTATGTCTAACAAGTAACAACAAACAATTAAGCAAAATAAACTTAAAGAATTTAAACTTTAAGAAACTAACCTTCTGAAGAATTAATGGACAATGATGATTGGTGGATGAGGGATTGGGGGTTGCACTTCAAGCAGGTCGCAGCAGGGGCCGATAAGCCGATTGGGGGTCGCACTTCAAGTTCAAGCAGGTGAGCAGCAGGCGAGCAGCAGTCAGCAGAAGCAGCCAGGCAGCCAGCAGGTCGCAGCCCGCAGGGAGGCCGGAAGGGGCAGCCGTACAGCGGAGGCGGCAGCAGAAATTGAAGGGTGGAGCAGCGAGGCAGCGAGCAGTGTGGAGACTGGAGAGGCGATGAGGATGGCTGATGGGAGGGAAAAAATTGAAAGGTTAGGGTTTTATTTTAGGTTACTAGCTTTAGTTACCCGTGTATTACACGGGAGGTGAAGAGTTAAGTATTAAAATAACACAAAAACATAAATAAAACTAAATATATTACACGAGTTGAAAAAATAAAATTGATTAGTTGTTGATTGTTATTTATATAATACTAACTTTAGTAAAACCGTTTATTATACGAGTTAAAAAATAAAATATTAATTATGATGAAAGTTTATGAAATATAAAATGATACTTTAAAATAAGATATAATTAAAATTATATATGAGTAATAATTATAAGTAATAATTTTAATTTTTATTTCAAATAAATTTAACCATTTTTTTCATACAAACCATATTAAAAATATCATTTTTAAAAGTTTTTACTATAACTCCTAATTTTAATTATTTTTAATTTATAAAGAAGTTTACTTTTTTAAAACATCAATTCTAAAATATTTCATATTTTTTAAAATGTTTATGTTTTAGAAAAACTCTTATTTTATAAAAATTTATTTTCTAGAAATAACATTAATAAAAAGACATATTTTCTTAATTTATTAAGAAATATTTTAATCTTAAAAAAATTAAAATTATTTAAACTTTAACTTAGGTAACTATTTAAGAGGAGAGAGAGGCGGGAAAAACCAACTTAGGGGGCCTAAGAATGTGACAAGTGTCCCCACAAGTTACTCTTTTAGTATTATATATAGATTAAAAGAAGGGTATTTTAGTAATTTCAGGCAAATATAGAAGGGAACAAAAATAAAAGGCTGCTGGGAGCAAGGCGCGCACATTACCAGCGAACTACCAAGCTGTTTTGTGTTATATTATTAATTTTAATATACTAATGGGTTCACTTCCTGTAAAAACTATGGGTTCACTAAAAAATTCGGTATTATACGTTACACTACGGGTTCAAAAATCAATGGGGTCACTTGACCCCGTTCCCGAAAGACTAGTTCCGCCCCTGTCACCATGCACAGGTAAACTGTCGGAGACGATCTTGCCTGATGTCCGGGGTTCGCTCCGGTTTATAGAGGTGAATCAGGTTAGATATCTCTCAAATCAAGGTCGCAGGACTCGCCAAAGACACCATAATTCCAATCGAAAATAGCGAGAGGTACACAATCGGAGTGTAAGATAAATTTGGGAAAATACACCGGCGGTAGACGGAAGTAGACGGTAAGGTTGCGTACGATGGAGAGGACATCTGGTACGGGATAATGCGGCGGGCGACGGGTGGTGGCGTTGATGAACGATGCGATGGTGGCGACGTCGGTTTGGAGGTGTGAGAAGATGAAATTGGTTAGTGATAACGGGATAAAGGTCTAGATAGTGAAGATGGAGGTCTGAGTCTATGAAGATTAGGATTTTTTAGTAGAATCCAATTTGTGGGTTGATAGATGAACAAGAATTTGAAACCACCGTTGTTAATCGAAGGTGATATTGGTGATTTGTGATTATTATTTATTATTTTAGATGGAGACAACAAACAGAAAGTCATAAAACACACACACCTATATATATATAGAGAGAGAGATGGAGGGAGGGAGAGAGAGATAGGGGTGGGGTGGGTGGAGGGGTTTAAGGGTAAACTTGTCATTTTACAAAAAGTTAACAGAATATTTAACGGCGTTAGGGTTTTGGATTCAAATGGAGACAAATATAAAACGTCAGGGGGCAGATCGAGACTTTGAAACTGTAGGGATACAAATGGTTAAAATGGAAAAACGTCAGGGATGCAAATGGTAATTTCTCTATTATTTTATTAAAGCTCTCAAACGAATTAGGACGCGAGAGTATAGGTTATTAATCACCTTAACTTTTTTTGCTCACTTTTATTTTTAATTATGATATAAGGAGGTGCTTGTAAGACCCAGTTAAAAATCAGGTCAACATCCGTACAAATCTAGCTTATTAATAATAAACTAGTTATCGATGCCGCGCGTTGCTGCGGCTATGCAAGCCCTAGTGTTCGGCTAGTAAACAGTTTAATCGTCGCTGAGGTGCGAGGCCCAGAATCTAGTTTCTTACGGTTCGTGTATTCGCAAAACACATTTGTTTTATAACTATTTATCTTCCACATAACATCACATTAAAACTGAGTTGCAACACAAAGATAGAGTCAAAGTTGTGGGAACGTGTACAAAAGCGACCAACGTGACCAATATTATATACATAAAGCAAGCAAACCACATAACATATATAGGAATACGAAAACAACATAACGTACACAACTCCAGCTGCAGCCAACGATGAACTGCAAGAAACAACCAAAAAAATCTAAAATGGTTTTGTAGTTACAATAGTTAATCTTTACTGGGCAGACTCACAACTGTTTTGCTCATCCTAACAGCCCCATTCGGCAGTACTTTGACACTAAACAACACTAAACAGTAGCCTGAATTTTAGTTATTGTCCTGCTCATCCCATTAGCTATATTTTGACACAAACAACACCAACAACATCCAATAACAGAAACCATAATCAAATTGGTAGCAAGTAACATCAATTCAATTGCAAAAATGAAACTGGCCATTTAATACATAGCACTTTAATGCAGATATATTAAACTCTAAAGTCAGAAAGACCCATCAAGGATCATATGAAAAAAAAGAACTGTTTCATTACCCAAATCCAAAAGAAGTAAGTTATTTGGGAAGCATTCTGTGAGCACAAATGATCTAGTAAAACAGTTAGTGACATGAGACTAAAGAAAGACGTGATTAAATTCCCAAGGAGTCGCCAAGTACCTGAAACAAAGCAAAATGTATGAGATGAAGCATTACGCTCGGCTTCGAGAACCAAAAGTACTTATCAGAGGCCTGCACAAGAGGAATCCCTTAGACGAATGCGTGTCTTTCTATGATTTCCAGAGCCATTTTTGTCAAGATGGCTTGAAGCTTAGTTCCAACAGCTAAGATAATCTGGACAGTAAAAAAGATCACGTCTGTTATTCGTAATTAATCTTTAAAGAATGGTGAATAAATAAATAAAATAAGGCACTTACGACTAATGGGATTATTGATGCCCAAAACATCGCCTGCCAGCCTGTATGAGAATTGTTTTTTAGGGTTTGTGTATGTTCAGAAGTTGTGAAGCAGCAGATTGCAAAGCAGTGCACACAGAAAAAATATCAGCTTTGACTCTTTAGTCTTAAAACCAGTAATAGTCAAATTTGAAACTGAAAAAGAATTTATGGTGAAATGGTTTGATCATTACACTGAACAGGCTATGATATACTACAAAATGCATGAAGAATGTACAAATTGAATGTAATGAAAATCATATGAGTTATATGCTGAAAAGATAGCAGGTTGACATGGAAAGTACTAATGACATACCATTAACATTTAGAAGCAAGAAGATCACAAACGATGCCCATAGTACCGGACTGAAAATTTTCAGAATGAACAAATGCTATGGTGAATATAGATGAGATAGTTTGATGAATATGTTGAAAGGGTGACGTTTGTGTGTACCTGACTCCCACGACAACTTGGAAATCATCCTCTAGTGAGCGTTTGATGTACTTTTGGAAGTTGAATTTAGTTCCTGGAGCTAAATGAAGCTGAAAGAATAGAAAATAATTCATGACTCAAGGCAAAATAAATATAATATCGGCATAAAAAGGTCTTATATTTATGAATCCATTGCGTAGAGTCATATAATCAGACTTGCTAACCGATCTGTAAACTACCGGAAGAAGCATCCCTGCATGACAGAAGGTTGCATAAGATAAACTGTAAACACAGGAACTAAAGGCTATTATGACCCATAGACATTTGATAAAGTTCTTGACAACTTACAATGTAAAAGAATATTGGGAGTCGAGTCCAAAAACTGGTGTGGGCTCTAACGAAAGACGTTTCATGAGTAAGTCTGAATCGTGAAGGGTCTGTATTTTCAATGCATTGTTTAGAGTTAATGCGTAAAATAGGAAATAACGATATTTCTATAATCAAAATGGAAGGTAATGTACTCAAAAAAATTATTTTGCACACCACACTATTGGCAGTAAAAATTAAATTACCGTTGGAAAATTCATACTCAGGGGACGATGTCTCCTTCTCCCACTGCTTCCAGCCGCTTGTCTGCAAAGCAAAGATAGCAGCAAAATCTTATTAAATTGTAGGAACATCAGTTTACACCAAAATCCAAAGTTTGATGCTTCTAAAGGTGGCAATTTAAACAGTAACTTATGAATGGTTAGGTTTGTGTTATCTTTAATTTCGATTCCTGAATGGGTCAGATGGGTAAAATCAATAAGTTTAGCTACAAAGGGAATGGGTTGAAAGATACTGCAAGTCTACTTTAAATCATACATCTTCATAAATCATTTTTCAATTATTACCCCAGCAAAATGCGTCAGCCAACATAAAACAAAATCACAACCAACATATAAAATTCTCTAACACAACAATCAACAACTCAGACCAAACAAATGCACAAGCTGAGATAAAAAAAAACAAACCAACTCTCATCCATGCAGTACCCAACAAACATTCAAGATCAAAACCCAACCTAACACACGGTTCTCATTCATGGCAACCGATACTTCAAAACCAAGAAAACATATGAAGTAAGACAAATAAAAACTAAAATCAACAACATACAACAACATGCAGCAACTAAGATACCTGAAAAATAAATCCCTGAACCAAAATTAAACCCAGCATACATTCAAACCCAAATCCAAAGCCATGAAGTACAGGAAATTGAAGACAACAATATGCAGATCAAAATGAAAAAAAGCACGAACCTAAACTGGTCAATCGGAGATGAACCGCTTTCTCCAATTTCACCATAGATATCAAAGATCTGATGATGGAACACGACGACGAACAACCCATCGCCACCACCGCCGCACACGGTGGCGGCCCACCCTCCGGCAACCGCAGCCGCCGGAAATGTATCTGCATATCCCTAACCCTCACCACCCTCACCGTCGCTCTCCTCATTCTAATTCTAGCCATCACCCTCTTCGAATCTTGAAAGTCAATGGATGTCACTCTAGTTAGGTGAACATGACGCTAATACATTAAAATAAAGCACCTTATGTTTAAACACCAAATTAGACTATTGTGATCTAGAAGTCAAAGTAAACAGATTTTGAGTGTTTAAAACTGATTATTTAGAATATTAGATATGCACACACGTACTATAGTTTTAATAAGTGGTTATCTTAAGTTGATTTCTTCAAGTAATGATTGAAAAACACTTTTCAAACACTTCCCAAATGCAATTACAATTGTTGGGACATACCTTGTCTATGTTATCTAACATAATACTCTTAACTTCTGAAACTTGTGCTTTCACTTTTATCATTTTTCAATCTCATCTGCATGCTCTATTATATACTGCATATGCTCTTTCATTACAGGACTGCAAATTCAATCCGTCTTTATTTCAATCCAGTGCAAACAAAATAAAGTTATTTGAAATAAAAATCATTTATCTATGTGTACCCGAATTCCTTGTTGAGACTTTTAGCAATTGCAGTATCTGCTTTACCACCACCATATCTTTTCTTAAAATCTGCCCGCACTCGTTCTAGAAATACTATAGATATTTGCTTGCCCACTGATTCTTTTGCAACCACACAATAAGCTGCAGATTTAAATAAAAGTAATCACGGGTCATACAACTTCTTGACTCGAGAAAAGATGCTGCAAAATACGAAGAACGTGAAGAATCCAAAAATGGCCAGATTCGGACAAAACCTACACATTCGGGCCAAAATCAAACCTAACCACCGTCAACTCCGTCGCCATCTCCGACGTCAACGCCACCGTCAACCTCCTCCCCCTTAGGGTTTCCATCAACATCACACTCCACATCACCGTCTCCGTCAAAAACCCTAACAGAGTCGGTTTCAGCTACCGCAACAGCTCCATCGTTCTTCGCTACGACCACCGTGACATCGGCGGTGTTCCGATTCCCTCTGCAAAAAGCAAAACAACAACAACACAAACGTTCACAGATAAAAAAAACAGATGCAAAAGAGAAAGAACATGAACCAGATTAGATCGTTGAATAGCACGAGCTTCAAAACGCTTGGAGAGATTAGCCATGAAACGGAACCGCCGTTTCTTATTCTTCACCAGCCAACACAGCTTCCTCCATCGCTCCAACGCTTCATAGTGTCCAGAAGAACCCATCGGCGGTGATCGGCGGTAATGGTGGTGAGAGGTGGGAGATTTGGGTGGATCTGGTGGCGATGGGGCGGCGATTTGGGTGGTGTGGGGGAATTGGAGGTGTGGTGGTGGTGGTTTAGGGTTTGGGGATTTTGAACCTTCCACCGACCAAAATCACCGACCAAATGTAATAATAAGAATAGATAATTTTATATTGTGCTTGAATGTTTGAAAATTTTAAGTTGACGACTTTCTAGTGAACCTCAAAGTCGGTTATCTGCTTGAGACGATAATAATAATAATAATAATAATAATAATAATAATGATAATAATAATGATAATAATAATGATAATAATAATGATAATAATAATAATAATAACAATATTAATAATAATAATTATTATTAGTAGTATTATTCATCACCGCCGCCGCCGCCACCACTAGTATTATTATTATTATTACTGTTATTATTATTATTTTGTTATTATTATTATTATTGTTATTATCGTGGATGACAACTAGCCAAAACACCCTTACATAACACACACATACACACACTTCAGAAGCATTTCATCTTCTCTAACAACTCTCTTCTCTCCCATTCCCTTCCCCACCATCGGCCACAACATCACCACCGAAGCCACCACCCGTCGCCACACCACCGCCCACAGTCGCCAACTGCCACCGCACCACCGTCCGCAGCACCACTAATCTCGACCACCAACCCGCCACACCACGACCTACGATCACCCCACCCCCACCCCCATTCGGCCATCGCAAGCACCATCCCAACCCACCACCGAAATCACACGGCCACCACCATAGGAAACCGCTATTTTCTTGCATTTGAGTAAAATTTGGACATTTTATTAATTAAACCATTTTGAAAGTCTTGCGTAAATCATCATAATTGACATTTTATTAATTAATCCATTTTGACAGCTTTGAAAACTTATTTCTATCAAGGAAAAATAAGAGTTTTGGGGTAAAAGGATAAAATTTATTTATTTAAAAAAAAACTGGTGAAAGTCTTGAGTAAATCATCATAATTGACAAATATTTAAAATATGACGTGATGCTTTATAACCTGAATCATTAGGTTGAGAAATATAGTTACTTTCATAAGAAATAAACGAGAGGCTAGAGATAAATTAGTGTTGTCTTTAGATATCTAGTTAGTTAAACTTTACATGTTGAATGATGACATTAGGTGATAAGGTAAGTATATTTTATCATGCCATATAATAATTTAAGTCTTATTTTCTTTAGAAAGATATTTAATTAAATAATGAACTTTTACAAGTCGTCAACAAGTCTTTTAAAACTTTGAGTAATAATTTTAAAACATTTTTACTTTTAGACTAAGTAAGTTACGTGAACAACATATTCATAAGCATGTTCTTTGATTATTAATTAAATCCTTCGCGTTAAGGATCTTGATTGATCGGTGCGAGGCTTTCTTGATCTATTACTTGATCGTGTTTGAAGGTGAGTTCTTCGGCCCCATTTTAAACATTGTTTTTATCTAACTGTTTTGGGGAAAAGACATAATTTTATAATATGATGTGTGAACGGATTATATGTGATGTTATGATGATATAAGTTGGATCAATAGTTTATCTGTATACTCTTGATCCCCCAAATCCCCCCATTATCATTAGCCTCGGGGAGGCCACAGACTTATATTGGTAGATCCATCGGGTTAGAAGGGCCCGCTCTTGCGACCAGTCGCTCTGGTCAGGTTAAAACAAGTGGAGTTTATTTGTTTGGACTATTGTGGGGCAACGACATTTTTCTTGGTTTAATTATGTACTTATTACCAAAGTTAATCATGATACCTAACTAGTCCATGAGAATTATATTATTATCTCGTGTACAACATATTGTTTAAGAAAATTGTATGTTTTGTAAATTACAGATCCCGAACGCTCACCAGCTTTATGTTGACCAGTTGTTCTTCATGCTTTCTTGGAAGGTCAAGCGTGTCGGTTGATTAGTTATTTGTGAACTTTAAATGAAACTTGTCGTTTCCACAACTAAATAAGATTTGTTGTATCTATGTTTGAACTTCGCTTTTATTATGACTAAGAGTATGAAAAACCTAATTTACCAGTGTCGGTTGATTAATTATTTTATGAGGGTGTGACAGTGCTCCCTTTGGTACTAAAAAATATGTTACGAGATAAAATTAAAAAGAATATACAACTCGCAAAGAATGAACGTCAGAACCATAATCTTACAAGGCACTATTTTAGGCACGATCGTGAAGTACTACTTATCACCTTTCATGTATTGACTACATCTTATTGCTGGAAAAATTCTCCAAACTAGGCATGTGCCACTGATATTAAATAGCATTTAGCAGATTTTTGTTTGGTTTCATGTGTGGTGTGCGAAGTTGTACGTCGTTTGTAGTTGGTATGTATAATTATTTATTTTCATACAACGGAATAGCAAATACACAAAAGTATTATAAACTTTCATGTGAAGTCGTTATTTATTACATACTTAGATACTCATCATACCCGTCCAAAAAATCATCTCCATACCTGACGTATTAAAATATGCACTTTTAAAGTGACCTAAAACTCTTTTCTCATCTAGAGTTGTATGAAAAAATTAAAAGTCAATATGCATATTACAATTGTTTATGGTTTAGTATTCCTCTAATAAGGCTTCGGATGGAGTCGAGAGGGAGACGAAAGGTTTTTTCCAACATCACAGGTGAAGGAAGGAACCTAGCATCGGAGAACAATCAGGATTCAAAAGGGAAAGGCAACCGAAATGAAGATGGTAACAATCAGCAAAGTGAAAAAGATGGTGGAAAAAGGGAAACGGTACAGAGACGGAGAAAAATCGGGAAACATAGGCAAGGAAATAGTCACCCTTTTCATATCAAATCTTCCAGAAGATTTCTCGAGCAAAGAGTTGTGGTTTGCATGCAAGAGATTCGGGAACTTAGTAGTCGCGTTCATACCGAAAAGAAAAACGAAGAAGGATGGTGATAGATTTGGTTTTATAAGGTTTGCCAAAATCAGGAATTTGAATACTCTACTGGAAGACATAATTAATAAAATGAGAGTTGGTAACATGATAGCCAAAGCTAACCCTGCTAAGTTGGATAGGAGTGGTAATCGAATAGAGTACGGGAGTTTTATGGGGAGAATTTTGTCCAGCATAAACCTTGTAGCAACATACAACTATACAAGGAAACAATCCAAAAATGTATCCTGCTCGATGTATGTCTCGGAATCAAACCGAAGTTGGGCCCCCGATTTCTTAAAAGAGTATTCACATATGAAATCTCCGATGACTAAGTCAAGGAACGTAGGAGAGTATTCACACTCGGAACAATGTCATGCTAACGAACAGTTGGAAGAAAACTTTTCGGTTCCTCAAGTGCTTGAGAATTCAACCCCAGCCGCCACTTTGGAAAGTACAGATGCAGCAATTGGGGGGCAAAATGAAGCAGTTCATGCGGATGAAAGTATGGAATGCTTGAGCCCAAAAGCGTTAAATTGCTCTTCGATTATTAGGCCTGTAATGGGCCACAATACCCATGAACCTAATAGCCCTTTGGTTCCAAGTAAATCGGGCCTAGAAAATTCCCAAGATGGTTTGGGCTCAGACCCCTTGGGTTACATGAATTAATTTTTAAAGTGGGCCTACATACTTACAGGAAAGAAAAATAAACTCCCCCAAACATCGGCTCCCAATAAATAAACCCAACTCTACACATGGAAAACTTTCAGGAAAAAGAAGGGTGAGGAGAAAAATCAGAGATCAAGTTTCAACATCTACTTTGGATGGGCATACAGAGGACAAAATTGAAATTAACAATTTCAGGGAGGATGTGGATTCAGTGCCGAGATGTAAAGAAGTTGATCTTAATCTGTCTCCAAACAATAGTCTGGGAACAGCAGAGTCGTTGTCTGAGGCTTCGATCTCTTCGTCAAGCTGACGAATGGAGAACAACACTGACGATGTGTTAAACAATGAAGAAGTAGAGAAGGAAGTTAAAAATACGATGCAAGTTAGGATGGTAGTGGTTATGGATCTCACAAAACTTCAAGCAGCAGGTCCGTGACATGATAGTGGAGGAAGGAGTTCCATCTGTAATATAATGGATTTCATGACAATCAACACCCGGGGCCTTGGTGATCCGAGAAAAGGTAATTGGTTGAAGGAGCTAGTTGGTAAGCATCACCCTACCTTTCTATGCATTTAAGAATCACTGATTAATCATTATAACAGGATATTATTTGGGGAAGGAAGCCTGTGGACCTAGAATGGGTTGAAGCCATTGGGAGATCGGGGGTATTATTACATTCTGGGATTCATCGCTTTTCTGTAAGATTAATGTTGTGAAAGAAAGGAATTTTCTGTTGGTTGCGGGACAATTAAAGGGCTCTTTGGATTATATCAATGTCATTAATCTATATGGCCCGCAAGAATTAAACTCAAAATGAGTTGTGGGAAAAGTTGCTAATGTTAAAACTTAATTTCGGAGGGATGTGAATATTTTAGGGGGACTTCAATGAGGTCAGATTACCCTCAGACCGTATGAACTTAGACTTCAATGAGGTCAGATTACCCTCAGACCGTATAGAATATTGGTTTGTGAAGACTTTAGGAATAATTGGCCGAATGCAACATTGTATGCATGGCTGAGAAAGCTTTCGGATCATTGCCCGCTTACCTTAAAAAGTTCATGTGGATTTCGGACCAAAGCCGTTCAAGTTTTTCTCTTCATGGTTTGCAAAAGAGGGGTTCAATGAGGTGGTTCAAAAGGCTTGGAACATTCCGATAACCGCCTCTCGGGCTGCTGGGAGATTGGCAGCTAAACTAAAAAATGTAAAGTATGCCTTAAAAGCTTGGATTTCAGCTTTAAAATCCCAAGAAAGCAATCAGGTTAAGGACTTGGAGGATAAGATTAAAGAATTGGAAGAGAGAGCCGAATTGGGGGTGTTAACGGATGACGAAGGAAATGATCTTATTGGGTCTAGAAAGCTTCTGTTGGACTTTGAGAAAACAAGAATGAAGGGCATGAGATAGAAATCGAGAGCAAAGTGGGCTCTTGAAGGGGATGAGAACACTTCTTTTTTTCATGGTTTATTTAAATCCAGGTTGTCTTCAAACCGAATTAATGGGTTGCTAATAAATGGGGTATGGAGTTCAAATCCCAATGACATCAAAAAGGAAGCCCATCGTTTTTTTGAGAAGAGGTTCAAAGAAACATGTTTTTCAAGACCTTATATGGATTATAAAGGGATAAAAAATCTATCCGAGCCCGAAGCCGAGTCTTTAATAGTGCCCATCTCCCCTCTGGAAATTAAACAAGCAGTATGGGATTGCGATAGGGAGAAATCTCCGGGACCTGATGGTTTCAATTTATCCTTTACTAAAATAAAATATCTCAACTTTGGTCTTCTTACGAAGTGGAGGTGGAGGTTTCTTACTAATTCGAATGGACTATGGAGGAAGGTGATAATGGCTTTACACCACAATCCTAGAATGCCAAGTCTTATACCGTGGAAAAATCATCTTGCTAGGACTTGGTCTAACATTGCTAAGATCGAGATATGCCTTCTCAAAAGCAACATTAACATTTTGGATCTTATATCATGGGATGGAGTTGGTTGGCGCTGGCATGGAGGTAATGATGGGATTTTTTCAGTTAGTTCCATGAGGAGGTTTATGAGCAAGAATAGGGCGATCAAGGAATTCTCAATGAAATGGTGCAAATGGGTGCCTAATAAAGTTAATATCCATGCATGGATGGTTGATCTGGATAGGCTTCCCATACTCAAAGCTCTGGTTGCAAGAAATGTTTCAACACAATCCATTCTATGCCCGCTCTGTTTGCAAAACTAGGAATCGGTAGAGCATCTTTTTATTTCGTGCTACTTTGCCAACATGGTGTGGTCTTTTATATCGTCTTGGTGTAATATTCCTCCGATCTTCGCCTTCTCGATCCATGACCTTCTTACACTACACAACTCCCCTCAGGTGTCATCGAGAAAACAACCGACCTTTCACGCTATTGTTCTCGTAACAATATGGTGCATTTGGTTGAGCAGGAATGTGGCTATCTTCAGGGAACAAGAGCCTTCATTAAACCGATTGTTAATTAATATAAAATGCACTAGTTTCATTTGGGTCAAAAGTAGATCAAATATCAGGAACATCGAATGGAAAGATTGGTGTAGTTTTAATCTTTAGCTCGAGAGGTACCCAATATTTTAAGGGGCTATTCTTTTGTATGTTTGCTAATTGTTTTTTATGGTGTACCTGTACTTCTTGTTCCTCTATCTCCTGAATAGAGTTGCATTTTTTTCTAATATGATTATGCCTTTCAAAAAAATATGCATATTACAAATATTTTTGTCAAGTTATCATTTAGTCCTCGATGTTGGTTGACTTATCTTACTCTTGACCTCTAATGTGATATGACTTACTCCTATGTACATGAAAGGATATGTCAACTAAATGACTATAAATTGTATGTTAAAAGGGAGGATAAATATTAAGTATATTGTATTTAAAAACCAACCATATAAAAAGGGTTAATTTTAAAATTTTCTTTTTATCAGTATGAATTTTAATTATTTTTATTTCATAATAATTTATTTATTAAAACATAAATTTTAAAATATTTTATATTTTTAATAAAGTTTATCGTTTTAGAATTTTTTATTATTATATATATAGTGGGTTGACCATCGGAATTTAGGTTTCACCGGTCTCTTTTGGAGAGCGCAATCTAAGAACTACAATCGTGCCCTTCTCAAATGCAAATATATAAATATATACATATACAGGCATACGTTCAAATAAAGCTAAGGCCATGTATGGTTTACGAAATTATAAAGAATTGAAATTGGAAAATTTTCAATCCAAATCTTGTATGTTGGTCAACGAGTGAAATTGAAACTAGAATATTATTTTACATTTATTGGAATTCACATTCATTACACTTACCGATGGAATGTCTAACAATTAAAATAGAATCTTCAAAATTAACGTTTCAAACCCACTCAAAATTGACTAACCAAACACGTTATCAATTTTAACAAAATTCCAACTCCAATTCTATATTTAATTAAAATTCATATATAACACATTCTGCGAACCAAACGACCCCTAATTTTTGCTTAAGTGTTATAAGAATGATTTTAATCATCTCATAATCAGCTCAAACAAACTCCGATTGAACTCATCCTAGCGGCATTGGAATAGATTCGTCCTATAGATGTATCTTTTGTTGGCGATAACCAATCTCCCTAGCTAAAAGATTGAATTTTGTTAGTACAAAAAGACCACATAAAATTAAAAAAGACAGTGTAAACAAACAAACAAACAAACATACCCAGTGTCTCCCGCTGAAGAGGAGGGTCTGGGAGGGGTATATGGTGGCAAGTCTTTCCTCTATCTAGAAAGATAGAGAGACCGCTTCCGAAGAGACCCCCGACTCGTTAACAAAGGCAATAACAATAACAATCATAATACAACGCATATACAAAGCATATAACAAAGCATAACAAAGGCAATAACCATCATAATACGAAGCATATAACACAATGATATATATCACAAGAAGAATTAGATAATGCGCATGTAACACCCAAAAAGGATATATGAGGAAAACTACACCTAACGTGTGAGGTACGGCCATATGTCACCGTATACCCTTCCCACCCACAAAACCCACTAAAAGTCCTTAATTTTAATTCTACGCCTCCACTCACTTCTATCCTCGATCATGTTCTCAGAGAGATGCAAGTCCATCATATCTCTCCTAATAACCTCGTCCCAAGTCAACCTAGGTCTACCTCTGCTCCTCCTACCCTCTAAGGTGATGTTCTCTACTGCTCGGACTGGTGCTGCCATCGTTCTCCTCTTCACGTGCCCAAACCATCTTAATCTTCCCTCTCTTATTTTTTCTGTGATACACGCCACCTCTAGCCTCTGGCGAAAGACGTCGTTTCTTATCCGATCCAATCTTGTGTGTCCACACATCCACCTCAGCATTCGCATTTCTGCGACCTCTATTTGTCTCTCGTGCGATTTCTTTATGGCCCAACAGTCTGTGCCGTATACCATAGCTGGACGTACTGCCATTCTGTAGAATTTTCCCTTTAGTTTTGCCGGGAACCTCTTATCACACAAAATCCCTGATGCTGCTCTCCACTTGCACCATCCTGATTGTATACGGTGTGCTACATCGCTGTGTATCTCTCCATCTTCCTGTACGTACGAGCCAAGGTATTTGAACTTAGACGTCCGGGGGACCGCCATGCCTTGGATACTGATTTGGGTGTCCTCTTCGGCCTCACCACTAAAGTTACAATGCATGTATTCTGTCTTAGAGCGACTTATCCTTAAGCCCCTGCTTTCTATTGCTGCTCTCCACTGTTCTAATCTCTCGTTAAGCACCGTCCTAGATTCTGATATTAAGACAATGTAAAATTTATTAAATAGAACAAATCTAAAATACACTATACAACTTAAAAAAAAGCACATGCTTAGCTTTCTTAAGCAAAAATTAGTTTTTATGTTAACTTTTCACACTCTCTCTCTCTCTCTATATATATATATATGCATATATATATATATATATATAATATATATATATATATATATATATATAGATGGATAATAGATATAGATGGAGAATCATGTATTAAATTACATTTTTTTTAAAAAATGTAGGAAATAATTATTAATTTTAAATTTAATAGTTTGAGTTTGACACATGGTACTTTTGTAATTAAAAATTTAAAAGTAAAGTTATGGTTACTGGAGAAAAAAAGAAAATTGACTATATTTTGTTGACTTTTTATATTAAATATTAGTTTTAATCATCTTTTAAAGCCTAAATACTCTTTTATGTACTTACTATTTTTAAAATAAATTTTACAAGAAAAGCGAACATCTTTTTGTTTTAAAGACGTGTATATTGTTTTACTTTTTCTTTAAAAAAGAAAACACACAATGTTTTTCTTAAATATTTATAACAATGTGCTAACATAGTTTTCATATCATACTAACATGGTGTTGGTGTCATTTTTGAACTATGTGAAAACTGTTTTTGTACAATGCTAACATGGTGTTGTTATTGTTTTTGAACGTGTTTTACCGTTATATATGTGTGTGTATGTTAAAATTACACGGTGTTGTTATCATATTTCTTAACATATTATGTGAATCGTGAATTTACATGGTGTTTGTTATTCGTATAAGGTTGAAAATAAATTTTTATTTATGAAAAATGTGTTATTATAAATGTATTGTTATGCTTTTTGAAAACAAGTTATATGAAATGTCTAGAACCTACTTCATAAATGAACACAAATACCCTCCTAATAAAACACATGAATGCATACATATCAACCCCTTATTGCTTTTTATACTTTTGTAGAAGATGTAACTTTATGAAATAGAAATAAATTTTAAAAATGTTTTAATTATGTCATTTTAGTTTAAAAAAATATTTTAATTAAATCATTCAGTTTTCATGTTTTATTTAAATTAAAATGTTTAAAATATATCTAATATATTTTTCTTTTTGTTTCAATTAGAAAAAAAAATTATGCTTATGCCGAGTGATGATATGAATTTTAGGTACTTTTTATTTTCTTAATATATTTAAAATATTTTAAAATTTTTAATATAATTACATATATTGAAAATCATGACCCCATGTTTTTTCCTTCATTTCTTTCTTAAAATAAAAAAGGTTTAATGATGATTCGATTTGATAGTATAATGATCCGATTTGAATGAAATGATTATAAGTGACTTAATGAAACACTTTTAAAATACAAACAAACAAACAAACTCAGTATATCCCACTCAAGAGCAGGGTTTGGGGAGGGTAGGTGTAGGCGAGTCTTTCCTCTATCTTCTTAGGTAGAGAGACCGCTTCCAAAGAGACCCCCGACTCGATAGTAAAAGTCATACTGATAGCAAGACAACATACAATAAATCATACAACACATAACATACGGTATACAAAAAGCCATATCGATGGAATGTCGGTTAAGATAAACCATAGTAACCACATTGTATAGGTCACATGCCAGCCTCTGGTTGACCTACGCCCCTTAATTTATTTTCTTTTTGGTGACTACCGTAGCCACATGCGATTCATAATTCTAATTGATACAAAGATTAATAGAAAAGTACTAATATATTTATAATAAAAAATGGTTTGAGTTTGCCGTAATAAATCTACACACATAAGTTGGTTTTGCTATATTAATACTAACCATTTTTTATCTACCCTTTTAAATAATCATCTAAACGCAATATTCTACCTTCCTTTTTGTTTCCTTTTTACCTTTTTTTTAACTGCAAATTTCCCATTAATTTTGAAAATTATTTTAGGTGCATCTACATATTTTTCTTTTCTAAAGTCATTAATTACATATTTACCCAAGTTAAAAAATTAATTACATATTTTCCCTTTTCTAAAACATATATATATATATTACATATTTTTACACATTTTAGTAAAATTCTTTATTAATTAATTATTTTACTCACTATCAATTTAATATTTTCTCAAATTCAAGTCCTCTATATTAAATAGAAAAAAAATTACATCTAAAACAACGATAACTGATAATTAAAGTTATGTTTTCAAATACAAATCACAATGGTCAAAAGTTTTAAATATTTTTAATAATAAAACATCAATATATAAAAATCTTTTAGTAAAAACAAGGTAAAATAGTTATTTAATAGCTTAAATTGAATGAAATGGATATATATGTAATATATATGTTTTAAGAAGGGGAAATATGTATATTTATTTCTTGCTTGGGGAAATATGTAATTTATGTTCTTAGGAAGGGGAAATATGTAAAAATTTCATTATTTTATTACCAAGCTTTTCATTCAGTTTTTCTTAAAGCTAAAATTTATTTATAAGAATCAACATTTTGTTTTCTATTGAGTTAGATAACTAAAACTAATATTAATATATTTGTCTTAGAATATGTACTTTTCAGCGAGGAGCCTTTAAATTGCATTCTATGAGACTATCATAAGAGAAAATGACCGATTGACAGGTGAATCAAAATATAGAATAGAAGTAATTTATTTTCATTGATTATTCTTTTCCTACAACTTTTTTATAGCTCTAAATTCTTCATTCATGGCTTCATTGGATGACCGTCACAAACACCCGCAACCTTCCATGACTTATGGGTAAACGCATGTCCCCCAAGCTGCATCAAGACACAAACATGCACGCACCAATTTGAGTTAACTTTTCTTCATTAATTTAATTTAATTAATACGAAAAGGAAATCAGAAGAACACGCGGCCGGCCATGAAGATTTCATTTTTAACGAGTGATCGACAATTAAAGATAAAGAAACTTACAAGGATCAGTAGGTGAAGGAGTAGCATAACTAGTATCACATACGCCATGTCTTCTGAAATTGGAATCAATAGCATAAGACGCATGATTTCGCACAGTATTTGGCATAAAACACGACCTCCCTGGCTGGATCTCCGCGCAGTCGGCCGCTTGTGATCCACATAAATTGTCAAGTACTCTTTGCAATGTGGAGTCCGAAGCTCCAACTTGAGCCACACACCAGGTGTTCCCCTATATATATATATACAACAAGAAAAAGAAATAACTGTTAAAAGTAGTTTTAAAAAACATATGAGATCCGATTTGATGAGAAAAAATTAGAAGTTTGAGATATCTTACTTGTACAAGACTCGAGCACACACCTAGGAAGACGAGACCCATAAAGCACAGTGAAATGTTTGCTCTTGCCATGATGTATGTTATGAAATGCTTTGTCAATGCTCATCTCGTTATATAATGCATAATTTTGTAACGGTTTGAGAGCCGAGTTAATATTTGCAATTAAATGAATATACTAACTTTAATTTACCATTAATCTTCTATAGTATACGCTTTAAATAAATAAAAAAACTAAATATTTAGTAATAAATTTATGAATTATAAACGATATTTTGATATTGAAATTACGTATAAGTAAATGCTATAAGTATTAGGGTTACAAGAAATTTCCCTCTTTAAAACTCTTTAATGGCATATAATCAAATAAAATTTTGTAATACATATATCCCCTTACAAAACATTATAATTGACAAAGTTATCAATTTTCATCATATGTAATGACTAATTTACCTTTATTCTTACTAAAACTTCATAATTGGTAAATTTTCTCTCACAAACCTCATAATTGGCAAACAGATTAAAAACATATTTTCCACTCCAAAACCCTTTAATAACATATATATTTATCTGCAAGTGTTTATTAATTTTCGCTTAGGTATATATGCATTTAAAGGATATTTACAATGATATATATGCAATTGATCCTAAGTAATAAAACGACGATATCGTTGTTTAGATTTTTGCTTGTATTTTTTTGTTTTCTTTTTTAAAAAAGTTTTTTTAAAACATTTATTTGGAAACCAACCATTTAAAAAAAGTGTCAACTTTATAAAATTTCTTATTGTAACTTTGAATTTTAATTATTTTCATTTCATAAAAGTTTAGTTTCTAAAACACAAATTTTAAAATACTTAGTATTTTTAAAAATTTTGAAATTTCAGAAAATTTCTTGTTTTATAAAGTGTTTCTTTATAAAATTGCATTTATTAAAAGATCTCTGTTTTAATTATTAAAAACATTTTTAATTTGAAAATTTTATATAATATCATTAACTAGTAATTAATGTAATTATTTAAATCAAGAGAAAAACAAAAAAAATTATATATATGATGTCTACAATTGTGTAACGTGTCTTTAAAATGTTCTTTTATTAGTATAAAATATAGAAGCGTAAATAATTAGGATACTATCTGTAACGGTTTGTGAACTTCAATGCCGCAAAAATCTTGCAATTAAATGTATATTTGAAATAAATTTTCAATTAAAGATAGTTTTGTAATACTATTACAAATAAATTTTAAATTTAATTTACATAAAATCTTTTATATATAATAAAAATGTAATGATCAATTGGTTGGGGAAGACATCAAATGACTTTTCAAATTTGATGTCATTGATTTGAGTTTCACCTTGTACGATCTTTATTAAGTGGGTCAAATTTTTTACTATAGTGGGACTTTGGGGTGATGGATTTCCCCTATAATGGTGGGTGGGTCGGTTAACACATGATAGCTGTAAGCATGGGTGATCTTTCACCAATGGATTTATCTGTGTGACTAGAGTTATAGTATCGTTAAAAAAATAAAAGTGTAAATCATGTAGAATACCATTTGTAACGGTTTGCAACTTCAATGCCGACTTAAACTTTGCAATTAAATGAATAAATATTTGATTTAATTTTTTAATTAAATAAATGAATAGTTTGTATTACAAATAAAGTTTATATTTATTTAGCATAGATAATAAAAGTGCAAATATAAAGTATATTGTCCATTAATTATCTCTATATTTTATACGAACCGGTATTTTTTCCAAGCATGTTGGCGGGAAATTCTTCCACGATCACAAATCTCAAAATGATGTTAACAAAACACGTTGTAATGCTTGTTATTCCAACATAAAACTCACCAAAAAGACAAGAAAACGTCATAATAGGTCACGCCATTGTACAACCCCAAAAGTCATGCGATCAATCTACAAACCTAATAAATTTCGCATACTTCGTCATAAAATGACATGTTTATTTCCAAACATGGTTAACTCTTCTATTGATCAAGTCACAACCAAGAGTATTGCACAAATCATGTCATTGTAATTGTTGTTTGAACATGGTTAGTTGTCAAAACAGGCCGAAGAATACTACTTATTGTAAAGGTATAAACAGAAAATGTCTGTGTTTTGACTCTTCATCAACATGAAATTATAACATAATCTTTCCTACATCTCTTCTTGTGGAATAACTGTTAGTCTTGATGCATCATCCCCTTTCATTAAAGTCAACTTTTAATTCCCTTTTATGACTTGCAGACAATTTGAGTTCCTCTTTATCAGAATAGGCCCAGAATTACCAACTTGACTTGTGAACACGAACACAAATCACACCACCTACATCATTAAAAAAAATAGGCAAATTGGAAATAAATAATCCAATCTTTATCAATTGGCCATTAATAATCCCACCTCAAGTATTTACCAATATTGGTTCAACCTTTTTATCTTTTTTGTTTTATGGTCCCCGTTAAAAAAACCCTAACGGAGTTAACTCCGTTATTGGTAAATACTTGAGGTGGGATTATTAATGGCCAATTTGATAAAGATTGGATTATTTATTTTCAATTTGCCAAATAAAAAAACGCCAAGTCACCAAGCCACGTAGGAGAGAGTTAACTCCGTTAGAGTTTTTTTAACGGGTGACCATAAAACAAAAAGATGAAAAAGGTTGAACCAATATTGGTAAATACTTGAAGTGGGATTATTAATGACCAATTTGATAAAGATTGGATTATTTATTTCCAATTTGTCAAAAAATAAGATCCTATGCTTACATTATGAATAGGTTGATTTGGAACACCACCTACATCATTAAAAAAAGTCAACCAAAACCTATATCTAAAAGAACTTACTAAAGAGATAAGGGGCTGTTTGGTTAGATCTGAATCATTAAGTGCTGAATGGTTAAGAGGTCTGAATGGTTAAGAGGCTCTGAACCAGTAAGTGCTGAACCAAATGTGCTGTTTGGTTGAATCTCTGAATGACTGTACAAAATGACAATTTTACCCCTCTAAATTATTTTGGGCTGAATAAAATGTATCTGTTTGGTTAGATGTCTGAATGACTGTACGTGAATGATACCTCGTACTACGGTATGAAATAGTATAACTAACAACAATAACGCCTCAACAAAATACAAGTAGGCATAATATTTACATGTTTAAGCAATCTGCCTACACTCAAGGTTCAGGTTTGGAACTAAAACTCTAACAGTTGATCATTCTTGATTACAATGATGCAACAAACGAAATGGCATGCACGAAAATGCTATATCATGTGGATCACAATCACAACACAGTTAAACACTTAAGCTAATCATCACATTACACAGATCCAAACATTGATAATTGATCAATAAGCATAAAAGTAATAAAATTCATGTGTAAATCATAATTAAGTTACCTTCAAGATCCCAAGAACCCTAGGAACATCTTCCTTCATGGTTCCCTCTCTGTACACATACACCAAGTCGTCTCCAATCATTCGCAACCACCTGTGACGCCTATCATGAGCATGGTGCAATGGCATTCCCCTGTAAACAAGCCCAATATATGACTGGAGTACCGATTAAACAGCAATGGCTGCATTACCAACTAAAGCATACAATGATTCTTACAAAGAACTGGTTCATCTTTCAGACCATCATCATTGTATGAAGGATTGAATGTGTTTATCAAGAATGTGAGCTTAAACAAGCGACAACTTCTTGATTACCAAAAAGGACCTAAATTTAAAGTTAACCTTAGCACCTTTCAAAGGCAAAACTGAAAATTGGTAATGGGTTTTGCGTACAAAAATAACGCTGATTGCAATCATAATCAACAGCAAAAGCTTCTGATCAACATCGATTGCAGATGAGATGCATACACATTCACAAATCGAACAAACAAAACAAAGGGGGAAACAGTAAACGAGAAACTCACCGAATATGAAACAGATCAGAGATATTGCTCATACGGAGGTAAAATTCGAGCGATTCCAAAAACGAGCGGTAAGTATTCACATGTAATCCGTCGATTCTGGGGTACGGAAGGCGGGGGCGAGGCGGCGGAGACGGAGATCCAGCGAGAAAAGCTCCGGCGGCAGAAAACGAGTACTCTTTCCACACGGCGGCGGAGGCGGTGGTAACGGGTGGCAGAGGGTGGAACCCTAGGGTAGACATGATGTGATCAAGCTCATCGTGGGTGATGGTGGGTTTGAAATTGGGGGTGTACCAAATAGCAAGTTTTCTCATGCAGGCTTTCATACACTCCACCTCCATCAATGAAATCGAAACTGAAGCGCAATCGAGTGTTGTTGATTTCGATCGGCGGTAGGGTTCTGATCGGAGCGTCAATTTTTTTCTCCGACGGCATGATAGGTTTTGAGGTCGTCGGTGTCGGGGGAGGGAGTCCTCGGGAGGAAGATGAAGATCGATGAAGATGAAGATCGATGAAGATGAAGATCGATGAAGATGAAGATGAGTGATTGTGAGTTTTGAGGGTAGTTGTGCTTAGAACTTCGTTCAGCGATATTTGATATCTGAACCATTCAGCGCCAGTTCAGAGGTTCTTTTTTTTTTTAACAAACACATAAACCTCTTAACGGTTCAGAGGTAGCCTCTTAATAGAACCATTAAGAGGTTACCAAACAGCCCCTTATGTTTATAAAGCAATCAATTAGCATAGTAATTAAGAAGTGTTTAGGGGCAACCCAATCTTGATCCTATACACAAAATACTCATTTTAATATTTTACCCAACCACATATTCAACAACTCTATAAAAATGTGGTGCTTTCTAATATGGAAGGTTGATATGAGATGAAAACCTCGTGATCGAATAGCCATAGATGCAATATTATCATGACCTTAGCTCTAATATGGGTCCAAATTCACAGATTTATCGGGTGCGCGAGTTGAGAATGTTTTCATAATATAACAATTAATCGCAAACTCCAACAAACCAAAGACGTATAACACATGAAAGAGAAGAATAATGTTCTTCATTTCAACTCACTTCCAACGTTTATACCAGATACTGATTTGAAACAGGACGTTTCTTGCTCTAACATCGTGATTTTCACAACATGAACTCCCTAACCACAAAATTGAACATATATCTTGGAGGATCAAAGTCGTTTCTTAACACATAGTCACATAAAATTTGCCCATAGATACATATTTGCAAATTATTGTTTAACTTTTGCTCTACATTAACAAACAGATTCAAACACCGGCAATTAATTAAAGACACGTGAAGTATCGATTTGAAGTTCAGTTTGTTAATGTCTTACGTAGATCAAATTAATTGAGATGAAAGCGGCGAATTAATGTGAACACAAATCTAGCCATTCACATCCCATTCCTTATCTTTATCTATATAATTACACTAAAAATCACTACTTCTTCTCTCTCCTTTCAATTAAATAATACTTTTTATACCCTTATCATTATTTCTTTCTCTCTCATTCACTCACAACCACTTTAAAAAATATTAAAAATTTATAAGGATTGTACAGTGATTCTTCAAATATACCAATCCACAATAACATTTTCTCTCTCCTTCACTCACAACCACTCAAAATCATTCCATATAATATACCAAACACACTCAGGTGCTGTTTGTTTCTGAAGAGGTAAAACGTCTGCAGTCTGCAGACCACATCTGCAGACATCTGTAGGAGAAGAGGTGGACCAAACCTCTGCAACCTGTATTAAGAAGACTGTTTGTTTTGTAATGTCTGCAGACTGCTGAAATAAACTGAAATTAATAAAAAGTTAAGATAAACAGAATTTAAATTCATTTGTTCAATAATTACTGCTCCAAAATCACAAAGTTCAAATCTTTTAGCATAAACAATCTACACCAACAAACAGAGGTACGATCATTAACCTACAATCCTCACAACATTACTCTCTAAACATTCCGATAGCACAAAGAAGAACCCACAAAACAATTGCAACATCAACATCACCGACAAATCAAACAGAGTACAGTGTACGTCGACGTTTAGAATAGTCGGAGATATACCTTGCCGTCGTCACAAACGGCGAGAGAGTTCCGGCTTCCGGCGACGACGGATTTCACGGTGACTGAAGCGAGAGCTGTGACGGTGGAAACCCATTCTTTCTCTTCGTCGTCTCCTAACCCCAGTTGTCCGTCTTCTCCGGAGCCCCTGTAACACCAAAAACAAAAGGACGATGAGTCGACAGTGGTGTGAGACGGTGGTGCGACGGTGGTGGTGGTGGTGGTGGTGTTACCAAGCGATGACGGCGGTGGTATTGACAGCCATTGGAAAGAGTTTAGAAAAGGAGTTTACGGATGTTGCTGAAATGTGAAGAAGAGGTGGGAAGATTTCTGAAGACTTTAGTCCACCTCTTCTTGGAGAAGAGGTCACGCAGACCTTTTTTAATGAAATGTCTTCAGAAAAACAAACACTCTGCAAACCATAAACGTCTGCCCGCCTTTTTTTGACGCAGACAAAAGAGCTTCAGAAGCTCTTTTTCAGAAAAACAAACACCACCTCACATAAATATAAGGCATGGATTGTGAATGCTCTAAAGTTCTAATATTCTAACAAATTTTAATATATATTCTAACAAATTTTAATAAAGTATTTCCGGTGCTAAAAATGATAACACTGTTTAGAAAATTTGCAGCAGTTGACAAAGAACAATGATTAGTGGCTGTAATGCTATAATTATTATACAAAACAGTTAACATTTAGTAACTTACTTTTTATTTCGTCTCATTTAATTAATAGACTAATTATTATTCACGTCCTATTACATTTCCTCCGGTTAGAAGAATCATCAAATGACACTTTGACCAATCAACTTTAAAAAATATAGCCTTAAAACTTCAAATTTCTGAATGAACTAGAGAGTGATAACTAACAAGCTTGCGTCGACGCATCCATGGACACCATTGTTGAGCCAAATTTATCCTTACTATGTCGAGCCTTAATTCTACCAACAACAATAAAAGACGTGCTAGCACAACCAAGCATAAGTTTGTTGCACCAGATTCCTTCCTGTTGCTCATTAGTTTTGGTCTATGCCTTGCTTTAAAATTTTATTTTAGACTATCATTAGCGGTTTGGGTCACTAGATCAAGTCTAAAATTTTCCTTTATAAGTATGTACTCTTACTTGGATTGGAATGTCATGAAAGAGTATTTTTAATACTAATGGGTTGACACTTCACATCTGTTGTTGGTATGGTAACTAAGACTGTCATGGCATTTCACATGTGTGTGCCCTCGGATTAGTATAATCTGGTTATCTGAACTTGGACTGATCATGAACTTATATTGATTTCTATGACTACTATACTCTCTTACACACACATATACATGACTCACACGACGACTTATTTTATGCTTTTAAACACGTGAACTCAACAATGTATGTTGACCTTTTAGAGCATGTTTTTTAGGTATTAATACTTAAGTGCTCGAATTATTGACCATATACGAGAACGCTCTCGCTGGAACAACTTTTTTGGATTTTTGCGTTATTTGGTTTGGATTACATTGTTTGACTTGGATTGTACTTTGTTTGATTTGTATTTGGTTTGGTTTATTCTTGCATGTTCATTCCGGTTTGGAACCTTGAATTATTTTGTTCACTATGGTATAACGTTATTGGATTGACTGTACTTGACACTTGTTTTTTATTTGTCGGTGACGTCATGATCAATCGACGGAGAATGCCTTTTAATGATTCTCCTAGACCCCCAACAAAACACCAGGGGGTGTGATAGTCGGCCACTGTAATCTTGATTAGATCTTGGTAATCCATGCACATTATCCACGTATCGTTTTTCTTTTTTAACCAACAAAACAGGGCTCAAGTATTGGTTGTTGCTTGGTTGAATAAACTAGTTGCTAGCAATTGATCGACTTGTTAGGTTGTAAGAGAATTGAGTGGGTTTGGGATCGGAATGGGGGTAGTGAAGAAGGCTCTTGGAAAACATATTGGTACTAGGTGATGAGGAGTTGTAGTAGTTCTAAAATTTTTGGTTCAGTATCAATCTCAGAAGCTAGGTATTGAAATAAGGCTAACTTTAAGAGCCAGTATGGAAAACCTCTCAACTTATACTTTTGTCTTTTCAGTGTGAAATATTAGCCTAAATGGTGTTAAGGAAAACTAGCCATTGAATGCCCAACTTCAGGTTAGCTCCACCTATGGAAAATGAGTAGAAGTCTTTTGTGATCTTGAGTTCACTCAGCTACAAATTAAGGTTCGTGCTATGTTATTACAATAGATAATTTCTCCATTTACAATTTGCACACCAGAAGGCTCATTACATTGTAGACTGTCCTAGGGCTAGGCTTATGGATTCGCACATCTAACTTTAATTAACCCATTTAAGAACACCCCTAAGAGACAATGATCTAGCCAATAAGTTACCCTCATTGACCGTTTTGCGACCCCTTGACGATACTCATGCACGGTTCTTGATTATTTGATGCTACACAGATGTTCATCCGAATCTTGAAATTCTATGGGGTGGCTAGAGTTCTTCTATGAAGCATGCACTTATTCCTCCTAAAACAAGATTCCTTGATTTGAAGCTAACTAGGAAAACAGTTGGAGTGCGTGTGTTTCGAGGCGCATAGCCACTACATCCACTTTATCTTCATCTCAGATTCTTGTTCATTATAATTATAATGAAACGACCTAATCCTCCACTACATCTGTCTTTTAGGGCAGCAACCCCTTTTTTTAAGGACGCGAAGGACTTAAGTCGAGTGGCTATGGCAGTAGGCTAGGTGGCTATAGGATCGAATTTTTTTTAAAAATAGGGTATTTAGAGAGAGAGGGTTGACAAGGGGGTAAAATCTTGTCGGGATTGCACATCAAGGGAACCCGCCCATGGCAGGGGCGGGTTCTTGGCCTCGGTCACCGCGCCTGCTTCCTCTGTCCACCTCTGTCCCATCAGTCGTTTGTCGAAGGAAATAAAATTGATGGAGTTCTCGCCCATGGCAGGGGCGGGTTCTCCATCCCCTCACAACCACCCGATTTAACTGAACATCTAATCTCGGCCGTCCAATAGAAGTCGAAAAGTAACCTAATTCGCAGGAGACCACGCCCTTGTCAAGGGCGGGTTCTCAGAGATCGTACCTAATTTTTTACCACACATTCAAGGTACCCGATCACCTATAAAGCATGGAGTTTAATTTTTGATACATTCGCACAATTTTTTTGTATTCACAAATCACGCGTGTTTGATATTTCATATTTGCATATTCAATCTCATTATCATGTCTCGGCCTTATTTTTTACAAATATATTGGGGTGGTGATATTTCATTCGAAAATGGAAATATCATATGTGATGTTTCTACAAGAAGTTCTACCTTTATTCTTCGTAATAGAGTGTCATACGAAGAATTCGTTGATTTAATTTATAATCATCTTCAAGTTCAAAAAGAGTATTATAATTTGAAACTAAAATTATACTACTCATACGGTGGTTTCTCTCAAAATTCTGAAATTTTTAATGACTCAAGTCTAGAAGTCTTGTATTATTTGGGAGAAAATGTTGAAAATTTCCGAGCAAATGTGTACGTTATCATTGAGCCGAAAATGCGTATACAACAATCTAATTATATGGATCTCGTACGCGGTTTCTCTATATCAGAAGCACCAGATTCGTCAAGCAATTCTCATCATCAAGGCAATGTAAGATCACACGATTATGAAGCCGGTCCGTCAACCAATTCTCATCATCAAATCGATAATGATAACGGAGGTTTTGATAAGTCAGATGATGGTACTTCAGACAGCAGTGAAGATACTGAACTCATTCCATCACAAGAAGAATCCAGTGATGATGACAACAACAGCTATGGAGTTTCAAACAATTATAATTCTGGTGTTAATCCAGGATCTTACGGAGAGGTGAATTATTCTGAAGATCCTCAGGAGTTAAGAGATTATGAAGCTGCTGATTTTGACGATGAAGACCATATGGATATATGGAATGAAGAGTCAAAAGAAATCCGTGTTGGCATGTACTTTAAATCGAAAGATGAAGTGATGCATGCAGTGCGGTTATGGAATCTTGCACGTAACAGAGAGGCTGTAGTAGTTGAAAGTAAACGTACCAGGTGGAGAGCAAAGTGCTACAGCACTAGCCCTAATTACAACAATAATCTTCATAATGGTCCTCCATGTACATGGTATGTTTATGCTTCCAAGAACCATGATCATCACATGTGGAGAATTTCAAGATGGGTGAATGCGCATAACTGTTTTGGTACTGTTATTGGTAACAACAATAGAAGTTTCAAATGCCGAGATATTGTTACCCGTATTATCCATTTTATTCGTCAAGATATTGCTTTTCCCATCAAGCAAATTCAAGCACATTTAAAAGACACGTTGAATGTTGATGTTTCATATAATAAAGCCTGGCGAGCTAGAAAAGCTGCCATTGAGAATATTTATGGTAGCTGGGACAGTAACTTTGAACAGTTACCTACGTACATCAACGCATTACAAGAGCAGAACCATGTTATTATGGAATGGTTACATCATCCGACCGGTACATCTGTTTATTACACATTTAAATATGTGTTTTGGGCATTCGGTCCAATAATTAACGCATTCAGGTATTGTCAGCCGGTGATATCTGTTGACGGCACTTTCTTGAAAGGCTCCTACCGTGGAAAAATGTTAATTGCAGTTGCCAAAAATGCAAACAACTACGTAATGCCGGTAGCTTATGCAATTGTAGATGAAGAGACGGTAGAAAGTTGGAGTTGGTTTTTCCAACAATTCTGGTCACACATTGCAGTTCATCACAATTCTATTGGTTCGGGAAAAAAATTGTGTGTTATTTCTGATAGGCACAAAGGAATTATTCGTGCTATGAATACTCTTGAAGAATGGAAAAATAATGCTGTTCATCGATTTTGTCTCAGACATGTTCGAAGTAACCTCATGCAAAAGTTCAAGGTTTCTACCTTAAAAAGGCTATGTTGGTCTATCGGAAGCACCACCCAACAAAGAAAGTATAATTATTGTGTAAGTCAAATGACAAGCGTCAATCCTGAAGCGTGGGAATATTTAAAAGCTATTAAAGAGAGTAAATGGACGCTTCTACACGATAAAAATCATCGTCGTTGGGGTAACCTGACCACAAACATTTCCGAAAGCTTCAACAATACGTTGCGAGGTGTCAGGCTTATGCCAATAAAAGCTATTATTAATTGTACGTTCGAGAAAACAGTCGAACAGTTCAGAAAGCATACTGACATCGCAGCCAACTGCAACACCGTGTTACCCCCTCGCATATGGCGTTTGTTTAATGCACGTGATATTAACTCGCAAGAGCATATCATAACCGAGTTTGATTACAGGGAGGCGAGATATAGAGTTCTATCAAAGATCCAAACAAATGAAGCTGGTGGAAATGATTATACTGTGGAATACAAAAATAGAACGTGCACGTGTGGTAAATGGCAGATGCAAAGATTCCCATGCTCACATGCAATTGCAGTTTGTCGCCATAGAGGTGAATCACCTCATAACATTGTTCATCAGGTTTATAGTACTGTTGTTTATCAAGAACAGTATAACGGTCATTTTTACCCGCTTCGTCACATTGATTATTGGACGAACCCGGGTTGGAGGATAAGAGGCGATCCATCAAAAATCACCACATCACGAGGTAGGAGACGCACGAGAAGGATACACAATGAGATGGATGTTCATCATCCAGATGCACCTGTTATACGTAGATGTTCAATATGTAGACAAACAGGTCATAACATGAACACTTGTCCAAACTCATATACATGAGAAGATTGTTGTATATTAATTCTATTTGATGTTTAATGGTTATTAATGTTTTAATATTATTATGTTTGTTTTATATTATAATATATTAATATTAAATATTAAATATTTTATTCCAAAATTCACCTACCTTCTCCTATAAATACAAGCACACTTCTCCTTAACATTCACCATATTTCATCTTTCACGTCTTTCCTTCCAAAAAATGGCACACCGTCCCGGTAAAGAACCAGCTCATGAACTCCGATCGACGAGTTCAATTCTACAAAGGTTGAGGCGGCCTAAGAAGCAACGTGAATCATCTTCGTCAGAAAACAACCCAGTGCATACAATATTTTTAGTTGCAGATGAAGAAGAATCTAAGAACTGGTCAAAAGATGCTATTGACTTCTACAACAACGGGGATGCGCCATATTGTGTTTCAGTTCTGTTTGGTGGTGAGTGGCTTGGGAAGGATTTTTGGGGTGCTTTATTAGGCTACGAACGCGACGGTCGTCTTTCTGCATTGGTAAAAAAGTTATATATTTTTTAGTTAAATAATTTAGTTTTATATAATTATCAGATGTTAATATTTTATATCACAGCATATAGAAGGTTGGGTAACACGGATGATGCGGATGAGACGTGAAAAGCTTGCGAAATTTGGACCATCAGGGTTGAATTGGACAATTCTACCACCTCAATTTCGGGATGAATTATGTGTGTGGGAAGATGTGAAGCCTGTCAAATATGGCAACGGAACTGATGAGTTGTACCCTCCATTTTGGGAGGTGCAATATATTTATATTCCAATACTTATAAAGCAGTAGAAGATTGGTTACTTATCAGAATTAACTTGCATACAATGGAGATCCTTCAGTATTGGTCAAATAACTTATATCGTGAACTATATCATGAGTTACTTCTCCCTATTTTAGATTTTATTCCATGTAATTTTTACTGTCTGATGGAACAGATTGGTTACTGGAAAAAAAATTATACTGGACCATTTATTCATCGTGATAAAAGGGATGACATGTCTTTTACAACTACTGAGGAGTACTTGCCTAAGGACGGTGGTGATCTTGGTGGTGATTCAGGGGTTTTTGTTTGTATGTTAATGCAAAAACTAGTTCAAGGAAAAACCTTAAGTATGGAGGGAGATTTTAAAGACACGTGTGCAAGATATCGACAGTATATGGCAAAAGAATTTTATCAGTATCGTTATGCATATAGTCACCCTGAATGGTTTACCGAAAAGATAATCAAACGCAAGACCCACAAGTGACCTTCTTTGTTGTATTACTGCGTTACTTGTTACTTTTATTGTACTACTTGTTAGTTTTTGGATGCTTGTATTTTATAATAAAATTGCATTATATAATAAAATTGCATTATAAAAATATAAAAATTACATTATTATATAAAAGAAATAATATCTAACGAGTGTCATCATTATCGTTTGATGCTTCATCATTTAAGTCGAATGGGCAAGGAGATGCATTATAAAACCGGTCAACTGATTGAGCCGTCTCTTGAAATTGAGGGTAATAAGGTAGCGGGGAAGAATGGTGAGATGATTGTTGGTAACCAGTATTGGGGCTTTGATAAGGATTTGACGGTCCCCCTTCTTCAAAAAATTGGGTACCCATTTGACTAAAATGTGGAAACTGAGTACTTGAGGTACCCCCGTAAAAAAAATCTGGGTTGCTCATTTGGCTTAAAAAGGGGGAGTCGAACTGTTGTTCCGTGGAATCCCTTTGTTCTATCATATTCTGTTGCTCCACATTATCATCAACAACTTGTCGACCTACCCGCCCTCGTCCTCTACCCCTTCTACGTAAACGCTGTGTGACAGGAGGAAGTTGAGTATCATCAACATTCTGTGTCACATGCGTTGGTAGATAACTTATATGGTTTGCATGTGCAAATTCCATATAACGGCTCGCCATATTCCTCCCCGTTTCATCCCCTGGTCTTTGATAAAACTGACTCATCCCGTCCATCTATAAATAATAATAATAATGATATTAATAACAATAATAATATGAATAATAATAAATAATCATTATAACAAATAATTATTAACCATACCATCATTCTTAATCTTTGACCATCATTTTGGAAGCCATGAGGGTTCGTGTCTTGATGAGCCGGGTTTGTTGTATACACAACAGTACGCTCTAAATACCACCTCATGTATGCTTCAGAAGCAATTGGTGAATCAGTGTATGGTTCATTAACAACCGAATTATGCCGAGACGCCCATGCTTGAACAAAGATATTATGATGTTGTAACCAGTTTTTATTTCTACCACCTTTACGAGCAATCGAATGTAAATTTATGTGTTGCTCCCGGGTTAGTAACACACTTGTAGGGATTGGTTGAAACATCCCAAATTGTCTTAAAACTCTACTTGGAATGTGAGGCTCAACAATTTCCCAACATATAAGGTATGTGTCACTTCTCCAACTTTGATATCCACTTGTGCAGATATCAGGTAGAAGGTGAATAATATTATCATAAGGTCTCCAATTAAACTGAAAAAAAATATGAATTAATATGTTTTCATAATGTAGATTAATACAAAATAATTTTAGATTAATACCGTAGCCTCGCTTAATGAATGCAGCTGGGATCGATACGCGCTCAAACAATGCGGAGTGGTGTTTACATAACTAAGTTCACTATTCCAACTGTAATCATGTTTTCAAATATACCCGTTAACTAGAAAAATATAAGATTACTAAACAAAATAGTCATACATAAGCTTTCTTAACATACCGTGCACCATATGGTAATCTGAAATCAATAGATCTCGTATTCCGGGGACACATAGAAGGTAATCTTTCCCATGCCCATAATTGCAACAAGAATAAAGGCCCACCAACCTCTCGATTTGTGACACTCGTTGCCTTACATAATTGTCTATACAAAGATGCTAAAACTGCACTTCCCCAACTAAGTCTACCACAGTTATTTAAATTTTCAATATGACTTAAATAATTGATGTGCACCCAATTGCTAGAAGTATCAGGAAATAAAGTGGCACCAATCATAAATAATATAATTAATCTAGCTCGTTGGATGCACTGAAAATCTGTGGCATTATTAGGGAATGGTTTTATTATTTGATCTAAAATAAACCTTAGGTTTAACTTATAACCACTTACAGCGTTTGTAGCGAGTGTACAGCCGGTTAAATACTCAAACCTCATTATAATTTCAGATGCACTCATAACAAAATCAGTTCCAGAAACAACATTATCTTCAACCGGCAAACCCCATAAAACTTGTACATCTTGAAGGGTTATTGTGGTTTCTCCCACGGGTAAATGAAATGTGTGTGTCTCCGGCCTCCATCTCTCGACCAAAGCTGAGATGAGAGCACGGTCAAGTTTACGATAACCACACTCGATCACACCCGCAAAACCAGCCAACCTTATGTATCTCATAATATTTTCAGGGATAGGCACTTCATCAATGTAATCCCAAAAAGCTTTATCACCTCGTCTAACACGTAAAATTCCTTCATCGCTTTCTGGTTCTCGAAAATAATAATCAGCTCTATGTTGACCACTTAAAAATAACAAATCGTTATTTAGTGGACCTGGTGTAATTCTCCAGCTCATTTTGATATTTGAAATGAGAAAAACTGATATAAAAATTAAATTGAAAAAAATGCTGAGAGTGATAAGAATAATTTAATCGAATTTGGAGAAGCGTAACAAATAAATAAATAGAGAAGCGGGTGAAAGAAATAAATAGGGTTAGGTTTGAAAATTTATACCTGCGCGTTTTTGGACCGTTGGATCATGTGTGGGTAAGTAGATCGAGTGGTGAGGAATAATCCGAGAACCCGCCCTTCACAAGGGCGAGGTCTCTCGGTCCAAGATTCGGGGGGTTGTCAGGCTTGTCAGCTGGTCTTTGTCGTTGTCTTCAAAATATCAGAACCCGCCCCTACCAGGGCGGGAACCCCTTATGTCAAATCGAGTCAAGATTTTACCCCATTGTCAACTCTCTCTCTCTAAATACCCTATTTTTAAAAAAAATTCTATAGGATCAGGATTAGTACCGCTTACTCACTCTTTTGCTACTCATTCATTCTCAAATGCATAGTAAATAGAGAAAAACATCTTGTACCTAAAAAAAAATTTAACTTACTCACTAACCTATTACTCCATTATCTAGACCCACTAATCTTGCTAACTAACTATGACCAGCTAATCATTAAATACATGTGACACAATAAACTTTTTAATAACCCGTGACCCGTCATCCTAACTTGACCCGACTTGACCCGATCAAGATTAATCCAACATTCACCTGTTCTCGTTCTCTTGCTTCTTTCTTCTTCTTCTTTCTTGCTTATCTTGCTCTTTCTTTCTATTTCTATACCCGGTACCGGTTTTCTTGCTTCTTGATTCGATTCTTTCTTGCTTGCTTACGTCGATCATCTTACTTGCTAGCTTTCTTACTTTCTTGTTGTCCGAATCATAAAGATTCGGTCTTGGTCTTGCTCTTACTTTTGCTTCTTTCTCTTGCAAACTTGCTTCATTCAACGGATTCGAAGAACCAAACCACTTCCCTTTCTTACATGCTTTCGGTCAATCATTATGATTTCCTACTTCTCGCTCTTCTTGGATTGTTTATGGCCACAAATAAATAGAGGTGTATGCTTGTTTGTTTCACCTAGTTGCTTGCCTGTTTCATCAATGAACTGTCTTACTTAAATCACCAGGCAGCTTGCTTGCTTGCTTCAATTAAAATCAATTAATGTGTGTGTCTGCTTCAACTCTTATCTCCTCGACAACTGCTAATTATTTGCTTGGCTCCCATGAATTCAATTCCACCAGGATGCTAGGTTTCTTGCTTGTTTCATCGATGAACTCCTTTAAATCAACAACTAGCGTGTCTGCTTCATCCTCTTGCTATTTGTTCCGCCATAACCACGTCCCAAGTTTGCCAAATTCCTTTGTTTTATTTATCATCTTTCTTTTCCCGACCTGACCTAACAGTTGCATGCTTTCACTCAATTGATCTTCTTCCCTCAATCATGATGTGCTCGCGACTTCGAATTTCCTTTTCACTTCTGTAGCAGTCTCGTCCCCACTCTTATTTGCCGTCTCAAAACCTTCTATCTTCGACCGTTTCCGTCTCGAACCCTTCTTTCTTGCTTCTTTCAATTGGTTTTATTTACCGAGATTCTGCTTTGTTCTTGCTTGCATCTTGCTTGAACGATGCTTCAACTTGCTGTTGTTGATTGGAATTCTTCGATCAAAACTGTTGTTGCTGCATTCTTTTTGCTATCCTTAGTGCCTGCTTTCCGCGACAGTAGCCAAGGCTGCCGCCTTGCTTTTGATGATTTCTTTGTTCCCACTCTCAAACCAGCCTTCGTTTCGTTTCTTAACCGTGAGCTCTGGTACCAAATATTGGTTTCCGACTCAAGATCATACTAACTCTTTTGCTACTCATTCATTCTCAAGTGTACATTAAATAGAGAAAAACATCTTGCACTTAAAGAAAATAAAATTAACTTACCCACTAACCCATTACTTCATTATCTAAACTCACTAATCTTGCTAACTAACTATGACCAGCTAATAATTAAAAACATATGACACAATAAACTTTCTAATAACCCGGGACCCATTCACCATAACTTGACCCGACTCGACCTGATCAAGATTAACCCAACAGGCATCGGTTCTCTTAGGAGCTTTAATCTTAACCTCTTGACCAAGTGGTGGTGGTGGAGGTTCAAAACTGAAACCAACTCACTTTGGAAAAAGGTCATCTCTTGCATTCATAATTCATCTCGCCACAGCCAATTCATCCCCGAAAAACAGTTCACGGCTACATGGACTAACATCAAACAAATTGACTTTTCGGAACAACAATGACTTTTCGGAACAAAAATGACTTTTCGGTCAAGTCTATGAGAGAGATCATTGGTAACTCCACATCGTCCTCTCCTACCTTTTGTACTAAAATGGACCTAAAAAAGTTAACATTCTTGCCTGGAGAAGTGAGCTTGAGAGAATCCCAACTCGTCAAGCACAAGCTCTTTGCCCACTCTGTTCCAATCTTTCGGAGGGAAACTGCGGAACATCTTTTCATATTTTGTTATTTTGCCTCGAGGCTATGGAGTTTTGTGAGTTGCTGGTGTAAAGTCGCTCCCATCTATGCTTTCTCTATCAAAGACCTTCTTGACCTGAATACTTCAATTGACAAGTCTTCTTTAAAGAGCGAGGCTGTTCATGCGGTAATTCCATCCAGCTTCCTTTTGGAGCATCTGGAAGCTGAGGAACGATGTTGTTTTCAACAATCGTAGACCATATCTCGATCGGTTATATGAAGACCTTAAGAGCTCCAGCTTTTTGTGGGTCAAGTATAGAGCCAATCACCAGTCTCTTGATTAGCCTACTTGGATTAAATTCTCTCTGTAATTTATGATATACTTCTATGGTGCTTTCCTTGTTCTTGTTTTGTGACTCCCAGTTTCTTGCTGGGGGCTGGTGGTTTTTTAATACTAATATTTTCTGCCTTCCAGGTAGATGGTGTCATCTCACAATTTCCTGCAATGACACCCAGTTGGTACGACATGCGATTGAATAATGAAATGAAAACAAGAGAAATTGAAATCACAAAGTACGCAGCCCGATTCAAGAGAGGGAAAACTCTCCCATGTTCATACAGCTAGATAACTTCGTATTTAGAAGACTTGAAGACCAAGGTTTGTAAATATTTTACCCTTCAGATTTCTTTTTAGTTTTAAAGATGACTTCTCTCTGCTTCAACTTTCAAATGCATCAGGACTAAGGTACATACATATCCTATTAAATCTGAATAACCTTCTTCGTAGTAGTAAATGCAAAATGGTCTTTATAACAATAACATAATGAAGACTTTGGGAGCTGTTAAAACTCAACACCCAGACAAACCTTCACACACAAAATACAATCTTTTCCAACAAACACAAAGCTGACAGACAGCATCCTACAAAAGTTTCTAAAATCATTCATTCAGACATCTTAGTCATATTCCCAACAATCCAAAACTCGACACAAAACTCTCAAATCCCACAAACTCCATGTAACTTTCAAATCCTATTCAAAAGCATCATCATCATCATCTGGAAGGGGCTGGCTAGCAGCTGCAGCAAGCTCAGCTTCGTGCCTGCAAAAACATCATTCACCAAAATCATCAGCACGTTTAGTTTGTTGTAAATGAGTACGGTTTGGGTATATCGTTGAAGTGATGGAATGTGAACAAGATTGGTTTTACATAAATTATTTTAAACAGCATCTATGGCTTAACAACAAACAGATAAGTATTTAGATGTCATCAAACTTAAAAGCAACTAATGGACTTACTGTTGTTGAGCAGCCATATCTATTTGCACTTCTGGAGGGGCTAGGGCAGGAGACTCCACAAAATGCAAGTTGGGATCCCTGAAGATAACATAAAGAAAATCAAAACGGCTATTGTCTTTCATCCTTTAAAACAGTATTAACAAAAATTACTCTGACATCTGTAAATTATAGTTACCCAGCAAGTTTCCTGGCGAGATAAAGGAAAGGCTTCTCAAAGTTGTAATTACTCTTGGCTGAGATCTCATAGTACTGCAAGTTTTTCTTTCTATGAAAAGTAACCTGCTTTGCCTTCACTTGTCGGTTCTTCACATCAACCTTGTTCCCACATAGAACAATTGGAATGTTCTCACAAACACTACAAAACAGCAAAAAACCATTAAAGCGTGTCAAGAAAGGATAAAGATTGTTGATTTGTTATTATACAACATTGGGAGGAAAAAAAACTAAAAAACCTATACGCGTACCGGCAAAGATCACGATGCCATGTGGGAACATTCTTGTATGTCAATCTTGCAGTAACATCAAACATGATGATGGCACATTGACCATGAATACTGCAGAAATTCAGATTGAAAGTTTAAATTAATACAAAATTACAATTACAAAATCTAAGAATCATATGCAAGTACTAATATCGTTTGCTTATATGCAGTTAGAAGAACATTTAGTTGATTAAAGCATAATCCACACAAACCAACTAATAAGATCTTGAAATTAAACAAATACTTACTAATATCCATCACGAAGACCACCAAATTTCTCCTGTCCAGCTGTGTCCCAGCAGTAAAACCGAATCTTTCCACAGTTGGTGAAGAAATCCAAGGGGTGAACTTCCACGCCAATAGTTGCTAAAGCATCAAAACAAAACTTATACTCAATCATCCATGTTAAATAGCAAAACGGATAAAAAGATCATGAACTTTTATTAATCTTACGTTCATATTTCTTCTCAAATTCTCCAGTCAAGTGTCTCTTCACAAAAGTAGTCTTTCCTGCAAGATTAATATATCCAAACAGTTAATTGTCCGGTTCAAGAAATCGAAAGATCAAATCCAATGAAAAAACTAGCTAATGCCTCGACCACTTGATTAAATTTACAAGCAAATTATCATACCTAATTACAAAAACACACTAAATATTAAAGTAATATTTCTATAGATTGCAGACAGATCCTACAAGTATGAAAAACAGAACACACCATACACAGAGCTTTGTACTAAAGTTGTTGTTCTTCGAAAGCATATTCAAATAATTTCATAAACTAACATGAAGAATAATCTAAACTCTAAAGTCAGTCATATTATACTCCAAAAAATCACAGAAAAACCAACAGAACACCGTATAAACCCTAATACTCCACAAAATACAATACTTACATCCAAATCTCAACGAATTTCTTATCCTTGATGAAAGTACAACTAAAACCCTAACACAGCAATTTTCACACGAGCAATTCAACCAAAAAGCAAAACGAAACAGCAAATCGGAACAAAACCTCACCAGTTCCACCATCGCCTACAATCACAAGCTTGAAGCTCGGGTAATCACAGTCTGCTGGTTGGGCAACGCCTACAACACCAAAATCAACAACCAATCACAACGTTTACAATCAACACTAGAACAACATCAAATCACACCGTTTCAGCAACAAAACAATCGATTACGAAACAGATCGTTAAACATAACAAGAGATCTAAAAGAATGAAACACATACCATGATGTAAGATGTGTACAAGTGATGATGAAGGCGGAGTGAGGAGATGTTGCGTTATATAGTGAGAGGCTGCTGTGATTGTGGTTTGAGTGAGAGACCCTAATTTGAAACCAGAGGCAGAAATAAATAAATAAATAAATATTCAACGAAAATAGTTCAATGTTAGCTTTAATCCGACGCGGTTATCTCGTCCGTTGGATTAAGTTCGTTTGAAATTGGCCGTTGATTGATCGATGAGTGCTGGTCACGTGACTAGACAATATGGTTTTTTGAATTTTTGAAACCCTAACTTTGATTTAATAATGTTTTCAAAACCGGACCGGAAAGCGAACCGGACGGCCTAGAGGTTTACTGGTCGGACCGGTCGACCGAAATACGAACCGGATGACGTCATAAATATTTAAAAAAATATAAAAAAGTTCCAAATATTTATATTAACGAACCGGTGTTCCTTAATCCAAAACAACATCCAAAAACATACCATTCAAGTAAACGTAGTCCAAATTAACGAACCTGTGTTTCTTAATCCATATCCAATAATATTTTCTATTAAATTAAAAAAAAATCCAAAAACCGGTTCAACCCGGTTCGCCGGTTCCGGTCGGACCGGTCGACCGCACGAACCGGCCGGTTCAACCGAAAACGGTCCAAAACCACCGAACCGAACCGGCTTCATCACCGGTTCCCGGTCGAACCGATCGGACCGGCCGGTCCGGTCCGATTTCGAAATCATTGTAATAAAGTTTGTTGTACCACTATACTTGTCATCATTTGTTGTTTACTTTGAATAAATGGAATGATATGATAAATCTATATCTATAATTTATAACAAATAATAAAAGAAGAGTTTTTTAAAATCACATGTTATCATTTTAGCACGTCTAATTATATGTGTTATCATTTTAGCATATTAAAAAAATTATTTACCATCAATCTCTCACAATAAATACGGATATTATAACAACAATCGATTTAACTTTCCTTTATTACTAACTAATATGTTAAACAAACATATTTATATTTGTGTTTCATGTCTTTCTCATATTAATTATTGAGTGAATTACCATTTGCATCCCTGAGGTTTGGTGATTTTGACCATTTGCATCCCTACAGTTTAAAAATCCCCATATACCCCCTAACGTTTTATTTTTGTTCCCATTTGCATCCAAATGACTAACACCGTTAGAGTTTCTGTTAACTCTTTTGTTAAAAAGACTAAATTAACCCTAGTTGAAAAATATTAAAGTCAACATTTAACCAGTCAAACATTACACCCACACCACAACCCACACAGCCTCTACCGCAGCCCCCACCACAACCCACACAGCCTCCACCGCCACCCCCCACTACAACCCATACAGCCTTCACCGCCACCCCCACCACAACCCACACAGCCTCCACCGCCGCCCCCACCATAACCCACACCGCCTCCACCGCCTCCCCACCATAACTCGCACCACATCCATGGCCGCCCCCACCACATCCCGTACCCACCACCGTCCTCCGCCGCATGTGCAACGATTCTTCAATCCATCGTCTTCCCCACCCCCAATTTCATCAAACCCTAATTCCACCTTCCAAAACCCTAACATCCCGTACCCACCACCGTCCTCCGCCGGATCGTAACCCCCACCCACCGTCACCGGCGGCCCGTACTCATACGCCCCAAACTCCGATCTATCACCCCCAATTTCACGTCCCACCACAACCCACACAGCCTCCACCGCCACCCCCACCACAACCCATACAGCCTCCACCGCCACCCCCACCACAACCTACACAGCCTCTACCGCCGCCCCCACCATAACCCACACCGCCTCCACCGCATCCCCACCATAACTCGCACCACATCCATGGCCGCCCCCACCACATCCCGTACCCACCACGTCTTCCGCCGCATCGTAACCCCCACCCACCGTCACCGGCGGCCCGTACTCATACGCCCCACAAACTCCGATCTATCACCCCTAGTTTCACGTCCCACCCCGTCTTTTCCACCGGAGAACCCTAACTGTGACAACCCGAAATTTTTTTTTAATTTAATATAATATTTAAGTGAATTTACAATTTGTTTTTATTATTATTATTGATAATAATAAAAATAATGATAATAATAATAATAATAATAATAATAATAATAATAATAATGATATTATTATTACGAATAATGATAATATAATAATAATAATAATAATGATATTATTATTATTACAAATAATGATAATAATAATAATTATAATAATATGATATTATTATCAAAAAAAATAATGACAAAAATAATAATAATAATATTATTATTAAAAATAATAATGTTAATAATAAAAATAATAATAATAGTGAAAATATTATTATTTACAAAATTAGTTTAATTGATTTAATAAAGTATAGGGGCTGTTGTGTAAATTTTAAAACATTTTTATAAACTTAAAACACAAAATGATAACATGTGAAACCTCAGGGACTATTCTGTAATTTCCGAAAACCCAACCCCGACCCCCTCGGTTTTCCGGCACCGGATCCGGCCGACCTCCGGCGGCTCCGGCGAGACCTCTAAACGCCAAATACACACGGTTTTTCATCAAACAAATGGTCCCGACACTCTCATGTGAACGATTCGAACTCGACCCACCCAACAATTCGAATAAAGGATCAGTTGGTGCGATCTAACCACCACGTGAACATGTCGGCTACTTTACAGCTTCAAATCGCACTAGAAATGCAACCATAATCGAATTAATTGAGTCTGAACAAGGCTATAAGTATTACCAAACCGTCTACACATTCAATTGCACCTGAAACAATCTCATTCATCGAATTCGAACTCTTCCTTCTCCGCGACCTGCAATCCACTCGAAATCCAACTTAGACCCATTATAAACCCAAATTGGCAGAAGGTTATTGTTCCTAACCATCATCCGAAGCTATCCCCAAGTTTAATTTGAATAACAACAACAAATTCACATCGAACTGATTCGAACCTCGGTCGAAGCTGTTCTGCATCTGCTCTTATCATTCAAACAACCAAAACAGGTAATTGAACCTATCATCAAACTCGTTTTTATGCAAGGATCAAAGCCCTATGAATCTGTGCATTAACATAACCGAATCGATCTTCAATTTGATCGAAATGGTTTCTAGGGTTCTTGATTTGGGGATAAACTGGGTTTAAGTGTTAAAAGGAATTGTGGCTGTGTTCTGTTCGATATGGAGCCTTTGGCTCACTGGTTTGTGCGCAGGGTTGTGGGGGGGGGAGGTCGCGGGTTCGAACCGTGCACCTCCCATATTTTTTTAAATCCTTTTTGGATTATTTAAAAATATATAAAAATTATTAAAAATTATAAAAATAATTTTTTAAAAGCTTCTTTTATTTTTAACACCATTAAATATTTTTCTGTAAATTATTTAATTAAAAATACTTAAATAAAATTTATAAAATATTAATTTAAAAATATTATAAATAACTATTTTTATAAAAATAGACTTTAAATTATGATTTAAAGTATTAATTCATTAATTGAACACCATATCATTTTTAATTAATGATAAATCATAAAAATTGTAGAAATTCAATTAATTAAAAACCCTAATTATTTATGTAAATAATTATTACATGTATTATAAATTATTACATGTATTATAAATTGTTATCCATACAAAAAATGGGTTTTTAAATATAAATTAAAACAATCAAATTATTAATGGATATTATATTATTTAGGGATTTATTTTGATAATATAAATACAAATCAGATTTTATAAATTTAAACATTTATAAAATCTTACAAAAATTAAATATAAACTTATATGTTTATATACGTCTATAGTTTAATTAGAATATAAGGATATGTCAAAATCATTATTAAACTAATTAAATTTTATATAAATCATTAATTATTAACAAATAATTAAATGATTTAATGTTTATAACAAATCCCAGAAAACCAAACCCTAGATCAATTGGACGCCAGGTTCAAGATCTAACTTATTTAGGTTTTGGATTTGTATCTGTTTGCTTACGTGAAATTATAATTCCTTAACAGGAATTTACTAGGTTGTCAACACCACACAGGAACTGAGGTGAGTTCATAACTATTCCCCTTTTAATCATTTAAATATTTTGGGGCTGGAATACATGTTGTAATTGAAATTACAAATTATTTTTGTGTATTATGTTAAATAATAATTTGATCACATTTATGATTACATATGGTTATTATGAAAATCCTTCTCTGTATACTGGACTATAAATAAGCAGGGATCTTTTGGATAGTACTATCGGGGAGTGACTTACCCCCACAAAGGTATGGACATGTGATCCATATCAGATGCACAAAGGTCTTATTGTCATTTGGGATGACTGTTTCTGTAGTGAGAAGGCAGATGTGCACTTTATATAGTTTGCATTATAGTTCCATTTACAACCCATATGAGGATAAATGTAAAGAAGGATTTGCTCCCTCTGATTTGAATTATTATGAAAATATAATATACACATAAAAGGATAATAAACTAAGTGACATGGACAAATTCAATGTGAAGGATTTGTTGGGCTTGTACTTAGTAGGTATGTGGGATAGCGGGTTCACCTTATTAAAAAGGGTTCCGACAGGCTATTCATATACCGGTGAGTAAATTAAACTCACACTTTTTCTATAAATCCTATTTGATGATAATTGATGATTAATCACTATGTTTTACTTACCTGTGAACTCACCAACCCTGTGTTGACACTTGATTTTACATGTATTCCAGGTATCTACTAGGAGCTTATGGATATGCACATAGGATCATATAAGAGCTCCAGATACATATTGGTTATTAACAAGACATGATTAGAAGTATTGTTAAGAAACAATATATATATTTATTTCCGCTGCGTATAATATTTAATACTCTGATTAATAATGAAATGGTTATCTAAAACTTATCATATAGATATTTGCACCTCTGTGTAACTACTGTGTTCGATCCTGTTTGCTCACCCCTCCGTGATAGATTCCAGACCCGGAATTTGAGGGTGTGACAGATTGGTATCAGAGCCACTGGTTATACTGAGTTAGGGATTGCATCTAGCCTATAACCACACACAATAGTTGCACAAGGTAAATTGCCTTAGTTAGAGATTGACTAAGATTAAGAAGATATATGCCTTATGTGATTCCTCTTATACATTGATTCCTATCAATTCACACACGAATCTTAAATCATATTCTAAGGCATTGCGTGCCTAATTCAAGTGATTTCAAACTCCAAAACTCGATTGTAATTCATGGTTTTCAAATTCGTCAAAGTCTGTGTCTTACAACTTGAAACATGTAATGCTGGAAGAGCGTGATGCCTGTATCTCGAGGTGTTCTGTCTAGGCAAGGTATTCGCATATATCCAAATCAACCGATGGACCTGTTTACCTTACCTGGGAACCCTTGGGATGAGTATCTGCTTATAGGTACGCATGTCTTCAACAAAGTTGTGATTGACTCAATACTTTGATTAGTCAACGTACTCGCTTTGATTTACGAATCAAACGATTACACCTGGAACATCTCATTTCTATTATGCCAAATTCTCGATTGTCGTTTTCATGACTTCCATGAAAATTCTTAATGATCTTTCAGAATGGCTTCTCGTCAAATCCGTTCACGGTCTAGAAACTCTGGTCGTAAGATTGCTGCTATTGTAGCACGTGAAATTACTGTGGACAATATACAAGTCTTTAAGGCATATGAATCAAATTACCTTGACGTGTTCCATTTGGTAATCTAGGTTACACTTGTCCTAACCTGAAGTGAGACTTGTTTCCCTAGTACTTGCCCTGACATGGTTATACCTGAAATCCTGAAAGTATGAAGGATAGGCAGCTATCATTAGACATATTGTACTTATGTGCTTGTAGTTTATTTACTACTACTTAAGTCCTGTCCTACTTAGAGCCTTCATGGTATTTCCAATCATAATATTAATTTTATCCTTTAAGAGGCATTCCTCCACTTAGCATTTCAGTAATTGAGGGACTGATTAAATGCTTAGAATGAAAGTGGACTACAGGAGATATAGAAGGGTGATGATACCTACATACATTAAGTTATTCTTTGGGATGATAATAAATTAGGATGTTGTGTAACCGGTTTAAGCATATTCTTAGTATACCGGTAATGCTTATAAAAGGGTTACTATACCTAAGGAATGAAATACAAAAGTTAGAATTGTAATTCTAAAATCATGCAATGGTAGGGTTAAGTCGTGCTCTTTATATTGACAAACTCCATGAATTGATAAAACTGATGTCATACCTTATGACATTAGACCAAATAGAATTAAGAAGGACACTGGGAAAAATCTAGTGAGTAGTAGAATAAGCCTCTCTGATGGTTTAGATGACTTTCTTTAATGCCAATGTTGTGAGCCTAGCTATGTTGGTTGATACGATTAAGCTAACATGTGTTAAACGGGGACATTAAGAAGGTTGGAGTTCCGACCATTATCATAAGTGTGCCCTAGGATGATTAGGACCCCAAGACAAGTTAGAAATAATCAAAATTAGGAAATGGCTAGAAAGTAAGAATTGATCTTTGAAACTCATGAGAAAATTGTCCAGATAAGTAAACGCATGGCTGCTGCCAGGGATCACTAGAAAAGCTACGCTGATAAACATCGTAAGCCACCTGAATTTCAGGAAGGAGATAAAGTTTCGCTAAAGGTATCTCCCTGGAAGGGATTTATACGCTTTGGGAAACGAGGGAAATTGAACCCTCGCTACGTGGGACCTTTTGAAATTGTCAGAAGGATTGACCCAGTAGCCTATGAATTAAATCTACCTGCTGAACTTGGTGGTGTGCATAATGTTTTTCACGTATCAAATCTAAGGAAGTGTTTATCCGATGAATTACTGGTTGTGCCTTTCAAGGAACTGCAAGTATGTGAGAAACTCAGACTTGTTAAGGCACCAGTTGAAATCATGGATAAGGAAGTTAAACAATTAAAGCAAAGCGAGATTACAGTTGTCAGAGTTCGTGGAACTCCCGACGTTGTCCTGAGTTCACTTAGGAACGAGAGGACGAAATGATACGCAGGTATCCTAACCTATTCAAAGATGTTGCCCGTACATCTTAATTTTCGGGACGAAAATTCCTCTAACAGGGGGATGATGTGACAACCCGAATTTTTTTTTTAATTTAATATAATATTTAAGTGAATTTACAATTTGTTTTTATTATTATTATTGATAATAATAAAAATAATGATAATAATAATAATAATAATAATAATAATGATATTATTATTACGAATAATGATAATAATAATAATAATAATAATAATAATAATAATAATAATAATAATAATAATAATAATAATAATAATGATATTATTATTATTACAAATAATGATAATAATAATAATTATAATATAATGATATTATTATCAAAAAAAATAATGACAAAAAATAATAATAATATTATTATTAAAAATAATAATGTTAATAATAAAAATAATAATAAATGAAAATATTATTTACAAAATTAGTTTAATTGATTTAATAAAGTATAGGGGCTGTTGTGTAAATTTTAAAACATGTTTTATAAACTTAAAACACAAAATGATAACATGTGAAACCTCAGGGACTATTCTGTAATTTCCGAAAACCCAACCCCGACCCCCTCGGTTTTCCGGCACCGGATCCGGCCGACCTCCGGCGGCTCCGGCGAGACCTCTAAACGCCAAATATACACGGTTTTTCATCAAACAAATGGTCCCGACACTCTCATGTGAACGATTCGAACTCGACCCACCCAACAATTCGAATAAAGGATCAGCTGGTGCGATCTAACCACCACGTGAACATGTCGGCTACTTTACAGCTTCAAATCGCACTAGAAATGCAACCATAATCGAATTAATTGAGTCTGAACAAGGCTATAAGTATTACCAAACCGTCTACACATTCAATTGCACCTGAAACAATCTCATTCATCGAATTCGAACTCTTCCTTCTCCGCGACCTGCAATCCACTCGAAATCCAACTTAGACCCATTATAAACCCAAATTGGCAGAAGGTTATTGTTCCTAACCATCATCCGAAGCTATCCCCAAGTTTAATTTGAATAACAACAACAAATTCACATCGAACTGATTCGAACCTCGGTCGAAGCTGTTCTGCATCTGCTCTTATCATTCAAACAACCAAAACAGGTAATTGAACCTATCATCAAACTCGTTTTTATGCAAGGATCAAAAGCCCTATGAATCTGTGCATTAACATAACCGAATCGATCTTCAATTTGATCGAAATGGTTTCTAGGGTTCTTGATTTGGGGATAAACTGGGTTTAAGTGTTAAAAGGAATTGTGGCTGTGTTCTGTTCGATATGGAGCCTTTGGCTCACTGGTTTGTGCGCAGGGTTGTGGGGGGGGAGGTCGCGGGTTCGAACCGTGCACCTCCCATATTTTTTTTAAATCCTTTTTGGATTATTTAAAAATATATAAAAATTATTAAAAATTATAAAAATAATTTTTTAAAAGCTTCTTTTATTTTTAACACCATTAAATATTTTTCTGTAAATTATTTAATTAAAAATACTTTAAATAAAATTTATAAAATATTAATTTAAAAATATTATAAATAACTATTTTTATAAAATAGACTTTAAATTATGATTTAAAGTATTAATTCATTAATTGAACACCATATCATTTTTAATTAATGATAATCATAAAAATTATAGAAATTCAATTAATTAAAAACCCTAATTATTTATGTAAATAATTATTACATGTATTATAAATTATTACATGTATTATAAATTGTTATCCATACAAAAATGGGTTTTTAAATATAAATTAAAACAATCAAATTATTAATGGATATTATATTATTTAGGGATTTATTTTGATAATATAAATACAAATCAGATTTTATAAATTTAAACATTTATAAAATCTTACAAAAATTAAATATAAACTTATATGTTTATATAACGTCTATAGTTTAATTAGAATATAAGGATATGTCAAAATCATTATTAAACTAATTAAATTTTATATAAATCATTAATTATTAACAAAAATAATTAAATGATTTAATGTTTATAACAAATCCCAGAAAACCAAACCCTAGATCAATTGGACGCCAGGTTCAAGATCTAACTTATTTAGGTTTTGGATTTGTATCTGTTTGCTTACGTGAAATTATAATTCCTTAACAGAATTTACTAGGTTGTCAACACCACACAGGAACTGAGGTGAGTTCATAACTATTCCCCTTTTAATCATTTAAATATTTTGGGGCTGGAATACATGTTGTAATTGAAATTACAAATTATTTTTGTGTATTATGTTAAATAATAATTTGATCACATTTATGATTACATATGGTTATTATGAAAATCCTTCTCTGTATACTGGACTATAAATAAGCAGGGATCTTTTGGATAGTACTATCGGGGAGTGACTTACCCCCACAAAGGTATGGACATGTGATCCATATCAGATGCACAAAGGTCTTATTGTCATTTGGGATGACTGTTTCTGTAGTGAGAAGGCAGATGTGCACTTTATATAGTTTGCATTATAGTTCCAGTTACAACCCATATGAGGATAAATGTAAAGGAGGATTTGCTCCCTCTGATTTGAAATTATTATGAAAATATAATATACACATAAAAGGATAATAAACTAAGTGACATGGACAAATTCAATGTGAAGGATTTGTTGGGCTTGTACTTAGTAGGTATGTGGGATAGCGGGTTCACCTTATTAAAAAGGGTTCCGACAGGCTATTCATATACCGGTGAGTAAATTAAACTCACACTTTTTCTATAAATCCTATTTGATGATAATTGATGATTTATCACTATGTTTTACTTACCTGTGAACTCACCAACCCTGTGTTGACACTTGATTTTACATGTATTCCAGGTATCTACTAGGAGCTTATGGATATGCACATAGGATCATATAAGAGCTCCAGATACATATTGGTTATTAACAAGACATGATTAGAAGTATTGTTAAGAAACAATATATATATTTATTTCCGCTGCGTATAATATTTAATACTCTGATTATTAATGAAATGATTATCTAAAACTTATCATATAGATATTTGCACCTCTGTGTAACTACTGTGTTCGATCCTGTTTGCTCACCCCTCCGTGATAGATTCCAGACCCGGAATTTGAGGGTGTGACAGATTGGTATCAGAGCCACTGGTTATACTGAGTTAGGGATTGCATCTAGCCTATAACCACACACAATAGTTGCACAAGGTAAATTGCCTTAGTTAGAGATTGACTAAGATTAAGAAGATATATGCCTTATGTGATTCCTCTTATACATTGATTCCTATCAATTCACACACGAATCTTAAATCATATTCTAAGGCATTGCGTGCCTAATTCAAGTGATTTCAAACTCCAAAACTCGATTGTAATTCATGGTTTTCAATTCGTCAAAGTCTGTGTCTTACAACTTGAAACATGTAATGCTGGAAGAGCGTGATGCCTGTATCTCGAGGTGTTCTGTCTAGGCAAGGTATTCGCATATATCCAAATCAACCGATGGACCTGTTTACCTTACCTGGGAACCCTTGGGATGAGTATCTGCTTATAGGTACGCATGTCTTCAACAAAGTTGTGATTGACTCAATACTTTGATTAGTCAACATACTCGCTTTGATTTACGAATCAAACGATTACACCTGGAACATCTCATTTCTATTATGCCAAATTCTCGATTGTCGTTTTCATGACTTCCATGAAAATTCTTAATGATCTTTCAGAATGGCTTCTCGTCAAATCCGTTCACGGTCTAGAAACTCTGGTCGTAAGATTGCTGCTATTGTAGCACGTGAAATTACTGTGGACAATATACAAGTCTTTAAGGCATATGAATCAAATTACCAGTAAATTGTAGCAAGGGTAATTTCGTCATTTTATAAAAGTTAACTGAATTGTTTAACGTCGTTAGTCATTTGAATGCAAATGGGAACAAAAATAAAATGTTAGGGGGTATATGGGGATTTTTAAACTGTAGGGATGCAAATGGTTAAAATCTCCAAACCTCAGGGATGCAAATGATAATTTACTCTAAATTATAATTATTTTAAGTAAGTAAATTAAAATATCAAACATATAAAATATAAATAATTTTTATTTTAATGATTTATTAATACATACAAATTATATGATTTTATATATATTTTATCTTTAAGTATAACGTAATAATTTCTAATTTTATTATTTGTTATAATTTTTAGATATTCATTGTTAGTACCTAATTGCTTATTGTCACTAGCTTAGTACCTAATTGTACTAGCTTATTGTCATAATTTTTAGATATTCATTGTTAGTACCTGAGAAAAAGATACGGGTCTAATCTAATAGCCATTGCAATCAGGTATTAACATGCAATGGCTACTAGATAAGACCCATATCTTGGATTGTACTTTGTTAGATATTTTATTTTTTTCTTAACATATCTTTCCTGTTAACTTATAATATATATTAGTAAGAATATGATTATAGTAAAAAGATCTATGATGTATAAAGTTTAAGCAAAAAAGCAAAACTTGGCCAGAAAACGAATGTAAAAATCAGTTCATTTCTCCAGTTGAGGCTTACAGAAAAAATTATGGGTTTGATGTGTGCCATTTTATTGTTTTTAAGAGAATTTATATTTTGTTCATTATCAAATATGTCAGTTACTGTGTTTAATATTTTAAAAAATTTACATTTTAGATTATTTTATAATATATTTGTTTATTGTTTTTCATGCATTATATAAGGTTAATATTATTTCCTCATCTATCCTATCTAATAAACAAACCTTTTTTTTACCACGTGTCCATTTCTTAGCCCCTCTACTTTACACATGTCACTTCCTCATCAACTCTTGGTTTTCAATTCCCGCTCTTTTCAACCGGGTAGACACGCGGATCCTACCCGGGTTTTATATCATTATCTTCCTAAACCCTAACTCGCCATTTATCTAAACAACCTTACCTCCTCGGCGAATCCGCTACATCCGATTGCTTCTTGCTGTGCAGTAAGTTTCACCCTCAACTTCCTGCCTTCTAACCCTACTACGTCGAAGCACGGATCTAAAATATCTAGATCTGACCCGAATTTGTTTCCTTTTCTTCGCATTTCTCTTCCAATTTGTTCTTTCTAAAAACCCTAAAACTAAAATTGATTGCAATCGTCACGCTTCTACCTTCATCAAAAGGTCTGTAAGTTTCATCAAGCTCTTCTTTCCATCATATCATTTGTCACTGATTTCAAATGTCACGCTTCTACCTCCATCCACTGATTTCATTAATTCAAGATTGAAGATAGCCGCTCTTTTTCATTTGATTTCAACAGGTATGGTTTTCTAAAATAGTCTGATTTGATTTTGGGTCCATATATCATGTTTGCGTTTGAATATTTGATCCATCATTGTGTCGATTAATCGAATGATGCTCACTTTGATGTGTCGCAAACTTGCGGGGGATATGGTGAGATCAATCTTAATATATCAACACCTTAACTAATTTGAATTTTTTAGTTTTTGATTTTGGATCATGTTGCTATTTGACATAATTTTAACTTTATAAGTGGTATTTAGTGAATGTGAATTGAATTTTGGTAATAATAAGCTTGAAACTGAAAAGAAAGTATGTACAATGAAAGTGTTTCTAAGTAAACTTCAAGGCTTGTATCCATAATCTTAAAATTGTAAATAAAGTAAGAAGACTTGAAGTGTTTCTATGTAAAACCTTAAGACCCGTGTAATATGCGGGTAAAAATAAACTAAAAAGGTTAAAAGATCTCATCATTTTAAAGTTTTTTCTAAATGTTACATATGTTTAAGTTTTATCACAATGAGGTGTTTTAATCTTCATTAAGTGTACAAATTGATTAATAATAGTTGGATTCAAGGGTTTGCATAATTTGAGTATTGTTCTATTATCTTATTATACATGATCAAAATAATCATTTAGGATGAAGAGGTAAGGAACATGCATAAGAAAGCAGATTATCAAAATAATTGTAAATTTACTAATCTTAGCTTTAGGCAAATGATTATCTGATTCTTTAAGTTGTGTTGACTCAACTGAAAATATGCTTACCAAGATAATGAATGTTGGAAACTACATGATATCAAGATACAATCTTTTCTTAAAGAAGAAAAGGCTCTGGAAACAAACAAAAGTTTGTACATGTGACATGACATAATGCAACATCTACTTGTAATATCAATAAGGTATGTGATTTCATGCATGTTATTATATACGTCTAATTGTCTTCTTTTCATATGTATTCAAACTACTTATTAATATAAATATTAAGGTTTTTAGTGCTTGATAAAGAGCCATTAACGGTTTGAATATTTGTCAGCTTACCATAAACAATTGATTATTACACATGTGTTGTCTTTTTTTATGAATAAAGAAGATATACTTTTTTGTAGATAAATCTTGTAATTGTGTGTTGGCACATGCTAACTGTATCAATTTCTTCTAGATTGTACTGGGTTGTGCCAGTTTAAAAAGATACCAAGGAGTGTGTTTGTAAGTATTGTGCTTCCAAGGAGTGTGTTTGTAAGTATTGTGCTTCCAATTGCTACCCCTTATTGGATTGATAGTTTGAGAATGCAAGCCTGCATAGAGATATCTTATTATTAAACGGGTCACTGACTATGTGCTTAAGCAACATTAATACTAACAGAATATAAGATCATGCACTTGATTTTTCATTGGTTTGTGATGGTGGAGGCATTCAAAAATTACTTTATATGTCACTTCTACATTTCTTATTCCTTTTATTGGCACATCACATATTTTTATGTGAATTTCTTGGATTCAAAGTCATTGAATCTCATCATGTGATACATATCTGGCTTACGTTAAAAGTCCGCTTAAAAGTTTTGTACCCTGACTAAGCGTATACGTCTTCTCAATGATGTTTTTTGGGAATATCCAGTCTCCATCCTCTTGACTCAAGTATAATACTATATAATTGACTGGTTTTTATTTGTTTGCTATCTAATAAAGTGGATAAATATTTAGAACACTTGCATAGAGTTAATTATTATTTGGATATATTAGTATGACCATGCTTATCTTGATGGTGCTACTTTATAACGGATTGTAATTATAATTCTGGATGTGGCTTACTTCTATATCCCATGTACTATTTATATGGACATCTACAGCTCTCGGACGCACATATGTTTTTCTTTCAAAACCTCATTCATTGGCTGATGGATGTAAACTGAAAATAGAATCAAATCAACTTGAATACAGTATATGGAAGTTATGATTGAGGCATGCTAGCTTTTACATTATTAAAATTATCCATTTATTAATAATTATAGATTTTTTACTTAGTCCTCTCCATAATGTAGTTGGAGGTTAGGGAAGCTGGCTGATAGATGATGCAGTAATTGAGAAAACTAAATTTGATATCATGCTAAAAGTGTATCCACGAGGTTAATGTTTGGTTATTAAACCACAGATGATTGACTTTAATCTTTAGGTGTTTTATCAACATGTGTTTCACTTAGACTGATTTTTAATTGTGTTGGCCTCGAAAAAATTTGGTTGCATAGGTTTATGTTTTTATCTCTAAATATTCTCTATCATGTTTGTTTATTAAGTGCGGTTGTTGTTGTAATGTTATCATCTAATGCATGACTTTATTTGCTCTTATAATCTTTGAAATAAATCCAAAGATTTTTTATGATTACTATTGAATTTGTTAGCTTGAATCTTTTAAAAGGTTTATGTTATCGATTTAACACGGGTTCTGATTTGATGTATCTCTAAAAAAATTAGGATGTGCCAGTTGGCCTGTCCCGGACCTTCGCCGCCTTCTGATTTTGTTAATAGTCATATTAATTTTTTTCCTTTGTATGATGTATTCTAATGGTGTTTTTCTTAACGTTTACATTTATACAATGATGAGAATATGCTTAGTGGGTGGCCATGATGCTGTAAATGAGTTATTTCCTAATATATAGCTGTCCATTTAGAACTTTAGGTTTTGAAGTTTTGATGCACATTCCATTGCATTTGAGCTTATGTAATTTGGTATTGTTTGAAGAATCATCGTCATTTTATCATCGTTTCATGAGGTTTGTCTAATTCTTTTTTATGCCTGGTTAACTTGAAGTAATAGTTATTCTTCAAGCCATACCTTTAATTACTAAATCTCTTAGCTGCTACTTAAGTTCCTTATAAATAGTTATTTTCATGTCAAATAGAACTTTAGCCATACCTTTACTTCTCTAAGCTCTCACTTCACCAGAATTTCAAATGTCTTTGTGGTTATTTATCAAGCTAATACAAGGGGAGTACTAAACAAATCAAGATGACCATTGAAGAAGAAATAGAGATCTTGACGGCGATGTATGCAAGTGTCAACTAATTCAATCTCTTAGCTTTATGATTTGGGATTAATGACAAATGTAGGTTTTCAAAGTTTGTTACTTGATTTTTATGAGTACTGCATAATTGTTGTATTAGCTAATGTTATTTTAAGTCATTTGGATTTGAATTTATGATAAGTGATTGATTATGAAATATGAATATTATGATTTGAAAATATTGTTTTTATTTATCAACACTAGCTGTATCATCAAATGTTATGCCTGCATTGTTTTTTATTTGGTTCTAATTTTAAAGATCCATATGAGGAACATAATGTTGGTGTTTTGGTTGTGGTCAAACCTATAACAAAATCATCTATCCTAAGAATTATCACATAAAATAATAATTTTTAGGAAAAGATTAAAACTATTGTTTATGATGTGTCTTGCAGCCTTCTGAAATGTTTGTTTTTCGACAATCCTTTTTTATTTTTATTAATTGTTAAACTAGTGGATCATTCTTCACTTTGTTCATATATACACAAATTGTTCTCTTAGAAGATTGTTATTTTACAGAGAATTTATTTTTATTATTGTTAATCTTGGGCCGTCTGATAAGAAGATCTCTTTCAAATTCTAGAAAAAACAATTTTCGCTTTTTGTTTGTTTTGTAATGACATTAAAAAGAGCGAGTGACAATAATTGTCCAGAATTGGTTTGCATTTATAAAACTAGTTTTTCTGAACTATTGTATGTTGTTTTATCAAGTGTTAAGTCTACAAAAGAGTAAAATTACTACTTAGTTTTAAAATGTTAACATTACCAATGAGACACAAAACGTTATGTACAAAGAAGTGTTTAAATATTACTTGTATTTGTAAACATATAAATTAACGTTTTTATTTGTTGATAGATGCTTATTTTTTAATAAGTGATTTAATGACGTCTAATTGTTTAAGTCAACCGTGTAACATACGGGCTCTAACCTAGTTATGTGTACATACTAAAAGTATATGATGATATTAATTTTCAGACTAACCATTGTATAAAACACACAAATATGTTAGTAAAACACCATGATACGTTCATCATGTTTCTATATTTTATATAATTTTGTGTTATTTTATCATTGCTCTTAATGTATAAGAATAATTAGTTGTTATTTTATCATTATGTTTTAAATATTAGAAGTACACAATGATGTTCAGAAAAAGACAATAAAAACAAGAAAGACCCATGATGTGTAAGAATACACAATGACATAATTTTTTAACTTTTACATATATTGATACTATACTCGTATTGAAAATAAAGATGTTTGTTTTTATGGTATAAGTTTTATAAAAAAACGTATGTAAAAATTATATGTGTTTAAACAAAGTGAGAGAACTTGAACAATAGTCAACAAAAATAGTTATGATTAAGATACTCTTCCAACAATTCTTTTTCTACAATTTGATTTTAACTATTGATTAAAAAGATAATGTTTAAGATTACTACTTACACTTTTTACATAAAACATCATTTTTATTTGAACTCTTAGATAATAGTATGATACCAAATAATAATAAAATGAAGAATATATTTTTAGAAATTGAATAACAATGATTGTAAAGGTGATTTTTTTTATGGTTACAATTTTATGATGAGTTTGTAAATCTTATTTACCTCGTGTAATACATGAGTTTCTAAAATAATACTCTAATAATTAAGATCTTAACATCTAACTTAAAACTTTACCTTGTTAGAGCATTTACGGTAGCTTTCTCGTCCTCTTCTGTTGTAATTAACAAAAAACCTGTCTTTTGAAAATTTTGTTCATTTTTAATAACCTTTCACATGAGCTTTCTTATGTCTATCTTTATTTTGAGATTAAATTAATATCTACATCCACATATCCATCTTTCTTCACATCTCTTTTATTGAGAGAGAGAGATATATATATAGATAGATAGAGAGAGTATGCGTGTTTATGTTGGAGAGAGATAGAGAGTAAAAGAGAGTTTATTATTATTTTTTTAAGGATAGTTTAGTATTTTTCACAAAAGATTTAATAGGCAAACTAATAGTGTTAGGGTTTGATTAAAATGGAGACAAAATAAAACATTACGAGTAATGATGGTTTTAAAACTTCAGGGATATAAGTAGTTAATATATATAAAAGTAATGTATGCAAATAGTAATATACTTTTATCCAAGGAAATTCATCGCTTGAATTTATCGTTATTCATAAATCAACTAGTGATAAGCGTTTGATACTGAGTACTAGTACCGAGATACCTATACCGTGTTGATCCCGTAACAGTCAAACCAAAACGATACCGATACAGATATCGTTACCAGTAAATATCGAAAACTACAAATTTAGTACCATACCAAGGGTTCTCAGGATAAAGATAGCCTTAAGGTGCTAACGGAGCTTCCACGGTCTCAGTCAGATTCGATTACAAATGTAGTTTATATAAAGACGAGGAGTAGCGTTGAAGACATACTTAGGTGCATGGTCAAATCCCTTTTATATGCATGCTATTCTACAGAACCAAACTCAATGGTTGAAATTAGGGATGAGCGTTTGCTACCGCGTACCAGTACCGATACCTATACCGTACCAAAACTATATCGACTGAAACAAAAAGGTATATGGTACCGGTACTCAAATTTGCATAAAATCAGGATCGGTACTAAACGGTATAGACACCAATAGTTATGAAACAAGTATTGATTTGGTAACGAGTGTCAAAAAATTGTTTCTTTTACCATATTGATTTAGTTTTTGGGACACTTTTAGGGTTGTATGTTTAAAGTTCAAGATTATGGATGATGTTTATATAATTTTGAGACAGTCTTGAATGTTTAGGTATTATAAATTTTTAACTTTGCAGTTAAGATTCATGCAAAAACTTAGTTTTTAGACAATAACAAAAAAACCAAAGCGGTATCAATTCGGTGACGTATCGAAAAACCGGCACCGTATCGGTACCGAACTTATAGATTCGATACAATATTTGAAATTTACCTTCTATTTCAAAATGTCACCACCTGTATTACTACTGATCACCATCATGATCGACAATTTATCACAGCCACTAACCGTGTGCACCACCGGCAACCGACCGCACACTATCACCGCCACCAACCAGTCGTGCGTGTCTCTTGCACTTGACCGTCTCCGCCACGCATGAATTTCATCGATAAAAGACTGTCGGTGTAACACCTGGAAATTTTGTTTGAAGTGTCATGCGACTGGGAGTCCCACACGCATGGAAGTCGGGCGACTGGGAGTCCCATACGCATGGAAGTCGGGCGACTAGGAGTCCCATACGCATGGAAGTCAGGCGACTGGAGTCCCATACGCATGGAAGTCAGACGACTAGGAGTCCCATACGCATGGAAGTCAGGCGACTGGACTGGAGTATTTAAGGGAGAGGGCAGCCTATTTTCCCCTCCCTAAACACTCGTTTCAGCTAAAGAAAAGAAGAGAAGAGAGAAAAGAGAGGAAGAAGAGAAAAGGAAAGAAAAGTGGTGATTCGGGCTCGAGATTCATCGAGTAGCTAGTCCAAACGAAGCTCTTCATCTTCTTCTTGTTTGTATGAGTTCTAGGACCCCTCTTTTAACCATTTTCAACTGATTTGGGGCTGGAACACATAGAAAACCCGTTTTTGTATGTGTGTGTGTGTTTAACCCATTTAAATGTGTGGTGTGTGATGTGTTTGGAGTATGATATCGGGATTGTGTGTGCTTGAATGGTGTTGTAGTATGCATCCCTAAGGTTTAGGATGATTGATTTGAGCTTAGAATGGGTTTTGATGAGTTTGGGGGTCGAAAATGGCAGATTGGGTTCGGGATGAAAATGATTCTGCACAGCTAGGGCTGGGCGACCGACTGGAGGCCATACGGCTGACTGAGGGCGATTGGAGTTCAGTCGCACGACTGAGGTCCAGTCGTACGACTGGGGGTTCAGTCGCATGGGGTGTCATGCGATTGAGGCTCAGTCACATAGGTGCTCATTCGCATAAGGTCCATTCGCATAGGTCTATTCGCTTAATGTCCAATCGCACGATTGAGGGTCTATTCGCACGATTGGAGGTGCAGTCGCATGGGACTTCATCCGCACTAGTTCAGTCGTATGGAGGCCATGCGACTGAAGGGTGCCCATTCGCCCAGACAGGGTTGTTGTACCCGGGGACGAGCATAGTTAGAGTACTGACTTTCGAGGGAAGTGTAGAGGTGAACCTTGGACGTAGAAGTTCCCGTAAGTGCATGTAAGATGGTCGATGAGGCCTTAGGAGAAATGTTGGGCATGATGGTGATAGTGTTGCATGATTATGCGTGATGTATGTATGTTAAGTATGTTGTTGCCATGATAGATGGTGATGACTGATGACTGGTAATTGTCGATGTTTCTTGTTTCGATACGTGTTTATCTTTCCGTGGCTTTACGTGTTGCATTAATGAAATGAATCGAAAGTATTATGTAGCATAAAGTGAAAGATAATGAAAAGAGGAACATGATAAATGCATGCATTAATGAATAATGAACGAACGAAGGAAAGGCATGCAAGCAGATATTGAGGTGAGCGACTTTGTGTTGCAACAGACTCGGTTAGCAGGCAATCGTGAGATTGCCACCGAGGTGAGCAACCATGTGTTGCAACAGACTTGGCTAACATACGATCGCGAGAGATCGATATTGAGGTGAGCGGCCCTGTTGTCGCAACAGACTCGTAAGAACCAACGTAAAGATGAACGAATGATGAAGATAATAATAATATTATCTATGTGTACGTATGATATGTGATCGCATGAAAGTAATGAACGGTTTTACGAAGGAAAAGTTTGTATTATTATTATAAAACTAGATCTCACTCAGCAACGCTGACTTTTATGTGTTTCCAGTTGGTAGGTAAAAGTTGCTGAGGATGGTACGAGGCGGCTCCTCAGCTCTTTTGGAATGACATCCATTTATAGAATGCTTTTGTGATGTAATACAACTATGTATTTTGTAAACTACCTGTCGATGTATTATTTGGCAAAAGTATTTATAATGAAATGCGATGTCTTTTGAATGTTTCTGCTGCATTAATTTTGTAATGATTATAAAATGATGTGTTTTAAGAGCGATGAGGAACCAACTGTAGGCATCCCGGGAACGGGGCCTTACAAGTTGGTATCAGAGCCAAGGTTTAAGTGAAACGGGTAAAATTTTAAAATAAACCTTAACTTAAACTGAAAATGGGACGGAAATGGATGGGATGCCAATCTGAGTAGCTGCGTGTCATCTGGTATTTTCTTAAAGTTAACCGGTAGTATGTGTGCATGTTATGTGTTTATGTGTTGCTGGTAGATTTAGATACTGATGTAGTCAGGACATGTAATGCTCGGGGTGCGAAGAGTAAAGTAAGTGGATAATCACAACTGGCCGCTGTAATTAGGGACTTACTATACTTGACATAAACTGAGTGATTCCCTTGAATGACCGTGTTAGTGTTTGAATCTTTCGGTGTGTGATAGAGGATGGCCGGTGGTAGATCATCCAAAGCCTCACGTGGTGAACTTGGTGTTGCATCGCGGCCCAAAAAAGGCAGACCTAGAGTTGAGAAGGTGGTTCCTGAGGGACCAAAGACCCCTCATCCAGAGGATGGTGATGAGAGTGCAAATCTGAGGGCCTCGGTGAAAGAGGCGGTGGTCGAAGAGGTGCATCAGGTCATGTAGACGATCTTACCGTCTGTGGTGACCGAAGTGATAAAGGTTGTACGGGAAAGAGAAAGGAAAGAGAGGAACAGGTCCTCGGGAGGACGAGAGCAACCAGAAACTGAGACGATTCCCTCTAATGATAAGGAGGAGGAGGAGGAAGAGCCCGTGCAGGAACCGGCATGAGGCTGTAATTACGGGGTGTTTCAACGATGCAAGCCCCCTACTTTTGATGGTAATGGCACTGCTGCTGCTGCTCACCGGTGGGTGAGGGAAATGGAGGCCGTTCTGAATATCAGCGAGTGCCGGGAAGATCAGAAAATGAAGTTTGCTACCCATTCTTTTATGGACTCGGCTCTGTGCTGGTGGGACAATATAGTCCAAGCCGAGGGTAGCAGAGCCATCAGGAGGATGAGATGGTCCGAACTGAAGAAGCTGGTGATTGAGGAGTTCTGTCCTCATCGGGAAATGGACAAAATTGAGAGGGAATTCCTGCAGCTGGAGGCGAGAATGATGACACACCAGCAGTACACTACAAAGTTCAACGAGATGGCACGTCTGGTGCCGGATCAGGTGACGCCTCTGTCACGAAAGATCAAGAGGTATATTCAGGGGTTGTCGGCGGATATTCGCAGTCATATGATCGCTGCCCGACCAAGCACGTTTAGGTCGGCGGTGGATTTGGCAGGGAGGTTATATGATGAGCGGGCTGTAATGGTGGTGGCTGAGGGTAGCAGGAAGGGCGGTGGTGAGAGGAACTGGCAGGGAAGAGGTTTGGTCGGGGTGATACTTCGACGGGTAACAAGAAGGCACGGGTGGATGATCGTCGTGTGGTCACGCCAGGTGCAGGATTGAAGAGGTGTGGCAAATGTAGGAGAGAGCATTCTGGGGAATACAAGTGGGGATCAAACATTTGCTTCAAGTGTGGGAAGCCTGGTCATATGGCTAAAGACTGTGGGGGTGTGAAGTGTTTCAACTGTGGGGAAAGTGGTCATATGAGAAGGGATTGCAAGAAGTAGAGGGCTGAGGGTTCTGGAGTGAAGAAAACTAGAGGTGAGGGACCGAGGGCGAGCGCCAGGGCATTCACGATGACACATGAGGAGGCTAGGACGGACCCTGATGTTGTGTCCGGTACGTTTCTGGTGAACCAAACTTTAGCTTCTGTGTTGTTTGATTCGGTACCAGTAGAAGTTTTATTTCTGCCGCTTTCTGTGCTAAACTGCCTGTTAGTAGTAGACGTGTTGACGTGTCGTTCGATGTAGAAACTGCCATAGGTAAGTCTACCAGGATTTCGAAGATGATAGATGGCTGTGACGTGGAATTAGAGGGTCATAAATTTCCGGTTGGGCCATTTGTGATAATCTTAGATGGTTTTGACTTGGTACTTGGGATGGATTGGTTGGCGGACTTCGAGGCGAATATAGTGTGTCGAAAGAAGATGATTCTTCTGATAGCGCCTGACGGGAGCTCGGTAACTGTTTATGGGGATCGAGTCACGACGATCCCGAAAGTGATCTCAATGGCGGTGGCGGGAAAGTGCATGAGGCGTGGATGTAGTGCCTACTTGACCTATGTAAGGGATGTGGATACGCCCGCACCACAACTGACGGATGTACTGATTGTGTGTGACTTTCCAGATGTGTTTCCCGAAGACTTGTCGGGAGTGCCACCTGACCGAGAGATTGAGTTTCAGATTGATCTAATATCGGGTGCCCAACCTGTTACCAAGGCACCATATCGATTGGCTCCGACAGAGATGAAGGAGTTGATGGAGCAGTTGCAAGAGCTGCTAGATAAGGGGTTCATTAGAACGAGTGTCTCACCTTGGGGTGCTCCGGTCTTATTTGTAAAGAAGAAAGATGGTAGTATGAGAATGTGTATAGACTACCGTAAGCTGAACAAGCTGACAGTGAAAAATTGGTATCCATTATCGAGGATTGATGCTTTATTCAATCAGCTTCAAGGTGCCAGTTGGTTTTCAAGGATCGACCTTCGATCTGGCTACCATCAGCTAAAGGTGAAGGATCAGGATATTCCTAAAACAGCTTTTCGCATGCGCTACGGTCACTACGAGTTTCTTGTCATGTCTTTTGGTTTGACTAATGAGCCAGCTGCTTTTATGGATCTGATGAACCTAGTGTGCCGGCCGATGTTACATAAATCAGTGATTGTGTTCATTGATGATATCCCGATTTATTCGAAGAGCGAGGTAGAGCATGTCGGTCACATACGAGAGGTGTTGGAGACGTTGAGAAGGGAGAAGTTGTATGCCAAGTTCTCAGTTTTGGTTGCGCGAAGTTCAATTCTTGGGTCACGTGGTGAATCCGGAGGGGATTATGGTGGACTCAGCAAAGGTGGAAGCGGTGATGCAGTGGAAGTCTCCAAAGACGCCATCCGAGATCCGTAGTTTCTTGGGTTTGGCGGACTATTACAGAAGATTTATTCAAAACTTCTTAAAGATCGTTTCTCCATTAACCAAGTTGACCCGTGAGGATGTAAAGTTTGTATGGGGTCAAGCTCAAGAGAAGGCGTTCGAAGAATTGAAGATGAGATTGAATCAAGCTCCTGTTCTGTCACTACCCGAAGGAAGTGAAGATCTGGTGGTCTATTCTGATGCTTCCTACTCAGGATTGGGGTGCGTGTTGATGCAGAGGGGAAAAGTTATAGCCTACGCATCCCGACAGTTGAAGGTTCATGAGGTTAACTATCCTACTCACGACTTAGAGCTAGCAGCTGTGGTCTTTGCATTAAAGATTTGGAGGCACTATCTATACGGGACTAAGTGCACCATTTTCACGGACCACAAGAGCTTAAAGTATTTCTTCGAGCAAAAAGACTTGAACATGTGCCAGAGGAGATGGTTGGAGCTCATAAAAGATTATGATTGTGAGATCCATTATCATCCGGGCAAAGCCAACTTGGTGGCGGATGCCCTTAGACGAAAGAAACGACCCGAGCCAATTCAGGTGAAGGCGTACCAGCTGATCATGACCTCTGATGTGATGAAGCAGGTCAAAGAATTTCAAGATGAGGCTTTAAAAGAAGATCATCTTAACACTGAAAGAATGAGAGTTCTGGTTGCGGAATTGGGTGAAAACACACTCGGTGTTAAAACCCAATTCGGGCGGATGTGGATCCCCCGTTTTGGGGATCTACGGGTGAAGATTATGGATGAAGCTCATAAGACTCGATACTCTATTCATCCCGGTGCTACAAAGATATACCAAGACATGAAGAAAGATTATTGGTGGCCGGGTATGAAGCGGGACGTGGTGGAGTATGTGAGTAAGTGCCTTACTTGTTTGCAAGTGAAGGCCGAGCATCAAAGGCCGTATGGAAAGATCCAACCTTTGGATATACCAGAATGGAAGTGGGAGCACATCACCATGGATTTTATTACGAAAGTGCCGCGTACTCCGAAAGGGTATGATGCTATATGGGTGATTGTTGACCGCTTGACGAAGAGTGCCCACTTTCTACCGATGCGTGAGACGTATTCATCCGAGAGGTTGGAGGATCTTTTCATCAAAGAGATTGTAACTCATCACAATGTGCCGGTGTCTATTGTGTCTGATCGTGACACCCGGTTTACATCCAAATTCTGGAAGAAATTCCATGACGCGATGGGGACGAGGTTACACATTAGCACAGCGTATCATCCCCAAACTGATGGTCAGTCAGAAAGGACTATTCAGACATTGGAGGACATGCTTCGGGCATGTGTGATTGATTTTAGGGGAAGTTGGGATGACCACTTACCGTTGGCTGAATTCTCATATAACAACAGCTATCATGCCAGCATTGGCATGCCACCTTATGAGATGCTATACGGTAGGAGATGCAGGACACCCGTTTGTTAGGGTGATATTGGTCATAAAGATTTAGGGAGCGTCGAAGTGATCGAGGCTACAACTGAAAAGCTTGAAAGGATCAAGGCCTTCATGAAGGCAGCCAAAGATAGACAGAAGTCGTATGCCGATAAACAACGCAGGCCGATTGAGTTTCAGGTAGGTGACCGGGTTATGTTGAAGGTCTCACCTTGGAAGGGTATCATTCGGTTCAGAAAGCGGGGCAAGTTGAGCCCGAGATATATAGGTCCTTTCCGAATCATTGCTCGAGTAGGAGAATTGGCCTATAGATTAGAGTTACCAGATGAGTTGAGTGGAATTCACCCGACATTTCATGTATCGCATCTAAGAAAGTGTTTGGCAGATGAGGATATGATCGTTCCACTGGAGGATATCGAAGAAGACGAACGACTTAACTATGTGGAGCAACCAGTGGCGATCATCGATCGAAAAAAGAAGAGGTTGAGAAATAAAGTGGTTCCTCTTATGCGTGTACAGTGGAAGCACAGGAAGGGATTCGAGTCAACGTGGGAGACCGAAGAGGAGATGAGACAGCATTACCCACTCTTGTTCGAGGAATAACAGGTTTCGGGACGAAACCTATATAAGGGGGGTGGACTTGTAACACCTGGAAATTTTGTTTGAAGTGTCATGCGACTGGGAGTCCCATACGCATGGAAGTCGGGCGACTGGGAGTCCCATTACGCATGGAAGTCGGGCGACTGGGAGTCCCATACGCATGGAAGTCAGGCGACTGGAGTCCCATACGCATGGAAGTCAGGCGACTGGGAGTCCCATACACATGGAAGTCAGGCGACTGGACTAGAGTATTTAAGGGAGATGGCAGCCTATTTTCCCCTCCCCATACACTCATTTCAGCTAAAGAAAAGAAGAGAAGAGAGAAAGAAGAGAGGAAGAAGAGAAAAGGAAAGAAAAGTGGTGATTCGGGCTCGAGATTCGTCGAGTAGCTAGTCCAAACGAAGATCTTCATCTTCTTCTTGTTTGTGTGAGTTCTAGGACCCCTCTTTTAACCATTTTCAACTGATTTGGGGTGGAACACATAAAAAAAACCGTTTTTGTATGTGTGTGTGTTTAACCCATTTGAATGTGTGGTGTGTGATGTGTTTGGAGTATGATTTCGGGATTGTGTGTGCTTGAATGGTGTTGTAGTATGCATCCCTAAGGTTTAGGATGATTGATTTGAGCTTAAAATGGGTTTGGATGAGTTTGGGGGTCGAAAATAGCAGATTGGGTTCGGGATGAAAAGGATTCTGCACAGCTAGGGCTGGGCGACCGACTGGAGGCCATACGGCCGACTGAGGGGCGATTGGAGTTCAGTCGCACGACTGAGGTCCAGTCGTATGACTGGGGTTCAGTCGCATGGGGTGTCATGCGATTGAGGCTCAGTCGCATAGGTGCTCATTCGCATAAGGTCCATTCGTATAGGTCTATTCGCTTAATGTCCAATCGCACGATTGAGGGTCCATTCGCATGATTGGAGGTGTAGTCGCATGGGACTTCATCCGCACTAGTTCAGTCGTGTGAAGGCCATGCGACTGAAGGGTGCCCATTCACCCAGACAGGGCTGTTGTACCCGGGGACGAGCATAGTTAGAGTACTGACTTTCGAGGGAAGTGCAGAAGTGAACCTTGGACGTAGAAGTTCCCGTAAGTGTATGTAAGATGGTCGATGAGGCCTTAGGAGAAATGTTGGGCATGATGGTGATAGTGTTGCATGATTATGCGTGATGTATGTATGTTAAGTATGTTGTTGCCATGATAGATGATGATGACTGATGACTGGTAAATGTCAATGTTTCTTGTTTCGATACGTGTTTATCTTTCCGTGGCTTTACGTGTTGCATTAATGAAATGAATCGAAAGTATTATGTAGCATAAAGTGAAAGATAATGAAAAGAGGAACATGATGAATGCATGCATTAATGAATAATGAACGAACGAAGGAAAGGCTTGCAAGCAGATATTAAGGTGAGCGACTTTGTGTTGCAACAGACTCGGTTAGCAGGCAATCGTGAGATTGCCACTGAGGTGAGCAACCATGTGTTGAAACAGACTTGGCTAACATACGATCGTGAGAGATCGATATTGAGGTGAGCGGCCCTGTTATCGCAACAGACTCGTAAGAACGAACGTAAAGATGAACGAATGATGAAGATAATAATAATATTATCTATGTGTACGTATGATGTGTGATCGCATGAAAGTAATGAACGGTTTTACGAAGGAAAAGTATGTATTATTATTATAAAACTAGAACTCACTCAGCAACGCTGACTTTTATGTGTTTCCAGTTGGCAGGTAAAAGTTGCTGAGGATGGCACGAGGCGGCTACTCAGCTCTTTTGAAATGACATCCATTTATAGAATGCTTTTGTGATGTAATACAACAATGTATTTTGTAAACTACCTGACGATGTATTATTTGACAAAAGTATTTATAATGAAATGCGATGTCTTTTGAATGTTTCCGCTGCATGATTTTTGTAATGATTATAAAATGATGTGTTTTAAGAGCAATGAGGAACCAACTGTAGGCGTCCCGGGAACGGGGCCTTACAGCTGGTACGGACCACGTCCACGACTATTCATACTCGCCGATGACACAACGACGGGGCGTGCTCAACAGCGACGATCAGTTGTCGGTGGCAGGCGCGGTTGGCGATAACGGTCAGGAGTCCGTAGGTGGGAATGACCGGTTGTCTAGAGTAACGACAAGCATTGTCGTTTGTTGGCGGCATAGGTGGGCAGTGACAACGACGTTGGTTGGCGAGAATGTTGCCGGTGGTAGTTGACGATGAGGGTGGGGGCGGTGGATTGCTGTAGCCAATTGGTGTCGAAGGCTGTTTAAGGTGGCAGTTGGAGGTCGGTAGAGGCGACAGCTAGTGACAGCAACATGGGTTGGCGGTGGGGGGACGGTTAGCGTGGTTGTCGGGGGCATAGGTGACGGGGCTGGCAACGACGGTCGATGGCGGAGGTGTAGATAACCTTTAGTGGCGATCACTTCTTTTATGAAAGAGATTACATTTCCTTTTATTGAATATCTTTACAATTTGAAATGAAATTCAATTCCTTTATTATAAGGAATTTAAAGAGATTCATTTCAATTCTTCCATTTACTTTTTAAAAATAACACATTAAGAATGAAATTCAAGTTTCAAGTATTCTACCAACCAATCATATTAACTAATGAAATTTGAATTCTAATTTCTTTAAATATCTTTGAATTCCTGGATAACAAAAGCACACATATTTTTCTTCACCAAAAGTTACTTTTAAGTTTTAGTAATTTTTCAACATTGCATATGTTTTATAAATTTTAAGGCTTCTCAAGTTTAAGTTACCATAGATGAAAGATATAGAAACTTGATGTCAATTTATTTAATTTTTTTTATAATTTTAAGTTTAAGATAACCATGATGAAAAAGAAAACACAAATAATAATCAATTTTATATTCATTTAGTTAAGTTAACTTGAAAAAATTTAAACATTAAATAGAAACCGAATTTCATATTTTTCAGCAACAATGTTTTTGAATTTCCACAAGGAGAATGTGTGAGTGACTTTATTAAGTGACTTAATAATACAAAATGAAAACATAATATTGTAACTTGTAACCATGCACAAGTTTTATGTTATTAGGTCAAATATTTCTATTCTAATTAATCTCATTTGTCGGTGGCTTTTAGGGGTTTCTTCACGTGTCTTTCACGTGTGCCCAGATTTTTTCCAGATCCAGGTGCCATTGCTTTTGTCTTCTTCTCCGGCTCTCCTCTGCGCAGATTTTTTTTGAACCCAGCTGCCACTGTTTTCTCTTCTTCTCCGACTCTCCTCTTCAACTCTGCTCTATGGTTGTAATGGACGATGGCGATCAACCCCACCGGTTTGATAACATCCGGTGAGGTGGATCCGAGAGATTCTGTGGTTTTGTCGGGGAAGAGTGTTTATGGGTCGTCTGTTACGACGTTGGGGTATGATGATGTGAGGTTAGGGTTTAGGGTTTCTAGGAGGTTGATATGGGTGTTGTTGGTGATGGCGGTGGTGGGGTTGGTGGTGGGGGCGTTTCTGACGGTGGTGGTGAAACATGCGGTGATTGTGGTGGTTGCTGCGGCGGTGTTGGTGCCAGCGATGGTGATGATTTTTGGAATTATGTGTGGAAGAAGAGGGGTTTGTTGGCTTATTTAAGGGATTATCCTGATGATGAACTTAGAGGTGCTGTTGATGGGTAGTTTGTGAAGATCACAGGGGTAATTCAAATATTCGATTATTCCCTGTTCATAATAATATGAACTGCTATTGATTGAAAGTATATATAAGTGATTGTGCTTGGTTGTTTTGTTTGAGTTTCGAAGTTTCACGCTATATGTGTTTGATAGTTTGATTAATTGTTGAAGGTTTCAATCTGATTAAGTGTCAATTGGGTGTTGATATCAATCATGTCATGTTGTCTTGTGTTCAATCAAAATGAAAGTTAGATGTTGTTTGGATGAGGATTTAGAGATGATTATTGCAATGTTCAAGAATCAGATTTAGATATATTTAGGTGTAACAAAGTTATTAAGTTTTTTGTTGTCATGTTCCATATGGGCTATAAGAATAAGTAAACCTTCAAAGGGGTGATGTAGTAAACGTTTGACGTAGAGGTCTTAGGTTTGAATCTAGCTTCCACTGGGTTTCTGGACATTAAGGTCAATGTCCAGTGCAAGCTATGGTCTAACCAGTCTCATTGGTTAGTGCGGTAGACCGATTCTAATGGTTATATATATATAAAGAAAATTTAGATCTCATTTTGCTATCTTATCAATAATTTTGTCTAAATTATTTCAAGAACACTTGTAAATTCAATTTCCATGTTTTTCGTCTTTTCTTCTTAAAAATAATATGAAAAATAAAACTTTGGTGCAAATTGTCACTTGTGGTAGCATTCCTCTTGAATCATCTTTTCAAAAAGTAGAGAGGTGTGTCTATGTTTCGACAGAGCTGTTCGAACTCAACAAAGGCAGGGGAAAATCAGGCATGGCTAAGCTCTGTTGCTTCTCCTAGGGGTGCAGCAATTCAGAGGTTTAGATGAAAATGGATTTAACTACGACCTTCTTTACTTGAATTTATTTTTCTTTGAAAGGAACTTAAATTAATTTTGATTAGCTTATTAGATGAATATTGCAGTGTACTTAAATTAATTTTAAAGGAACACAGACACTTAAAGTTAAATACAATTTAAAATGACTAACATAGATTTAACACAATAGCCTTTATTAATTTTCAATCCTTGATTTTGATTAGCTTATTATTTGCTCATTGTAGTATATGATTTGCTTACTCAACTTAGAAACATTATTTTGTTCAATTAGTCTCACATTATTTATTTACTTATAACAGCTACAGATTCACCGCCACAAGCAAAACTACATCTACACATTCAGGTTCATCTTTTCGAATCAACGGCTTTTAGAAGCAAGGATTACAAGCCATCTTTTGGAAGCAAACCTCGCCTGGCGAGTAAAAGCAAGGGGTATCTTTTGTTACATCAACAAAATATTTATAAAACAAACAGCAGCAGTTCTTTTGTATCATCACTCTATGCAGCTACCTTAACGTATGTATAATACATCTTAACTTTACCCGCGGGCTTTGCCAACTTTGTAGGTATTATTTCTTGCAATTCAGCCAAGAGTTAAAACTACTTAACCTCCAACGAACCAACAAAAATCCTCGCTGCGAAGCGCGGGTTTCAAACCTAGTTACTTTTAATAGTTTTTCATGTTGTGTGTAAATACAGGATTCCCGTCACGAGGAAATTCCGCTTAATTGATTATTAAAGCTCTCAAAATTGGTATTCTAATTGTTGTTAAACTTTTAGCACATATCGGTTACATTTGACTAAAAAATATTAACCTTTTTAAACAAAAGATTTATAAAACTCCATTAAACGACCTTATGTACTAGCCAAGTTTCATTTTTTTTCAACAACAATTATTTTACTCTTAAATATACTACATAACTAAATCATCAGATTTGGGCAATGTGCACTTGTAAGATTTAAGCTTACATTACTTTTATACGAGTCAATTGCCATTGTCACTAAACTAGTTTTATACCCGTCCGGTGATCGGGTATTTAATGTTAAATTGGTGGAATAATCTTTCTAATATTCTAAACACAAAAAAAAAATTTGTTTGAGATCAAACTCGTTTATGTTCTTCCTGTAGTTGGTCCCAACACACCTGATATACAAACAAGTAAATCATGTACTTTCAATCTAATATCACTATAATTGATCTGCAAACTTTGATAGTTTGATGGTGGTAATGATATAAGGAGGAAGATTGGGTAAATAGAAGATACAAGAGCAATACGAATTACACATAATAATCTAAAATCAATTTAAGTGGTTTATGTTTGTGTTTTTTTCTTTTTTGTCGAACTTCACAGCTGCAATAATTTTTCGTTTTAAACTATAATCACCAAGCAAAAGTATCACTCACTTAGCCATCAAAATTGATAGTCATACTACATAAAACTCTAGCAGGTGAGTAAAACAATAACTAATCTAACACTTATAATAAGTAAGTGACGTAATAAGAATTAAGTTGATAATTTACATATAGCTTACTTCAAAATAGTTAAATAAAAGGTTAGTACGTGGGTTGAGTTCTTATTTTAAGTTGTCTTGATTTTCTGTTAGGTTGTGTTGTGTTGTTCTCTCATGACCCATCCAAATTGCAACCCCTCAAACACATCTGAAAACTTTCAAACGAACGTACATTTACTTGGAAAGTTGTCTTAATTGGGCCAATCGGAACACTTTTTAAACCATGTGTAGATATTGTTTACAACATTTGAACACATATTTTGTTAGAACCACATGTAGACAACCTTTCTTTAAATCAAGCTAATCATGTTCTGTTCAATTACAATTTTTTTCTATGGTCTTGACTCCAAAGTTACAACTACCCAAATTCAACACACATGTGATTGCTTTGGCCAACATTTAAGGGATATTGAATTAGTTTAAATAATGGACGTGTAGTTATGGCTTTCTTAATTTGAATAACATTTAAGAAATTGAACTGTGTACTTATTCTTTAAATTTGTGGTTTGCGATTATGTTTAATTAATATGTGTAGTAAGCCGATTACCTTATAATAAATTTAAGGGGTTTTCGGAATGTGGAGTATGAAGAGTATGACCATTGTCATTTCAGTTCTAATTTGGAGTTCAAACTACTTGTTGTAGATCCTTTGAATACGTTATCAGAATACTCACATGAAGATCTATACACCGACATCAACCTTCATTTCAAAATCATTCAAGAGTATGATAAATCAATTTAACCCCTTACGAAAATTTTAACAGAGAAGGAAATTATAATAAGGTTTAAAACATTTATTTTTAAAAATGATGATATTTAATAGTCCTTGAAAACCCAATTTCAGATTTCTTATGAGAACTTACAACAAAACTACAAACAAATATGGAATTCACACGTAATAAAATCTGTTATAAACAATTCGAGATCTTCAAGAACACTCTGCACTCATATGAGAACTTGGACTTGACCTTCATATTAAAGAAGATAAGATAAATTGAAGAATCACGCTTGAAGTTGCATAAAGGCACGTCTGAGTAGGATCTGGCAAAGGTAAATTGTCATTTGATCATGTTAAATGTTGCATAATTTCATAAAAAAATATGAACCGACGAAATTGATATCGAGAATGCACCTTAGTTTTGGTTTAAATCCAATGCGAGCAAAATATCTACTAGATGGGTACAAATGATGGAATCAAAAATCATCTCGTATGAATAACATATTTTATAATATATGTCACATACAAACATGAACATGAAGTTAATGATAAATACAACCATCAACAACATAAAAAATAAAATAAACATCATGAAACAAAAAGGGTTGGTGGCACCTTAATAGTCTAAGAAACTCCTCTTGAGGCAAGTTGTGTTGCTGCCGTCGATTTCGCATGTCCTTTTGCTAGTCATATAATTTAATGCATTTTACCTTTATAAATCTCTCATCTCCAAATGTGTTGCTTCAATTTGGGGTTCTTCATTAGAAATCATGTAATTAAAGTTAAATGATCCAAAAGTTTTAATGCCTTCAAAGAAATTATTAACGTAAAATGTTTTGAATCATTCCCCTTCCACCACTAGAAATTTCATAATGATTAACCTTTCACCTGACATGATCAAAACCAAACAGGTATAAACACAATTAAAGCAAATCTCTTACAGATCATCATATTTAATCGAAAATTTAAGACCCGAATGATAATATAGAGCACCTCTGTATATAAATTACTTACCCTAGGATTGAATTGCATTTCCCAAAGTTCAGAAGGAGGGGCGATAAAGCGATGATGGTGCAATGGTGGTGCTATGGACTATGAGATGTAAAGAACTGGCAATGACGATGAAACCTGTAAAGTCATATTTCTTTATTATAACAACTAAATCAACCAGTTCCATGTCGTAAGAGTGCAAATCATTACAACAAACAACTCACAACCTCAACTTGACATACAATATAAATAACAAACAGAGGCTTACAATGAAGATGAGGTTCTTGTTAAATGATTCCCAAGCTAAATCGATGGGCGGTGGCGGTGAAGATAGGAGCACCGGAAGGTAGAATCTATTACTTCTCCCTCTTTGCTTGTGTGCCTATTAAATAAGAAGGATGTTGGCCCGATTATAAGGGGAAGGTTACCGATTTACAAGCAACGTGGGGAGGTTGACAGAACCCCTTGAAAACCGTCGATAACCGTTTGGTAACCGCCGTAACAGTCGATAACCGTTTGGTAACCGTCGTAATCGTCGAGTTTAAACGGTCAGGATTTGATTTCAGCATTTTTAACGGACAAGATCAAATCTACCAGCGGTTACACTCACCACTGGTAATATAATATATAATTATCACGCCATGAGCATCAAGATTCAATATCTTTCATTTATAGGTAGCTTAGTTTAGAAAAAAGAGCACTTTATAAAAAATTTCGCAACTTAGAAAACGTACAAGTGACTTTATTTAAATAATATGAAACACATGGTTATTTTTTTATATATAATTTGATGATTAACGTACGTACTCTAGAAAAATATAAAACCCTTTTAAAGTATCGAAAAACATAATATTCTGTATTAAAATATAATTTGCTTCATTGACTTTGTCCATATTGTTTTAAATCTTTGGGTTCATAGATTTTGTCCACTTTGTTTTATTAAAAGATATCAACCTTGTTTGGTCGTTTGCATGTTTCCTTTTAGATATATGTCAATTTTTGTGTTATAAACAATATAATACCTGTCGGTATAATCAACCAGGGCCTGCAATTTTTAACACCAAAAAACATCATCTTCAATCCTTGACTTGTTCCAGCTTGTCCATTTATGAATGTTATAGATTCCTCAGCCTCCAATGCGCATTATATTACTTATATATATATATATATAAGATCGAGCGAGTGCAACATAACATCAAGAATTGAAATTAACATTAACATATACATATATATATATATATATGCATCACATCACATGATCAGCAAGCTAGACTACATATATAGCTTTTTCCCCTGCGCGCAGATCATCGATATTCATGACTAACTTGATGCAGCGGCCGCCCGGTGTTAAGGGAAGAAGAAAGGTCCCAAACTCTAGAGGACATCCAAAATATGTTGGGGTGCGACAGCGGCCGTCAGGGCGGTGGGTGGCCGAGATCAAGGACTCCTTGCAAAAGGTTCGGTTATGGCTCGGGACTTTCGACACCGCAGAGGATGCTGCACTGGCGTATGACCAAGCAGCTAGAACATTGCGTGGGGCCAACGCACGCACCAACTTTGAACTCCCGAATGATCATGATGTATCATGTGTGCCGGCCGCCGAGGACGCTCATGAACCGTTTTCGTTTGAGGAAGCGTGTGGCCTGGAGGGCGGTGAGGGAGGGCTTCTTGGTGCTCTCAAGGCTAAGCTATATAAAAGGAAAGCCTCGACCCAAGCTAATTACACACCGGTAACCGGTACGAGAAGGAGAAAAGTGGCAGTACTCACCCCTCCTAAGCAACTGGCGAGCTGCAATGAACTTGTAAGTACTGATCACCACGTGCCAGTACCAGCTGATCATGATGATCAGCATCAAACCCATGACCACCATGTTTGTGATCATGGCACTGAAGTACTTGCGAGTCCAGACCGTTATGACAGCATGCAACGACGTTGCTACGAGCCTATGCCGCCAGCAACCGTGCCATGGTCTGCTGAAATTCCATGGCTAGAAACTCCAAACACAGACAGCCAAGTCTTGAACCATTCAAGCGGCTTGTTTGACGCGAGTCTCGTGGATTCCTTGTGGCCGGTAATTTCAGCAGAGGCTAACCAAAGCCACTTAACCGGAACGGGGGGCTGGCCATTGGGTCAACAGGTGGTGCAGAGTGACTATGCTGGTGGTTCAGCTCAACCTGCAGCAGCTAATAGTATCCCAGCCAATTGGGATCCCTTTGTTTATATAAATTCAGTTTTAGGTTGACATAACACAGTTTAATTTTAGGATTAAGAATTCTTAATTTATTTCATGTATGATCGATAATGAGGCAGGCCGGCCATCAATCATGGGTTCTCATTATCTTCTGTTAACTTTTTTATTCAACAAATTAACCGTTACTTCCTAAGGCTAATTAACTTGTTTCTTATATATAATGATGTTAAATTTATATAATGATATCTATATTCAAACAAGTAAAAATGGAAATTCATATAATACGCATGCTTCCTTTTTTGCTAACTCTAAAAATAATTATGTGCGACAAATTCAATGTTCAACGAATCAATGTGTATATAAAGCTAGCTTACGACGTTATTCATATATAGTCATGTATCGTCTTTTCTCGTTTTCCTTAATCTGCTTCATGGCTGATATGTGCTTCATTTTCCATTGTCATCAACTCTATGAGGCTAATTAAATTTATTCTTACAAATCTTGCTTCAGAAATTCACAAGTAGTTATTTGTATGCATTGATCATACTGTTCTACGCTAGAGAATCATCATTCTGAGGGTCAACCTGAAATGATTGTTATTGTACCAGCTTATTCAAGTTATGTTTTATGACTTTATCTTAATCTTGTGTCAAAGTGATCGAGAAAAGGAAAATGACTTAGCTAAAAGAAACCAGTTAAATGGGTCGACACTGTACGTGCTGGCTTTGTTGTACCCTGGTCATTCATTATGAAAAAGCTTTTGTATTTTTTTTCACTAAATACTATGTAATGACCCAAACTGCATAAAAACCATCTTTACATGACTCGATCGAGTCTACAAAAATGACCAAAAGGAAACAAAAGTGAACGTATGTTTGTACGTACTTTATGCAAACACGCTAGTTATTTATGATGAAACTAAACACTTTGAAGGAAAAAAAAGTACGTTTCAGCATTCAGGTGATCAACCTCAACCCCACCCATACCAAAAACCGCCTATTTTGCACCTCTAGATGAGAAAAAGAAATAAGAGAGAAAATGGATGGATTACGAACATGAAGTTGTCTATCTTTGAAGCTTGATCTTAGCTTTAACTCGCCTCTATGGGTGAACATTTCATCCAATATCTCCGGGGAAGTCACATCAAAGAAGTCATCCATGTCAACGTCTTTAGATCCATCGCTTGGTGTTCAAACACCTTCAAACCAATACTTTCAATGTCATATGAACTTCAAAAATTGTAATTATGTACGACTCTAATAACTTGCTTCATTGTGAGAAAATTTTCAAGGATATTCACAACATTCGAATTTGGTATTGAGAAAGGAACTAGAATTCATAAAGATAATTGCATACCACTCTTGAAAGACTCATATAACCAGAGTGCCCTGTAAATTCTTCATAAGCAGATGCGTCTAGCTCCTGAAGATGTTCATGAGGGAATATCTTGGGAAGAAAATGCTCTCTTATAGGTATTAGCAAGAAGAATGGTAAAGGAAACAATATACCACCTATTGGTATCCATGTGATTCCATAGCAAACCAAGAAATACACGAGCTGGAACAACGTGAACCTCATAATGTATTTGAATGGCACCGATTCCACATACGAAGCATGAGGCCCTTCATAGAGTCTGTCCCAAATTCACCACCATAAGGTTGATAATTGAGTTAGCATCAACTCATATATATATATACATATATATATATATATATATGGCAAAACTGAACAAAAGAAGTTGTTTACTTTAAATGAGAAAGTTTTATACTTAGTCAAGATACAAATCATAAGATCTCACTAGCTTTAAGGATTTATATATGTTGTTTGACTTACTTGAAACGCCTGCCAGAAGGGATAAGAAGGAGCAACAATCTTTCCCAAAACTGATTACCAGGAAGGCTATCTATTGACATGTAAGCGAAATATCCCCATAAAACAGATGTAGGTATCTTTTTGATAGCAGGCATAGCAAATACTGCACAACCCACTAAAAATGACTGCAGTAGATTTGTTACTCTTTGTTCATTCACGCGAACCGGTATGAGTTCCTCAATATGTATATCTGGGTCAAATTTAACCTTGGCTTCTCCATCTTCACGGTTCATAACAACTTCCTTCAACTCTTCTAACTCCTTATCTACAAGATTCTGAAAATAAATAAACTTTGTTTAGCAGATTTTGGTAGCTAGCTGAGGACAAATTTTAATTTGTCCCTTCTGGGCTATATAGTGTTGTAAGCAAGTCGTGTTTTTGTAGAGCAATCGGAGCTCGAAATACTATCGAGTTCAAGCATAAAAAATGGCTCAACATACATAACGAGTCGACTCAAACTTAAAAGGGTTCGGCATGAACTTTTTGAGCTTTATGTGATATGTAAGTTTATTATAAAAGATAAATTTGCAAATGATGTTATCATTAAAGTTTATTCTTGTTTTGGCCTTTTAAGTAACCCACCCTACAGGGTCACCACCCACCAGCTATAGAACAAACATCCGAGAGGTAAATGGTCTAAACACATAAAAGGAACACCGTCCACTGTTTGATCCCTGGACATCCACTTTATTAGGTTTGTCACTCTTAGACTGGTGTGGGACCAAGTGTGGAGGAGCAAGCAATCTTGTTTTTGAAGCCCCATAATAGTTATTTCATAAAACCTTCACTAAAATGGCCATAACTTGAGCTAGAAGGCTCCGTTTTAGAAGTGCGACTGTTCAAAACGACCGTTGGATCGAGCAGCATGTTTCTACAATCCGTCATAGGCGCTTTGAGTCATTGTTGCGGTCCCAAAGGCTTATTCTATGACTTTTCTTTTAACTATTTGTGTTATTTTTAGTTTCTGTTGGATTTTATTTATAGCCCCGTTTCTTGTCCGTTTATGTTTTGAGGCTAATTTAAATTTTGGCTTGAATTTTATATTCATGTAAACATTAGAAGATGATTAGTTTTGAAGTTTATGAAAACATTTTTCTTCCTATCACAAGTGTGTGTTAGTTTGTGAATTTCCTGATTATCGTTATTTTTTATGAATCAACGATAGTTAGAAAAATTAATCCTGATATTATTTGTGAATCAACATGTTCAATTAATTTTCTTGTTTTTCGGTCTACATCATAGACCTATCTAAATTGGTTTTTGACTTATGGTCAACTTTTTTTTGGAATTTATAACTTATATATTTGAAATGAGTTGTTTAAAATATTATTATTTGATTATCATGTTATAATATATGTGTGTGTATTCAAGGATTTTGAGTTGATGTAGAATCCTTCTCAGAGTGTGTTTTATTGATATTGGAATATATTATTACGATTTAGCATCAATTATGGGTTAGGTGTTCAACCCTAATAATAATCAATACTAAATCCAATAATATATTCTAATAATTGAGGCTCGTCAAATGACCAAGCTAACTCGAGCTTAACCTAAAGTACTCGATTCCTGTCAAGTTTAAGCTAGGCTCGGTTCACTTGCAGTGGTATTGATGATATCACATACTGTTCTATGAGGATCCATATCAACAAAAGCAGCATGCATCTTTCCGTAGATTTCTGATTTGCTTGCTTCCATCTTCATGCCTTCCTTTGCACATTTAACCATCTTCTTTCGTATTAACTGAAACCACAAACCATAACATTTTAAATTAAGAAAATAATTAACTTTATAAGAAAGCTTTTCTTCTATTGCACGCCTAACCTGTCTTTCAAGAATTGCAAGACTCCTGGTATGCATTGGTGATTGTGGTAGGACGCCATTTGATGGAGGGATTCCAACCAGACCACAAATCAAAGTCTAAGGGAGATCCAATTACAAGGTCAAAGCAAATGATCAAAATGTGAATAATGATATGCAAGACATAACTTATAGGATAAAATAAAAGAAAATGCTAGAAGGAAATACCATGAATCCAAGCAACAGTAAATCATAATGGTAAGCAGAGGGATTCTTTAGATTAAATTCTTTCGGTTGTGCCATTTGTGCAGCAACACTATGGTCAAAAAAGTACAAGGCCGCTATCATCAGAGCTGGTATTATGGCAGTGAAAATGTGAATCATTGGAACTTTCACCATCACCTGCAATTACATTTTTCTTAGTTCTTGAAAAAGACTTCATTAATCTAGATATATTATCTTTTTTTATCTCTTATACTTTAATGACTGTCCAATGGGATAAAGATCCAGCTTCCCAAGGAAGAGGGCAAAATAATCTTCTAGGAACGTCTCCAGGAACTTCTCTTGGCTTTGCATAAGATATTGCAGTCCACACCAATACCATAAGGGGAACCCCATAGTCTGCTATAAGACCCCGCAACCACCCTGTTCTTACCAATACCATAGTGAAATATATCAAATATCAAAAATAAATGCAAGTAAAACTTAAATATTGGGAAAACTTTCAAGCGGAGGTGTTCAAGGATAATTTGAAGGGAAATTCCCAAAATTTCTCTTTTCACCTAAAATTCCCTCACAGTGTCCCCCAAAGATTTTCCTCTCAAAATTGTTCATCAATAAAAGGCGTCAGCGCCTTCCTACACAGGGCGCGGGCGCCTAGCAACTAAAAATCATACACGTGTTCTTTGGAGGGTCCACTGGCACTAAGGTGGTGCTTTCTCGTGCTAAGGAGGCGCCCCCACACGTTCTGGAGGCGCCCGACACCATAAAGGACATGTGTATGATTTTGAATGGCCTGCTATACAGGCGCCCATCCCTTGTCTAAGGAGGCGTCAACGCCTTTCCTTGAGGGTATATTTTGAGAAAAATTATTTGAGGGACATTATGAAAGAAATAAGTGAGAAGGGACATTCTGATAATTTTCTCTAATTTTAATAGTCACGCTACCCATGTTTCATTATTCTTTGTTTGGGTGGTTTCCAGCCAAGTACCGGTGGGAGTTATCTCAGATGACTATTTTAACCACAAACAGTTAAGCTGCCCATATATTGTTTGGTCAGATTATGATAAAGAAGTAGCAAAAATAATATAATTGACCATTTTGCCCTTGAAATTCAAAACAAATAAAATAACACTGATGAAATAAGTTCTAATAAATTAGGCTACTCATGTTTTACTATGCTTCGTTTAGGTTGCTTCTAGCGAAGAAGTAACATGAATAACATTGTAAAATGACCATTTTATTATACCGTAGAAGAGAAACATATAGCACAAGATGAAATGGTCATTTTTACATTCTTCTAGAGAATTTTGGTTAGAAAGGGACAAAAAGCAAAATCATACAATGATGGCGTAACTGTTAAAATTTATAGAGAGGTGCCAATATGATCACTTAGCTAAAATGAGCGGCTATATTATCCGTTAATATGTTACATGCCTTCTTATTTACCTACACCATAAGGCCACGACCTAGCACCTCTACTCTTCATGGAAGTCATAAGGGTGCCACAAGCCAAAATAATTGCAAGCAAGCCATTTGTATATAACCAATGAAATTGATAATCCTCTTTTGTGTCATTTTCTCCTTTTGGAACATGGAACTCACTTAGTATTCCCTAAAATATCCAATATAAACCTAGTTAAACAAAAAATATGCAAGGTTGATTATAGACCACACATCAATATTCCTAAAAGAAAAGACAAAATGGTAACAAGTGATTCCCATACTTTAATAGCCTCTTGCATAAAAAGCACTGAAATCAACATGCCAAAAAGTTCCCCAGCAATCCTTGTAAATCTTGTAATGAGGGTGCACGCATTGAGGATTGCAAGAACACATAAAATAACAGAGGTCCAGACACATACCCTAATCACAAGAAGAATATATATTATCATATACATGGAAGCAAAAGAGATAACTTATAATACCGATGAATTAAGCTTCAAACATCAAAACTCGGCTGAATAAAGTAGTATACCATCCGGCCCAAGCTAGAAACAATTCTTTCCCTAACTCTGGTCTTTCTTTGGCAAAACTGTACAAGTAATTGTACATTATAACAGTAGGTTCCGCAACACCTAATATCAAAAGAGGTTGTCCACCAAAAAGCGCATGGATGATTCCACATATAGCAGTGGAGGTGAGAGTTTCTACTGCACTCAATATATCATCTGTCCTCAAAAGCAATTTTCAAAAAGAAACATTTTTTCAGTAGAAGAAGCATAATGTTTAATTAATAAGACACTAGAGATACAAGGTCCTATATGCACCTGTATCCTTATTTAGCTGCTCACCGAATGCAATTACCGGAAGGGCAGAGGCAAAGAAGATGTATGCCGTTGGAGCTAATATCCTAGAAAAAGATGATTGTTAATTGGTTTATCAGCATATAAAACTAAACTAAAGATAAGAAACAACAAGCAGTAGGTGAGCAAGATACCTAGCGCCTGAAGCTAGCGCCCCCAACCAGTCTTGCTTGTAACAATGTAATCTTCCTTGAACATCTTTCTTAATCCCAGTAAAGGGGGTATCCATTTGAAATATGATCAAGGAAGCAACTCCACCGGTACTAACATATATTACATAAAAGATTTAGAGCCTAATTATTATCGGAAGCGGGTAGCATCAAAAGAAGAATGTATATGCATTTGAATTCTGTAAAACATGTATGTACAAGTGCTAGAAATTGTTACGAATAGGATTGAGACATTTTAAATCTGTAGACCTAGTAAAATTAAAATCCTAAAAACTTGCATTTGAATCCCCAATTCCTATTCCTCCTTTACATGTGAAATTTGACATAATGAAATTGAACGTAAAAAGGCAGAGGTTAAACAATGTAAACATGAAGAATAATGTGATGAGATGGTATGATATTAGGAGTTATTAATTGAATTGAAGGTATGAAAAGTAATGGTGCAGGATGATTACCGAAGGAAGATCCACGAAGAATAAAGGTGGGGGATTATTGTATTAATTAATACACGTGACGTGAGTGTTTGTGTGGCTTTATTAGAAGATGTGCATCCACGAAGAATCGTTTTCTTTCGGCGCGCACAGATAGACACATTCGGTTCGCCAATTAGACATGATAATGATTTCGATAGCCAGCCGGTGAAAATAAAACAAACGCTAGAGAGTCTCTTTGTTAATTTCACATGCCAATAATTAATATAGGATGTAACTAAAGAGAATGCGCAGAAGGATTTGAACTCGAGTGTTTGGGCAAAGAGGGAGGCGCTCAAGCGGCAGAGAGAACCATGAGGCCAAAGCATACATTTTTATTAGTAAAGTATGAAAAAAAAAAAACGTTTGAACCAATTACATTATGACGTGTTGGTGCACCCACCAACACTTTTAAATACGTTTATATACAATCTCCTAATTATTTCACTACTTGTCAAGTTGTAATTATATATATATTAAAGATATAAACTTTAGCTACAGTAACCACCGCCCCCTTCAGCCACCGTCGCCACCTCGCCGTCGCCACCTCGCCACCTCGCCGTCGCCACCTCACCTCGCCGTCGCCACCTCGCCTCAATCAGTACTCCGAAGCCCTATCAGACGCCCAAAAGACCGTCGATCTGAAGCCCGATTGGTCCAAAGGCTACTCGCGGCTCGGCGCCGCCCACCACGGCTTACGCCAGTATGAAGACGCTGTATCGGCGTATAAGAAAGGACTCGAAGTCGATCCGAATAATGAGACGTTGAAATCGGGGCTTGCCGATGCTCAATCGGCTCAGGCGTCGGCGGCGTCGGCGTCGGCGGCGTCGGCGTCGGCTCGACCACGTGGAGGCGCGAACAACCTGTTTGGAGATGCGTTTGGGCCGGATATGTGGGTGAAGCTCACGGCTGATCCGGCTACGAGATTGTATATGCAGCAGCCGGATTTCGTTAACATGATGAAGGATCTGCAACGGAACCCTAGCAATTTGAACTTGTATTTGCAGGATCAGAGGGTTATGCAGCCGCTTAGTGTGTTGTTGAATGTGAAGATGCAGGCTCATGCTCCGGGGGATGAGATGGAGATGCCGGAGTCGCCGCCTAAAGAGAGGAAGCGTCCGGCTGATGAAGCGGAGCCGGTGAAGGAGAAGAAGAGGGAGCCGGAACCCGAGCCGGAGCCGATGGAGGTGTCGGAGGAGGAGAGGGAGATGAAGGAGAAGAAAGCACAGGCGCAGAAGGAGAAAGAGGCTGGTAATGTTGCTTATAAGAAGAAGGATTTTGAAACTGCTATTGAGCATTATACCAAGGCTTTGAATTGGATGATGGGGATATTTCGTTCCTCACGAATAGAGCTGCAGTGTATTTGGAGATGGGGAAGGTATGCACCTGTCTTTATTATGTTATTGTGAATCTTGTGAATGTGAAAGTTTGAAACTTTTAATACGTGACATGTCTGTGCAGTATGGTTTTTTAGCTTAATATTATACTATTGAAGTAATAATAACTGGTAATTTGGTAGCTTTCATATTGGTTTTCTGTTGTATTCATCTCAAATTAGTAATTTAAAGGGTATGCATATTGCATACCATTGGATTTTGTGACCGAGTGTTTTTGCTTAACACAGTCTTTAGGTTATAAGTGGCTGCTATTAAGTTATATACACTTTTGTAGGGGTTACAAATGTAGACTATTTGGTCAGTTGTTACGGGATTCGTTGGCTGCTATTGTTTCTAACAGTGAGATTTGTGGGTATAGTATTTGATCTCAGTAATAGATCATGAAATGTTTATATTATCTATAATTCGATGTAAGTCATTGTAATTTTGTGTTGATTTGAGATGGTTGAGGTATAATCACACTTTTGAAACTTAAATTTGATGTAGCTCATTGCAATTGGGAGACCGAATGTGGTGGCTAATGGTGGTCCTGGTGAGGGTGCTTCGGGTTCGAGAAGGCGTGGCCGGCCTTCTCGCAAGGTTACTGATTTGGTTGGAAAGCAATTGGGCAATCTCAGCAAGGTAAAATTTGTTTTCTTTCGTTCTTGCTTTTCTGGTTATCTTTATATGTATGGGTTGTTTAATCATGCTTTGTTATAGATTTGTTGTGAACTTTAGTTATCTCATGGGATTGATTAATGTTATGTCTGTTTTAGTGAACTTTCAATGGTCAGTGATTTCAAGGGGGACACCATAAAGTTGTCCTAGAATTGAATCTGATTCCACTACACTATTGATTTAAGTAATTGTGGGTTGAATTGTTGTGATTGTTGGTTTTGAGCAGGAGATCGAGGAGGGAGAGAAGGTGGTTCAGCACATGTTGGATGTGTACACCAATAGCCGTCGGATCGGGTTGCCCCGGTTCTGGCGTGAGGCGTTTGTAGCTGCTTATGAGGATTTGATCAGTGATGCACCTGCGGTTAGAGAAGCTGCGATTCTGGAGATCGCGAAGATGTCTGTTGATTCGATTGATCTTCTTCCTCCTCCTTCGCGATCAATGGTTCGTGTTATCTGTTCAATTGATGTAGAACACTTTAAAATTGGATACTAATTACGGCGAATTGAGGTTTACGTCTTTATGATGTGATTAGAAATGGGTTTTGATCTTTAGATCAGATAGCAGAGTTTTAGAAATTGAAATTCAATTAGCTTTTGATATAGATTATAGAACGATTTGGGAATTTAATGCTAAGTAGTGAGAATATAAGTATTATTTGACAGATGTTGTTTGCAGCAATATAAGTATTATTTGACAGATGTTGTTGTTTGCAGCAGAATTTAAGAGGATTAAATGCATATGGAAGATGATCATAGCTTGAAGAAATCTGGATATGAAAGACATGAAGACATCACCATTCTTTTATACAGGTCCAATCTACCCGTTATATTAATCCTGTGTTTTTTCCCAACTTCAGGGGTTTAACTCACACTTCATTTGATCGATTCAGTCGCCGGTGGTCTAATTCCGGCAGCTGGACCGATCACATTAAAGGGTATCGTTACTTTCACGTATTGTCTAATTTCAAGATTCATACGCATTTGATTTAAATTGCGAATTTTGATATAATGTCGTAAGATATTAGAGGTGTTATGATGTTATCAGTCTAAAGTTAGATGTAACTGAATTGGGTTTATCGATTTTTACATTAGATATGAATGTATGCATGATGTGATGATTGAGGGTTTTAGGTTATTGATCAACAGCTCATGTAGTTCTTTAATAAATCATTGGTGCTACTAATGTGATGATTGATGCTGATTTGATTGTAGTTTGAAATTTAGGGGAAAAGAGGTTTTGGATGATGAAAGAGGAGATGATGGAGTGCAGTGTGTGTCATTCCGGATTGGTGAAACCGACTGCAAAGACTGTCTCGAGGGCTTACGATCGTTACAGGAGTAAGGTCTCGAAGAAACATCAGTTTTAGCCCACTTAGTGTTAACCTCTTGACCGAAGTTGCAAAGGTTATCTTTGCATTGGTTATGCTTCTATGTCAGGTAAATTATTTTTCTTATCCCCTAGCGATATAACATGTTATCATTCAATGGTCAATATTCGAGTTACTCTACGTTTTGACGTAAATTTAGTTGGGGAACGAGTCGGCTGGTCGTAGTTTATACATTATCACGCCGCAAACGCCGCCGCAACGCGCGGCGGGTTAAAACCTAGTTTTATTTAAAATATATAAAGTTTGCAACAACTTGAATGAAGTAAAAACAAAATATAAAGTTGTAACAATACTTAAAGAAAATATCAACGTACGTTTTACTTGATCGGATGAAACAAACACGTTTTACATCTATATAAATAGCTTATATATAAACTAGTAATTTACTCGTAGCGCGTTGCTGCGGCGGCGAACGTACGTGTCATGATCAAGTATAAAATATAATCGACTAAACTTGTTTCCGAACTAAATTTACGTAAAACATGAAGTAATACGAATTTGTACCATCAAATGAAAACATATTTTATTTAAATCGACTATATTTCAAACACAATTTACGTTAAAACGTATAACAACTCAAATGTACATCAAAATAAGCAAGTGCGGGAAAGACATAGGCGACATGATAAAGCATAGATTACATTCGTTTTAACACATTTCCTAGCAAAATTTACATCAAAACATAGAGTAACTCGAATTTATATCAACGAAATAAAATTATAATATTTGACCCAACTCGTTCCAAACAAAATTTACACATAAAAATATACACGTAATATTATATAATAAAATTTTTTAAGATATATATAATTTGAACTACTACTACTATTATAAGAGAAATTAAAATATGAATTAACTAAGAAAACATACAAAGTATAGTGAATGTTAAACTCGAACCTGGATCTTATGTATAGTGAAACTACTATTATAAGAGAAACTAAAATATGAATTAATTAAGAAAACATACAAAGTATAGTGAATGTTAGACTCGAACCCGAGTCTTATGTATAGTGAAACTACTATTATAAGAGAAACTCAAATATGAATTAATTAAGAAACATACAAAGTATAGCGAATGTTAGACTTGAACCCGGGTCTTATATATAGTGAAACTACTATTATAAGAGAAACTAAAATATGAATTAATTAAGAAACATACAAAGTATAGTGAATGTTAGACTCGAACCCGGGTCTTATGTATAGTAAAAAAACTCACAAGTCAGCAAGCTAGATACCCTTACATGTCTCAGTTTTGCTATATATAATATAAAATAAAAAAAAATCCCACTGACATATATATAATATATAACAAAAAAATAAAAAAAAAAAAATCAAAAAAATCAAAAAAAATAAAAACAATCCACCGACATAGTGGATTAATAGAATAGATAATTGTTTGTCTTGAACTAAAATCTTGCGAGTTATTATTATCAACTAGGTTTGAGACCCGCGCGTTGCCGCGGCTATGTGAGTTTTAATGTAACCTTAAATCAAAATCAAAATGAAGGTTTGAAACCATAAAATCAGCAAAATACACAAGGTAAAACACACCAAAACCCCAAATTCGTAACACACAAGAACATTCAGAAGCCAAAACTAAATCAAAGTCCAACACCATAAACAAAATAGACGAAAATCAAAGCGCGACACAGTCCTATATAGAAAAACTAATGAAAATCAAAGCCCCAAAAAAGCAAACAAAAAGAAATGTCCCAAAACCACCGAACCGAACCGGCATCCTCACCGGTTCCCGGTTGAACCGGTCGGATCCGCCGGTCCGGTCCGGTTTCGAATCTATTAAAATAAAAGAAAATTCAAAAAACCGGTTCAACCCGGTTCACCGGTTCCGGTCGGGCCGGTCGACCGCACGAACCGGCCGGTTCAACCGGAAACGGCCCAAAACCACCGAACCTCCGGTTGGGCCGGTCGACTGCACGAACCGGCCGGCTCAACCGAAAACGGCCCAAAACCACCGAACCGAACCGGCATCCTCACCGGTTCCCGGTCGAACCGGTCGGACCCGCCGGTCCGGTCCGGTTTCGAATCTATTGAAATAAAAAAAAATCCAAAAAACAGGTTCAACCCGGTTCGCCGGTTCCGGTCGGGCCGGTCGACCGCACGAACCGGCCGGTTCAACTGAAAACGGCCCAAAACCACCGAACCGAACCGGCATCCTCACCGGTTCCCGGTCGAACCGGTCGGAGCCGCCGGTCCGGTCCGGTTTCGAATCTATTAAAATAAAAAAAAATTCCAAAAAACAGGTTCAACCCGGTTCGCCGGTTCCGGTCGGGCCGGTCGACCGCACGAACCGGCCAGTTCAACCGAAAACGGCCCAAAACCACCGAACCGAACCGGCATACTCACCGGTTCCCGGTCGAACCGGTCGGACCCGCCGGTCCGGTCCGTTTTCGAAAACCTTGAAAACACCTAAAAAACAAAACAAAACCCAAAAAAAAAAAAAAAAAAACACTATTCACACCGACCAAGAGCTATTATATATATAATAGTTTTACTTTTTTAAAGTAATTAAAATCATTTATTATTATCGATAATTTTTCTTTTTTTAAAGTAATTAAAATCAAATCAAATTCTAAAAAAATATTCCAGCTAAGTAAATTACTTTCCTTAAAAATGAGTCCAGCAGCAACCAAGTTGAGCCGAGTCGATTCGTTTATCTTAGTAAACTGAAATTATAGGATCGGGTTCGGCTTGTTTATATACGAGTTGAGTCGAGTCGAGTCGAGTCTTCTCCTGGTCCAGTTTATTTAATTTTTTGTAGGGCTGTAAATGAGCCGAGTCGGCTCGAAAATTTTAACGAGCTCAAAATACCGGCTCGAGTTCGGCTCGTGAAAAGCTCGAGCCAGCTCGTGGCTCGTTCTAGCCGGCTCGATTAAAAATTTTTTTCACATTAATTTATATGAAAACATATAAAATATATATTAGGACTTTTACCTTTAGTTGACTACTCGTACTTAGGGAACAAAGATTATTATTTTGAATATAAACAATTTACTATCAAGTTATTTATATTTTTTAAATAAAATATTAAATGTTTCTAAAAAGAATCTATTTTTATTTTAAGAAAGTCTTTCTAAAATCCTAATATAAAAATAATAATCATAATAACAGTAGTAGTAATAATAATATTTTTTATTATACTATATAAATATAGATATATATGGCCTTTGCTATCGAGCCGGGGGTCTCTTTGGAAGCGGTCTCTCTACCTAACAAGATAGAGGAAAGACTCGCCTACACCTACCCTCCCCAGATTTTTCCCTGCTCTTGAGTGGGATATACTGGGTTTGTTTGTTTGTTTGTTTAAATATAGATATATATATACATATATTATATGCACCGAGTCACGATCGAGCCAATGAACCGAGCCACGAGCCGAGCTCGAACCGAGCTAACCCTAGCTCGAGTTCGGCTCGTTTAGAATTCGAGCTGAGCCGAGCCGGCTCGTTTATATACGAGCCTTTTTCGAGCCGAGCTTTTCTCGAGCGAATTTCGAACCACGAACTTTTTGTACAACTCTTATTTTATGAAAAAAATACATTTGTTATCTTTTTTCACATATTGACATATGTAAAACAAAATATAATATAAAAGTTTTATCTCGCTGAAATAATTATACAAGATTTGTATGTTATTAACTATTATAATCCTCTTTTTTTTACACTTAGGTTCTTTATTATAAAAGTCAAAATTACCGTATGTCGATGCCTATTTAAATAAGTCTATCTCTATTTAAATGAGTCAGCACAAATTGGGTTGATAATTTATAAGATTTATAATTAAGAATATAATTTAAACGAGCCAATGAGTAAGTCCAGCAAGCAACGAGTTAGTCACAAGCAGAGCTGGCCTTGGCTCGAGCTCGACTTGTTTATAAATGAGCAAATTTCGAGCAAGCTAGTTTCGAACGACATACGAATCGCGAGCTTTTAGAATAGCCATTCCTTCATTAAGCACACCATTTTGCTACAAGAAAATATTAATAACTAATTTCATGTTATTCCCTTGTTATTTATGAGCTAAACATTTTGTTAACTAGTAAAAATAAAGTTTATTGCATATGACGTTAACTTTTTCTTTTGAAATATCTACACACATGCGTTTAATCCTACTCTAAAAGCATTCACATCCTATTCTTTATTTTTATCTTTATACCTATACTAAAAACAACTGTTTTTTCTCTCTCATTTTTAATTAAATAATATTTTTAACATCTTTATTATTATCTTTTCTCTCTCCTCCACTCACAACCACTTTTAAAAATATTAAAAATTTATAAGGGTTGAACACTGAATCTTTAAATTTACAGATGAACAGTAATATTTTCTTTATCCTCCACTCATAACCACCCAAAACCATATCATATAATTTAAAGACTCTACTCACACATTTTTAAAGAACGGAACATGAATGCTTTAAGACTATGCAACCCCTAATCTAACTTTTGTCAGAATTTGAATCTGATATTCTCTAGAAAGTCTTAATAATGCTGACTATTAATTAATTTTTTTACATTAATACACGTTTTCCGTTAGAAAACAAAAGTATCATTATTTATTTAATTAAATAAACCTAAGTTAATTAACCTTTACCAAAATACTAAGGTTATTTGTAGTCGTTTCATTTTTTTTCACGGATGTCACATGAGTGACACATCATTAGTTACTCAAATTTTATCATATTTCAGTTGATCCTTGATCCTTATATCATTTTTTTATATTTCCCCTCGGATGCACATCACCTTTACTACCTTAATTTTTTTATTAAATTCATAAATTTCATCAAACGTATAACAATATATATATTAAACAAATTCCATTACTAAAAATATTTATAAACAAACATAAAAAAGCTTAAATAAAGAAAATATAGCAGGGGAGTTGTCATCCCCGACGTTGTGCTATTACACGTTTATTTGTAGCATCACTTTCAACATCGGACCATCATAATCAGAGTGGTGTTTTAAAGTGCACGTCCGATTATTATTGTTGTTCGTCTAACGCCGGTTGTTGTTTATCCAAAATTTCTTGTCCTGCATCAATTTAACTCGACATTTTGTTCCTCTTGTAAAGATGGAACTTCTTGACTCGAAGTCAGGTTCTTTGCTTGGCTTGTATTTTCTAAATGCGTTAAACTTCTCAATCTTGTTTAGAAGCCCTTCTCGTGAGGTTGGTATGTGGTTGATCTATTGCCTTTTCTATGTAGTGTTGCGGGCTCAGCATTGACATGTACATCATCTTTGTTCTCATTGTAATCGTCGTTGATATTCGTTTAAGGATATTGAGCTTTCGAATATGTGAACTAATAACAAGATTCGTTTGTTTTGATATTTTGGTAGCTTGTAAATCGCTACCAATTGGAGGGATTTCGACCCACAATGGTTGATAGAGAACAACTTCCCACATTGCCATGTGTAATAATCCTTTGTTTTTGTCGGTGGTTGATATTATCGATTGCTGATTTTCTTATAATAATTTTCTCGGTCATCACCCCTATTTCAGCCTATGCTAGGTCATTATGCTTTTTCATGGTGGCATTAAGATCCCTTTTGAGTATAGTTTATCAAGACTTTGTTTGAGTTATTAACTTGTGCTTGAAAATGAGTGGTAGCCTATAAAATTAAAATATTAACAAGAGGACTAAAAATAAAAACATTAACAAAATAAAAAAACTAAAAAACTAAAATAGATACTCAAATCCAAAAGTAGTCTAATTGCAAAAGATCGAGTCTTACGAACAATAAACTGACGCTTTTGCCAACTCCATCTCTTATTTTCCATGCACTTCATTCTTTTCGTACTAACTTTCCCCCGTTTTGTATTATTGTACTTGTTGCCTGTTAGGTGACATGGGTTCCTCATCTGATGAAGATCGATGAAATTGTGTTTTTGGATTAACGTTTCATTACTTGAGTAGTGCTCGTTAAAATATGGTAGAACTTCTAAAAAGTAAAATAGTTATAAATAAATAAACTTAAATACGTTATATATACAAATAAAGAAAATAAAAAATGTATCGTTTTGATTAAAAGAAGATTTTGATAATTGCTCGAATTTTTCACCAGCTCGAGATTTTGGCTTGCCTAGATCGAAAACAAATTGCGTAATTTAATAAAAACAAATATTGTTAGCGTTTGGTAGAGGGCCGAGCCTTGGCGCAACGGTAAAAGTTGTTCCTAAGGGACCGAAGGTCTCAGGTTCGATCCGTGGAAACGGTCTCCCCACAAAATGTGGGGGAAAGACCGCGTACATCTTCCCTTAAATGGGACGGACCCTCCCTGGACCCTGCGAAAACGCGGGAGCTCTTTGCAGTACCAGGTACGCCCTTTTTATTGTTAGCGTTTGGTAATTGTAGGAAACATGGTGAGCTTTTAAATCAAGTCCGTTCGAACAAACGTGTTATTTTAATATACAATATGATTTTTTTAAGGAACTCGACTTTTAATCAAATTTACGTCGATATGTCCATGTCCGAAAAAAGATTAATCAATAACGATGTTTATATTTTAATTGAGTTAAATATAACAAGATATAAGAAAAAAATCATTATCATCATCATTATCATCGTTATCGTCATCGTCATTTCGTCATTATGATGATTATTGTTACTGTTACTGTTACTGGTACTGGTACTGGTACTGGTACTGCTACTGGTACTGCTACTGCTACTGGTACTGGTACTGCTACTGCTACTGCTACTGCTACTGCTACTGCTACTGCTACTGCTACTGCTACTGCTACTGCTACTGCTACTGCTACTGCTACTGCTACTGCTACTGCTACTGCTACTGCTACTGCTACTGCTACTGCTACTGCTAAATAAATATAACTTTTATGTCACGTGTCCTCCGGACAAACTTGAAGAAAATGTTTATAGCCCTTTCACCTAAGTAGCTCGTTATACTTAACTATCAATTAAATAAAAGTAACGATAAAATAAGAAGAATAAAAAATGCATCATGGGTTTCTTGGAAGTAGATAACAACTAAGTAACTATGTTGTGTTTCATACACACTCACACAAGCTACATTTCTCGCTTTCTTCGTATTTTTATTTTTATTTTCGTTTCTCTTCCCAACTCTTGCATCCATCATTATGTTTTAATTTCCGTCTAGTGATACCACTAGTATTGTGTGATCGAGAAAGTGATGTCACAAAAGTGGATACGTTAGCATCTCGTGATGGGGTAGACCATAACATTGCATAACAAAAAAACATGTCACTTGGTTGGTTTTTAATTCACGTTATTTAAGCAAATTATATGCATTGTTATGATATCATGTTACATATTTTATCCTGAGCATATTTTACGATCATTGAAAGTTAAATATTTTGGTTAGATATTAAACATATTAAAACAGACGATTCCTAGTGGTTTTTTTGCAAACAAATATCACTAATGTAATTTTATTAAGGAGATTATAACAATGAATATAAATTGCTTAAAATTTTATGATTATCTTCAATGTGTTATATGATGGTAGAACATGTGAATTAGTAATTGGTATTCTTAACATGTTGTAAGAATATAATTTGTATGTATGATGGTATGTTGAATGTTAAAAAGCATATGATCTTAACTTCAAGGTATATGTCTTTTATATCATATAGATTATTTATTATATAATGTATTAAATTAGTAAAATAAAATACCAACTTGTGTTTTATTATCCTGAATGATTATAAATATGTTTTGTTAATAATAAACAATCCACTAATTTATTGGAATAATTTGGTGTAAAGAAATGACATCTCATGTGTCATACTTTCTAAAGCTCGTTATAAACTTACATAAAGTTAAAAGAGTTTGGAAAGATAAATGGGTATAAGTGGATCATAATTATTTCTCAATTGATATTATGTGATAAAAAGATTATTTATGAGTAAATGTTGAACAATACAATTTTTATTTATCAATGCTTCGAGAGTGGCAATATTATTGAAAGTTTGCAAAACCACTACAAATGTTTTTGGTCAGGAACCAAGAATTTTTTATCCAAGTTCATTTGTTGTGTGATATAAGTTATAATTATTCTACCGTAATACACAAATATGAAACCTCAAATGAGATTGTGAATACATGTTGGGAATGAATAACTATCTATATTTAAGTTATTATAGTCATTAGAGTGATTTACTTACGTCTTAATATATTTAATTTCTATGAATCAATATTTCTAACATGAGAGGGAGACTAAAAGTAGTTGGAAATTGAAATTAGTTTAAATGAATTATTTCTATATCATCTTAATCCTCGAAACTAATAGCATGAACAAGGAATTCAAAAGATAATTCATGTACAAAAACTAATGAATAAATCCCTAGACACATTCACTGACATTAAAAGAGTGACTAAGTTACATATATTTACTGTTGAAGCTCCAATTAAGATTAATATCCTAGAACGATGACTACAAACAGGTAGTAAATCTATGGCATGTTTAGGACGTGGTAGACCATTCGATTCGAACAAAAAAAAAAGTTTCTTAAAAAATAGAGCACGTTATTAATGAATATGATCATGTTTTTTATCTTTATACCTATATTAAAAACAACTGTTTTTTCTCTCTCATTTTCAATTAAATAATATTTTTAACATCTTTATTATTATCTTTTCTCTCTCCTCCACTCACAACCACTTTTAAAAATATTAAAAATTTATAAGGGTTGAACACTGAATCTTTAAATTTACAGATGAACAGTAATATTTTCTTTATCCTCCACTCATAACCACCCAAAACCATATCATATAATTTAAAGACTCTACTCACACATTTTTAAAGAACGGAACATGAATGCTTTAAGACTATGCAACCCCTAATCTAACTTTTGTCAGAATTTGAATCTGATATTCTCTAGAAAGTCTTAATAATGCTGACTATTAATTAATTTTTTTTTACATTAATACACGTTTTCCGTTAGAAAACAAAAGTATCATTATTTATTTAATTAAATAAACCTAAGTTAATTAACCTTTACCAAAATACTAAGGTTATTTGTAGTCGTTTCATTTTTTTTCACGGATGTCACATGAGTGACACATCATTAGTTACTCAAATTTTATCATATTTCAGTTGATCCTTGATCCTTATATCATTTTTTATATTTCCCCTCGGATGCACATCACCTTTACTACCTTAATTTTTTTATTAAATTCATAAATTTCATCAAACGTATAACAATATATATATTAAACAAATTCCATTACTAAAAATATTTATAAACAAACATAAAAAAAGCTTAAATAAGAAAATAGAGCAGGGGAGTTGTCATCCCCGACGTTGTGCTATTACACGTTTATTTGTAGCATCACTTTCAACATCGGACCATCATAATCAGAGTGGTGTTTTAAAGTGCACGTCCGATTATCATTGTTGTTCGTCTAACGCCCGTTGTTGTTTATCCAAAATTTCTTGTCCTGCATCAATTTAACTCGACATTTTGTTCCTCTTGTAAAGATGGAACTTCTTGACTCGAAGTCAGGTTCTTTGCTTGGCTTGTATTTTCTAAATGCGTTAAACTTCTCAATCTTGTTTAGAAGCTCTTCTCGTGAGGTTGGTATGTGGTTGATCTATTGCCTTTTCTATGTAGTGTTGCGGGCTCAGCATTGACATGTACATCATCTTTGTTCTCATTGTAATCGTCGTTGATATTCGTTTAAGGATACAGAGCTTTAGAATATGTGAAGTAATAACAAGATTCGTTTGTTTTGATATTTTGGTAGCTTGTAAATCGCTACCAATTGGAGGGATTTCGACCCACAATGGTTGATAGAGAACAACTTCCCACATTGCCATGTGTAATAATCCTTTGTTTTTGTCGGTGGTTGATATTATCGATTGCTGATTTTCTTATAATAATTTTCTCGTCATCACCCCTATTTCAGCCTATGCTAGGTCATTATGCTTTTTCTGTTAGGTTATCACGACACACACAAACACAAACACGATGATTTACGTGGTTCGGTCTAAACTGACCTACGTCCACGGGGTAACTGGAAGCTTGTATTTCTTTGAGATGTTTGTATGGGATGCATTTACAGATACAAATCAGTCCTATTTATAGGACAACAAAGAAGAAAACCATTCAGAAAACAAGGTGCCTGAAAACATGGATGTCTAAAGCCACAAAGAAAATGGATGTTTCTTCTTTTCCTTTTTGACCAATTTGTTTGCCACTACTGAATTGGTGGCTTCACCTACTCAACAATCTCCCACTTGAAGCCACGGAACAATCTTCACCTGTGCTTCAACTGTGCATTCGTATCTCTGTAAGAAAACTTTAGTATCTTCAATGCTCTTCCAGTTACCCGGTCTCCTCAACATTATTCCTGGAGACCAGCTGAAGCCACGCACAGCTTCAGCTTATCCAACGTTACACATTTGGTGAACATGTCCGCTAGATTCCTAGCACCTGAGATATTCTTCAAGTTGATTGTTCCATCAGCAATCAAACCTCTCACGAAGTGATACCTTATCCCAATGTGCTTCGTCTTCTTGTGATACACAGGATTCTTAGCAAGTTTCACTGCACTTTCATTATCACAGTGCAGTATGTACTCAGTCTGCTTCTTCCCTAACTCTTCTAGAAAAGCCTTCAACCATACAAGCTCTTTACTAGCTTCAGCAATAGCCATGTATTCTGCTTCTGTTGTGGACAAAGCTACACTTTTCTGGAGCCTGGACATCCAACTGACTGCAGTTCCTCCCACTGTGAAAACGAAACCTGTGGTGCTTTTAAATGTCTCTTTGCAGCCACCCAGGTCAGCATCTGTATAGCCTCTGAGAACTAAATCCTTTCCTTTGAAACATAGCCCCATCTTTGAAGTTCCTTTCAAATAACGAAGCACCCATTTTACTGCTTCCCAATGTTCTCTTCCCGGATTCGACATAAACCGACTGACAACTCCGACTGCGTGTGCTATGTCGGGTCTTGTGCACACCATAGCGTACATCAAACTACCCACTGCAGATGCATACGGGACTCTAGCCATGTCAGCTTTTTCTTCTTCTGTTTTGGGACACTGATCTTTGGTAAGCTTGAGGTGACTCCCCAAGGGTGTGTTTCTTGGCTTGGTCTTCTCATTGTTAATACCGAATTTCTCTAACACTTTCCTGATGTACTTTTCCTGGGATAGTGTTAGAGATCCATCTTTCTTGCTCCTGGTGATACTCATCCCGAGTATCTGTTTAGCTGCACCCAAATCCTTCATCTCGAATTCTTTGGACATTTGCTTCTTTAACTTGTTGATCTCGTTCATGTCTGATCCTGCAATCAACATATCATCTACATAAAGCAGTAGAATGATATACGAACCCTTGAATTTCTTCAGATAACAGCAGTGATCGGCTTCACATCTCTTGTAACCGGTTCTCACCATGAAATCATCAAACTTCAAGTACCATTGCCTTGGCGCTTGTTTCAGACCATATAGACTCTTCTTCAGCTTGCAAACCCAATTTTCTTTTCCAACAACCTGGAACCCCTCAGGTTGTGCCATATAAATGTCTTCATCAAGGTCACCATGTAGAAACGCTGTCTTTACATCTAGCTGCTCTAGATGTAAGTTTTCTGCTGCTACAATGCTTAGAACTAATATGATGGTGGTCATCTTCACCACTGGAGAGAAGATTTCATCAAAATCAACCCCCTTCTTCTGTTGAAAACCCTTGACCACTAAACGGGCTTTATACCGTTTAGATCCATCTTGTTCATCCTTGACCCTGAAAACCCATTTATTATGAAGAGCTTTCTTGTCATGCGGAAGCTTAACAAGAACCCAAGTATTGTTCTTCTGTAGTGAATTCATTTCATCCTTCATAGCTCGCTCCCACTGGAACGAGTCCTTCATCTTGACAGCTTCAGAATAACTTTCTGGTTCACCATTTTCTGTCAAGAGAATGTAATTGACAGAAGGACTGGGACTGTACCTGTTCGGTGGTCTAGAAACTCTGGTTGATCTTCTTACCGTAGGCTGTTGTGGTGACTGTTCGTCTTCAGACCCTGAACTCCCACTGTCAGAAACTCCTACTGTTTCTTCACCCTCACCATCTTCAGTCTCTGGTTCTGTGTTTTCAGACTCTGCCATTGGTTCTGCAGCAGAATTGTTCTTCTGATTTTTAACACTAAACTCGACTGTTTCCTTCTGAACCTTTGAATTTTCCACCTTTCTGTCTTTGTACAGTTCTGCTTCATTGAATTCTGCATGCTTGCTTCGGACTACCTTTCTGTTTTCAGAATCCCAAAGCCTATAGCCCATCTTATCACCTCCATATCCAATGAAAATGTACTTCTTTGCTTTAGCATCTAACTTGTCACCTTCAGGATTGATATCATAAGCACTACACCCGAAGATTCTCAGGTGATCGTACTCAACTGCTTTACCCTTCCATTCTTCTTGAGGAATCTTGAAACCCAACGGTACTGAAGGCCCACGATTGATAAGATAGGCTGATGTGTTAATTGCATCAGCCCAGAACATCTTTGGGAGCCCCGCATTCAGCCTCATACTTCTGGCTCTCTCACATAATGTTCTGTTCATCCTCTCTGCAACCCCATTCTGCTGCGGAGTTCCTGGAACTGTGTTTATCATCTTGATCCCTCTATCAGCACAATAATCTGCAAACTCCTTGCTGATGTATTCACCACCGTTGTCGGACTTCAAGCACTTAACCTTCAAATCAGTTTCAAGTTCAACAGCAGATTTCCATTTCTTAAAAGTATCGAAAACTTCAGATTTATGTTTAAGAAAGTAAACCCATACCTTGCGTGTTGAATCATCAATGAAAGTCACAAAGTAACGAGCTCCACCAGGTGAAGCTACTGATGTTGGTCCATACACATCTGAATGAATCAGCTCCAACTTCTGAGTTTTTGGTGCTCTCCCTTTCTTTAGAAAAGTAACCTTCTTTTTCTTCCCGAGAATGCACGGTTCACAGAATTCAGACTCGACATGCTTTAATTCTGGAAGCTTTCCCTTGGCAACAAGCATCTTCATCCCCTTTTCACTCATGTGACCGAGTCTTTGATGCCATAACTTTGATTTACTCGGCTCACTAGACACTGCATTTACCCCGTTAGTTGGTACTTCAACCATGTACAAAGTGCCTGTCTTCTTCCCTCTAGCGACAACCATACTGCCTTTGACAACTTTCCATTGTCCTTTACCGAAGTAAACATGATATCCCTGATCATCAAGCTGACCGATGGATATTAACATCCTCTTCAAACCCGGAATAACCCGAACATCTTTCAGGATCCAGATTGTTCCCAATGATGTCTTCAACTCTATGTCTCCAATCCCTGTAATGTCTAGACTGTAATTATTAGCCAAACGAACTTTACCAAAGTTACCTGTTCGTAGATTCTTCATCTTCTTCGTGCTAGACGTAGCATGAAATGATGCTCCTGAATCCATAATCCAGTCTTCAACAGTATTTTCGACACAGCAGATAAGAGCATCTTCTGAGTCTGAGGCTGTGGCAGCATTTACCTCCTGTTTATCTCTAGAAGGTTGTGTGCACTGACTTCTGAAATGACCAAATTCCTTACAGTTCCAACACTGTATATCTTTTCTTGGCTTTGCAGGTCTCGACTTGCTTCTTCGTTTAGACTTCGACCTTCTCCGGTTTCCTCCTCTATTGATATTTCTCCCTCTTCCTTCAGTACTGAGCAACGAGCTTGTTTCTCCAGAATTCCTCCTTCTGGAATCCTCATTCAGTATCAAATCCCGAACCTTACTGAATGTGAGTGTCTCAATCGATCCAGTGATTGCTGTGATCGTTCCTGACCAGCTGTCAGGTAATGATGACAATAATAAACAAGCCTGTAATTCATCATCTATTTTAAAATTCACCGACGACAAACGTGTCAAATGAGATTTAAATAGATTAATATGCTCAGTGACAGAACTTCCCTCTTTCATTCGAGTGTTGACTAACTCCCGAATTAAAAACACCTTATTTGCGGGAGACGGCTTTTCGTACATGTTGGTCAAAGCTTCCATAACTCCACGCGCCATGGTTTGCTCCATAATGTTATACGCAACATTCATGGACAATGCGAGCCGTATCGTTGACATCGCCTTCTTGTCAATCAATGCCCAATTATTCGGTACTGGTGTAGGAGGAGGTTCTAGAGCAGCATCTAACTCCTTCTGTATAAGCAAATCTTTAATTTGCATCTTCCACCATCCAAAATTTTTTCCATCAAATTTATCAATCTTAATTTTACCGTCTTCTTCCATTAATAACAAATTAACAAATAACTACTAACCAAACAGGTTCGTACTGCTAAGTGGTAATTTATGGAAGTAATATACGAAAGCAAGAAAACTTATCTTTTTCGAGCTTTAAACGACGATAAACAACCAAGTTGTGAATGATGGAGACTTTGTGAAAAAGTGCAGGGGCCTCTTTTGTCAATAAGGAAACTTGATTTTTCCCTTAAAAAAAAAGAAAGGAACACCACGTACTGCTTCTTCTTTACTTCCAACTTTTGACCATTTTTTGCTCTCCTTTCCACCACAAGTCTCTTTCTCCAAAAAAAGAGATCTGCTCTCTTCTCCCTCCTTTGTGAGCAAGCAAACCACAAAAAAAAAGGAGAAACCCTCTTCTGCCAATTTCAGCAAAGGGTTGACTCTACCCTCTTCGATTTTTAGCTTCCCGTAGCAGTGACGGCGTGGAGGGGGAAGGCAGCGGCGGCGAGGAGGGGAAGGCAGCGGCGCGGCTGTGTTGAATCTAACCCCGTAGCCCTGCTGTCCCTGCTGTTACTGTTCACCTTCACCTTTGGAACCTAACGAGAGCTCGTTGATGGTGGCTCGACGGTCGAGGATGGTGGCCGGCGGATCGAGGATGCTGTTACTGTTCCGAACCCTAGCCCGGATTTCACTCACCAGGTATCTTCTCTCTTCACCTTCTTCTCTGTTCGTGTGAGTCTGTCAAGAGCCTGAGCTCTGATACCAGTTGTTAGGTTATCACGACACACACAAACACAAACATGATGATTTACGTGGTTCGGTCTAAACTGACCTACGTCCACGGGGTAACTGGAAGCTTGTATTTCTTTGAGATGTTTGTATGGGATGCATTTACAGATACAAATCAGTCCTATTTATAGGACAACAAAGAAGAAAACCATTCAGAAAACAAGGTGCCTGAAAACATGGATGTCTAAAGCCACAAAGAAAATGGATGTTTCTTCTTTTCCTTTTTGACCAATTGTTTGCCACTACTGAATTGGTGGCTTCACCTACTCAACATTTTCATGGTGGCATTAAGATCCCTTTTGAGTATAGTTTATCAAGACTTTGTTTGAGTTATTAACTTGTGCTTGAAAATGAGTGGTAGCCTATAAAATTAAAATATTAACAAGAGGACTAAAAATAAAAACATTAACAAAATAAAAAAATTAAAAAACTAAAATAGATACTCAAATCCAAAAGTAGTCTAATTGCAAAAGATCGAGTCTTACGAACAATAAACTGACGCTTTTGCCAACTCCACCTCTTATTTTCCATGCACTTCATTCTTTTCGTACTAACTTTCCCCCGTTTTGTATTATTGTACTTGTTGCCTGTTAGGTGACATGGGTTCCTCATCTGATGAAGATCGATGAAATTGTGTTTTTGGATTAACATTTCATTACTTGAATAGTGCTCGTTACAATATGGTAGAACTTCTAAAAAGTAAAAACAGTCATAAATAAGTAAACTTAAATACGTTATATATACAAATAAAGAAAATAAAAAAATGTATCGTTTTGATTAAAAGAAGATTTTGATAATTGCTCGAATTGTTGGAATAAAGATTGTTGTGAAAAAGGAAACTGTCTGTATTGATTGTCGTAGGATTAGTGCAATTGTGGATGATATCTCGAAATGTAGAATAGGTTCATTTGCATTGTCGGTTGTTGTTTCTTGTTGAGGCTTGCGGAATAGTTTTTTTTTTTTTTTTTTTTTTTTGCTGGCTCGGGACTATTCTTCCTTCCATGGTGTTTCTCTTAAGTTTAGTGGGGAGTAAAATCTAGTATTGAGTAGAAGAGATTGTTAAGAATATGTTTAGATGTGAAATCTTATTCGGATATGAAAGATAATTATGAGGTTAGAAAATATTTTTAAAAGAGTTAAATGCAACGGTAATGTGATTATTCAATTTTATTTGAACAATAATGTGACAGTCGATTAATGGTCAAAACTGGTTGAGAAAGTGGTGTAAGTATTTGGTAAAAATCGGGGAGTATCTATTGACGTCCGGGGGAAAAATTCCTGAATAGGGGACCGGTTTCCCAGGTTGGGAGAATTTTTCACCAGCTCGAGATTTTGGTTTGCCTAGATCGAAAACAAATTGCGTAATTTAATAAAAACAAATATTGTTAGCGTTTGGTAATTGTAGGAAACGTGGTGAGCTTTTAAATCAAGTCCATTCGAACAAACGTGTTATTTTAATATAGAATATGATTGTTTTAAGGAACTCGACTTTTAACCAAATATATGTCGATATGTCCATGTGTGACAACCCGAAACTTGAGATTAGACTATAATCAAAGTTATCACTCATATATATATATATATATATTATAGTGCCTTACATATATATATGAGCAAATTATATGAATGTATGTTATGCATGTATATATTATTCATGCGTGCATGCTATATATATAAAAATCATTATCAAATATATATATATATATAAGTTTAAGTATGGTGCATGCATGCATTTTACGTAAGCATGTATGTATGTATCCATAAATCATGATACATATATATATTGAACAGTAACAAAAACAATATCTAACAAAACCATTATGTAATCCGATTAACAAACCTCAAACCATTAATTAATCTTAGTTTAAAAACTAAACCTATCATTAACTACAACTTGGACACCAAGCCACTCCTCTCTATTTCTCTCGGCTTACTAGCATGCACCATCACCACCTCATGACACCAATCTTGTTCTCCACATCACCACCTTGCATCCCTAGCACCCTAGTACCCAAGTCATCATGTAACGCCCCGAAATTTCCCGAAACGAGCCATTTAATAATAATGGGCTTTTAAGGGTTAATTTAAGAAATAAAGGGGTAAATTAGTAGGCTATGGATCAAATTAACCTTAATGGGCTAGACTTTATGGGTTTAAGGGCCCTAATCAGCCCTTAAACATGCATAATCAGTCCCATTCCATCACATTACAACCCTAGCCACCAAATTCGTAGAGAGAGAAAGTAGAGAGAGAAAGTGAAGAAATTCAAGATTTGGAGCTTGAAGGTTGGAATGATTGAAGTTCTGGTGGATTGGAGCATCAAAACACAAGGAAAGAGCAACAAAACAAGGTAAGAATCGACCTCTAAGGCCTTCTGTAGATCAAACCCGGATTCTAGGGTTTTGGGGTTTTGAAAAGTTTAAAGAAACATATAAAGGTCGAATTTTTACGTATGAAAACGTGTAAAAAATTTAGATTTGGTTTCATGGAAGGTAAACTAAGGATTTGGACGTAAAAAGTTAAGATTTTAGGTTAAAAACGGGCTGGATCTGAGTTTCTGTTCATCCAGCGAAACTGGGCCGCGATCCAGCGAATTTAAGCATTTAACCAGCGAAACTGCGTACTCATTTAGCGAGACTAGGAGAAATTCCAGCGAAACTACAGTTTCGCTCAGGCGAAACTACATTTTCGCCGGTAATCTCGCTAAGACCCAGACTGACCTATGGATGTTGCGAAACTAGGAAATTCCAACGAAAGTTGGGCGCTCAAGGTAGCGAATCTGTCTAGCGAAACTAGCAGAAGTGCTGCCCAGCGAAACTGGCAGCGAAACTGCAGTTTTGCTGTAGCGAAACTATGGGCGAAACTATAAAGAAAATGATGTTTTTGCATATTAACTTTCGTGCAGCTAGAGTATTCAGGCTATAGCTTAAGTGACTTAGAATCTAAGCTATTGGACAAGTTCAGGTGAGTTCTAGACCCCTCCTTTACCCGTCTTCAATGTTTTGGGGTGATGTGCATACTAAATTACATACTTTTATGATGATGGTTTTTAAGACCTTTTATCAAGAAAATAAAATTTCCTAAAGTAAAATGTGCCATTTAAATAGTTCAAAATAATTTTCGGGCGCACTGACCTGGCAGCCCGGCCCCAGCCAGGGGCGTTGCCCCTTGGACCCCACTAGGGGCTGCCGCTCCCGAACCCCGCAGTCCCGCGGAGGGTTAGTTATCTAGTTTATCTATCATGATTGATGAAATGTGAATACTTAGACTAAGAGTTTGCTTCTTATTATGTGTTAAGTGTATGTGAAAACTAAAGATATAAGTGAAACTTAAAGAATTGTTATTGGGCCCATAACATGTACCTTGATAAAGTGATAAAGTAAAGTCTTGCAAGCAATTGATAAAGGAGGGTTGCATTCGTTGTACCCTCACCAGTGATAAAGTGATAAAGTATGCTCGAACAGGCAGGTCAGTAAGTCCTACATTGGCATGACAATAATAGCCTGATCGGGTACGACAGTAAGTCCTTAATTGGCATGTCGGTAAAGTCCTAGACGAGCCTAGGCACCGACAGTGACAGAGAATTGACGGATAAAGAAGAGTAACAAATAACAATAAATGATAAAGTATTGATAAAGTGATAGCCTGTGTGTATTTATACTTTGATAGACAATGATTATTTTCAACTGATAAAGCTAATATATTTTACAAAAGTTATTTAGCAAAGTAAACCTAGAATTCACTTAGCGAAGCTGACTTTTGTATGCATATCAGTTGACAGGTGAGAGTTAGAGCTATAGGATAGAAGCATGGGACTGAAGCTTCTTGGCACTAGAAGACTGGTATCCCTGATGAAGTAAAGATTAAGAGGACTTTAAATAGTTTTTAAGAATTAAAGACAATATTTATATTTCATTTGTAATGGATTGAAATTTACAGTATTTTCCGCTGCAATATATATTTATACACATATGAGTAAATGACTGTTTTAAATCGATGTTTTGCTGTGAATGACCAACTATGAGGCTTCCCTGAGAAAGATGGGCCTTACATATCAAGGCACCATCATTACACTAAGCATACATCTAGCTTGAACACCTCACCTAATAGCCATCATCACCAATGGATTAGGTGTCCACCTCTTAAAACCGCCACCACCACACCCACATATCCAAGGGTCTTGGCTATATGAAACTTCCAAAACATTGAGACAATTCTTCTTACAACATCACACAACCCTCACCTTTCACTTTCTCTCCCTCAGTTTTATAATCACAACCATCAACAACCGCGACCACCACAATCCCACAACAACCTCATTTCCCTCGGTTTGTCATCTACAACCGTGAACCATCACCCTAGCACCACCTTCTTCCTCTTATCTCTCACCACCGCCATCACCATCCATAATCACCACCACCTTCACAACTCTTTCTCTCGGTTTTACTTCATCACCACACATCATCATCTCCCAAACAAAATTGCAAGGAATCAAGATTTCAAGGCTCAAGATAACCATCCCAACTGATTCACCAAGAAGTTAGAGGCTATATTCAACTTCTTTTCATCCTCTCATTCTGTCAAAAATCAAGGTTCCAACTCCTAATCATTTACTAACTAAGTTTACAAGTTATATATGTTTAAACAACATATATAATCAACCCTTGTGATTAAAATATGAAAAGTTCTTCATCAAACACTACAAATATTTCATCTTGATCAAAACCCAGTAAGAAAAGTTTGAGAATCTAAAAAATATGACAAATCATGAAATCAAACAAAAAGATTATAAATAAAGGGTTGAAATTATGTGTATACTTGATAAATTTGGTTTATTATTTAAATGACTGTGATTGTGGGAATAAACATTGGAAAATTGTTAGAAAAATGTTGATTTATCATTCTATAATTTTTTGGTAAAAATACAATAAGTAAAATAATTTATATAAATTATTTAAGAAAATGAAAGGAAATTATCAATTGGAAGAACCAAACCCGGTAAAATTCTAGAAAAATAATATAATGATTCTAATATGTTATAGGAGCTCTAGAATTAATTTTGGAATTTAATTCCTTTTCGTGACTAAGATATGTATTTTTATGTGATCTGTAAAGGAAGAATCAAAAAAAATACTCAAACAATATGATAAATATCGAAAAATTCACCCAATTTTTAATTATTTAAACCCAAAAGGATGTATAAGTTTCATAACTTTTGGAGCTTTATAGCTATTTTTTCTGAATTTTGGGATTATTGGTAAAATTACAGAAAAATACCTACTATGAGTTAGATATCGGAAAATTTATGAAGTGATATGAATTATTGGAATAATTCTGGAAAAATTTAGGAATTTATGGACAACAGTAACTATTTTTAATGATTTATGTTAAGTTTGTATTAAATTATAACAAATTATCTAAAAATAAAATGGAAGTTGGAATTTTCATAGTAATATTATTTGATGATGTTACTATTAAACTTTTGAAATTTTAGATAAATTACTTTCATCTGAGGTTATGAAAATATTAAAGAAAAATTATGTATCTAACTTATAAATTGATTTTTATAGGTTATCAATTGGAGTAAGAGGTGAGACTCATAGCCCCATTTTGGTGTCTATTAAAGTTTTTGGGGGAAAAAGCATACTGTTTTATGATTGATGCATTATTATGAAATTTTTGAGATATACTGTCAATTGTGATACAACCATTAATTCGGATGTGGAACCGTTGGATAATATAGGTAGTGCTACTTAGGAAAATATTTCCTACACCAACAGGATGAGTGTTGTGATGCTATATCATCTGATTTTATAAATTATGCTATGACAGTTATGAATTATCATATTATTATGTAAGGTTTGATTGTATTTAATGCATCAAAAATATTTTGTTTGAAATTAGACCTATGATCTCACCAACTTTATGTTGACCATTTTAAGTATGCTTTTTTAGGTAGCCATGACTAATAATATTGAATTCTCTTTTGATGTTTACAATGGTTGGGGAGAAGTTGTGGGAAGAGTTTGTGTAAATTTGACTGTTAACATCTATGATTTCAGTGTTACGGTGGACGCTCATTTCCATCGACTCTGAAGATGTAGTAGTTAAATAAAATGGTTGTAATAGGATTATGTCAAATTTTGATTACTTATATATGATGTAATCCTAACTTAAGCTATCTTGGAATTATGTTATGTTATGTTATGTTTTAATGTGTTAAAGTTTGCCTCTTTTAATCAATGCATTCTGAACAAGCTAGTCACATCCAAAACGTTTCATGCTTCCGCCAGGATGTGACAGGTTGGTATCAGAGCTATTGGTTATAGAGAATTAGATACTATAAAAATACCTAGACTATAACCATAAGCTCAAGTTATAATAAACTATATATTTGATAAATATATATATATATATATATGATTTTTTATGAAATTTCATGATTATATGCATAGCTTTAATAATTGCAATAAAAATATGTGACATATAGAATATCTATGAAAATATGTGACTAACTGTTTTGTCAAAAGTTATAAAGAAATTTTACAGCTATGAATTCAGATAGTTACCACAATGAGATTGATCCTTCCGAGTGCTCAGACCATAGCAACCTTAAGGAAATAACACCTGAACCAGAACCCCATCAAGTTATGAAAACTTCCCAAATTGAAGTTGGGAACAACATTAAACCAAAAATTTAAGTCCGACGTGCACCAGTAAACATCGGGGGATATACAATTAAAACCTCTAGGAAAAAGATACGACGTGGAAACAGATTTATGGCTAAGCAAGTTGAAGACATAGAAATACAAAATTCTGATTCTTCCGGGAACGAAGGTAAAATAATTAAAAGACAAAAGCCGAATGAGGATCAAGTGAAGACAGCTCAGCGGACCCTTAAGAAGCTCAAGAAAATACAACAAGGAATCCGGAGAATCCAGAAGAATATTAAGAAATTAAAGACCCCCAAGAAAAATTTCTTTGCAAAGATATGGAACTGGATTTATAAAAACTAAAAGTTTTCTAGTTTAACTTGTCAAAATAAATGAATAAAGAACTTAATGATATATGTACATCGTTCGTGTTTAAATGTCTATCTGTTATGTGTTAGATAAGATTTGTGTAAAAATTTTTACTTATGATACTAATTATAATTAACTATAGTGAATCATGCCGCTAGAAAGAAACACTCAGCCTGTACGAAGAATAGCACGAGTTGAACGACCTAGAACCCGACTTAGGGAAGAAACACCTGTGAATAATGACACAAATTAGAATGACAGGATTTCTCAACTAGTAGCCCAACAGATAGAAGCTACATTACCTACTCTGATAGCCCAACTACAACAGAATCTGAACTTTGAAACCACATCACACCAAAATGAAAGACCAGAGAATGTTAATCCAGAGGAACGACAAGAGGAAGAAATCTTAAACGGAGTCACAAAAGGATGCTCATACAAGACCTTTATGTCGTGCAGACCCTGAGAATTTGATGGAAGAGGAGGAGCTGTACAAGCGCTACGTTGGTTAGATGAAATTGAAGCAGTCTTAGAAATTAGTAACTGTGCCGACAATTATAAGACACTGTTTGTTTCACATTCACTTAAAGGAGAGGCACAATCCTGGTGGAAAATGGAAATGCAAACTAAAAATAGGCATGTCATGAATAAGATAAGTTGGGAAGAATTCAGAAACCTAGTAATAGAAAAATACTGTCCTTATAATGAAGTAGAGAAATTAAAGACTGAATTCTTGGCATTAGAGATGAAAGGAGCTGCACATCGGGAATATACCGACATGTATAATGAACTCTCCAGATTAGTGCCATACTTGATAACCCCTGAACCTAAAAGGATAGGAAGGTATACCTGGGATTAGTACCATAAATAAGGGGATAAGTTAAATATGCAATGCCCAAAACCTTTCAGGAGGCCGTAAGCTTGTCAGGAAGTCTAACCGACGAAATGATAAGAAATGGATTTTTAAGCAATCTAAGAATAGGGGAGAAAAGGAAGTGGAATGACAACCACACAGGAAGGAAATTTGGAGAAAACCCTTAGAAAATGATAACTCGACCTCCATAAAGAAATTTCTTAGGAACAGTATGAGAAAAGAAAACACAGACGGAAGGACAACCATGGTGCAGTACCTGTCAAAGATATCACCATGGAAATTGTATGATAGTAATTTGTTATAATTGCAAAAAGAAGGTACATATATCCTGAGACTGCAAGAACCCCACCAACTCTAAACCAATCTGCTATCAATGTGGAAAAGAAAACCATTTTCGTAATGAATGTCCACAATTGAAAGGCAAGGCTCCAATTAACCAAAACAACTCCTGTGGAAGAGCTTTCGTAATGCAAGCTGAAGAAGCTCGGTATGAACCAGAAGTAGTAACGGGTACGTTCTTTATCAACAATCAGTACGCAGCAGTATTATTTGACATAGGAGCAACTCGTAGTTTCATTTGAAATACTTTTAGACCGTCACTTAATCTAACTTCTGAGAAGCTAAAGCACAAATACATGATAGAATTAACTGATGGTAAAATAATTGAAGCAGGTGAAATCATTCCTAACTATACTTTAAACCTAGATGAACATTATTTTGATATAGATCTGATTCCTATTGAATTAGGAGGTTTTGATATTGTAGTAGGTATGAATTAGTTAAGTAAGAATCATGCTGAAATTATATGTGGTAAGAGAATGATAAAAATCCCCTGATTAATGAAAATAGAACTCTCTGTATATAAGGTGAAAAGCCTAGTGATATTATAAAAATAATTTCTTGTAAGCAACCACAAAAATGATTAAGAAAGAAATGCTAGTTTTTCTGCCTTGTATAATTGATACCAAGCTAGATAAGGACAACCTTAATAGTGTTCCAATTATAAAGGAATATCCGGATGTTTTCCCTGATGAGTTACCCGGATTGTCACTCCCTCGTCAAGTAGAATTTAAGATAGAATTAGTACCAGGAACAACCTCTATTGCTAAAGCACCATATCGTTTAGCACCAACAAAAATGAAGGAGCTAATTAATCAATTACAGGAATTGTTGGATAAAGAATTTATACGTCCTAGTGTATAACCTTGGGGAGCACCAGTTCTTTTTGTCAAAAAGAAAGATGGAACTTTTATATTTTAATTGAGTCAAATATATGTCCTAGATTAATCAATAATGATGTTTATATTTTAATTGAGTTAAATATAACAAGTATAAAAGAAAATTCATTATCATCATCATTATCATCATCATCGTCGTCATCTTTGTTATCGTTGTCATCTCGTCATCGTCGTCATTATGATGATGATGATGATTATTATTATTATTATTATTATTATTATTATTATTATTATTATTATTATTGTTATTATTGTTATTGTTGTTGTTATTGTTGTTGTTATTGTTGTTGTTATTGTTGTGTTGTTGTTGTTGTTGTTATTGTTGTTGTTATTGTTGTTGTTATTGTTGTTGTTATTGTTGTTATTATTGTTGTTGTTATTGTTCTTGTTATTGTTCTTGTTATTGCTGTTGTTATTGTTTTATTATTATTATTATTCTTATTATTATTCTTATTATTATTCTTCTTATTCTTCTTCTTCTTATTATTATTATTAAATAAATAAATATAACTTTTATGTCACGTGTCCTCCTGGACAAACTTGAAGAAAATGTTTATAGCCCTTTCACCTAAGTAGCTCGTTATACTTGCAAGTAGCTAACAAGTAAGTAACTATGTTATGTTTCATACACACTCACACAAGCTACATTTCTCTCTTTCTTCGTATTTTTATTTTCGTTTCTCTTCCCAAATCTTGCATCCATATGTCTTAATTTCCGTCTAGTGAGACCATTAGTATCGTGTGATCGAGAAAGTGATGTCACGAAAGTGGATACATCTGCATCTCGTGATGGGGTAGACCATAACATTGCATAACAAAAAAACATGTCACTTGGTTGGTTTTTAATTCACGTTATTTAAGCAAATTATATGCATTGTTGATGATATCATGTTACATATTTTATCTTGAGCATATTTTACGATCATTGAAAGTTAAATATTTTGGTTAGATATTAAACATATTAAAACAGATGATGCCTAGTGTTTTTTTTGCAAACAAATATCACTAATGTAATTTTATTAAGGAGATTATAACAATGAATATAAATTGCTTAAAATTTTATGATTGTCTTCAATATGTTATATGATGGTAGAACATGTGAATTAGTAATTGGTATTCTTAACATGTTGTAAGAATATAATTTATATGTATGATGGTATGTTGAATGTTAAAAAGCACATGATCTTAACTTCAAGGTATATGTCTTTCATATGATATAGATTATTTATTATAATGTATTAAATAAGTAAAATAAAATACCAACTTGTGTTTTATTATCAATATCCCGAATGATTATAAATATGTTTTGTTAATAATAACAATCCACTAATTTATTGGAATAATTTGGTGTAAAGAAATGACATCTCATGTGTCATACTTTCTAAAGCTCGTTATAAACTTACATTAAGTTAAAAGATTTTGGAAAGACAAATGGGTATAAGTGGATCATAATTATTTTTCAATTGATATTATGTGATAAAAAGATTATTTATGAGTAAATGTTGAACAATACAATTTTTATTTATCAATGCTTCGAGAGTGGCAATATTATTGAAAGTTTGAAAACCACCATAGATGTTTTTGGTGAGGAACCAAGAATTTCTTATCCAAGTTCATTTGTTACGTGATATAAGTTACAATTACTCCACCGCAATACACAAATATGAAACCTCAAATGAGTTTGTGAATACATGTTATGAATGAATAACTATCTATATTTAAGTTATTATAGCCATTAAAGAGATTTACTTGCGTCTCAATATATTTAACTAGCTTTAGTAAACCCGTGTATTACACGTGTTGAATAAATAAAATATTAATATAATAAATTTAATAATTATAAAATAATATTTTAAGATATAATATGACTGAAATTACATATAAAAAATGACTATAAATAATAAAACAGTGATATCAACTTTTTAAAATCTTTTAAAAAATAAATATTTTATTCTAAAACAAACTGTATAAAAATATTATTTTTAAAACAATTTCTTATTGCAACTCCCAAATTTGATTATTTTTTTGTTTTAAAAAATTGACTTTTTAAAATTTTCAATTTATTTAGAAATAACCTTAATATATAAATTTCTTTCTTAATTTATTATATATTAAAATAATTTTATTAGTAATTAAGGTAATTATTTAATAGGAGAGAGAGGCGGAAAAAAAACACTGAGAATGATTGTGGTGCTGACACATGGCACCCTTATTTACCCTTTTATTAGAGTAGTAAGATAAATTTTATAATTATAAAAAATATTTTAAGATATGATATGACTGAAATTACAAATAAAAAATGACTATAAATAATAAAACAGTGATATCAACTTTTTAAAATCTTTTAGAAAAATAAATATTTTATTCTAAAACAAACTGTATAAAAATATTATTTTTAAAACAATTTCTTATTACAACTCTCAAATTTGATTATTTTTTGTTTTAAAAAATTGACTTTTTAAAATTTTCAATTTATTTAGAAATAACCTTAATATATAAATTTCTTTCTTAATTTATTATATATTAAAATAATTTTATTAGTAATTAAGGTAATTATTTAATAGGAGAGAGAGGCGGGAAAAAAAGGGTGAGAATGATTGTGGTGCTGAAACATGGCACCCTTATTTACCCTTTTATTAGAGTAGTAAGATTTCTATGAATCAATATTTCTAACATGAGAGGAAGACTAAAAGTAGTTGGAAAGTGAAATTAGTTTAAATGAATTATTTCTATATCATCTTGATCCTCGAACTAATAGTATGAACAAGGAATTCAAAACATAATTCATGTACAAAAACTAATGAATAAATCCCTAGACACATTCACTGACATTAAAAGAGTGACTAAGTTACATATATTTATTGTTGGAGCTCCAATTAAGATTAATATCCTAGAACGATTAAATAGATAGTAAATCTATGGCATGTTTAGAACGTGGTAGACCATTCGATTTGAACAAAAAAAAGTTTCTTAAAAAATAGAGCAAGTTATTAATGAATATGATCAAGTCAGCGTGAAAGTAAAATGATCGATTGAAGAGACATCTGACATCATGGATCGAGTAGAGCCTTAGGTACCTAAAATAAAGAGATGTTAATAAATTATATTATGCCTAGAAAAGTATGGAATTGAAACAAAGTTGACATCGATGATAGTTTTGTATGTAGTAGTACTTGAAATGATGAAAATGACAATGATTAAGAAATAAGATATGCCTATGAATGAAAAGGATTGGCAAAATGGAAAGATGCAAATATGACAGAGTTACATTCTCTAATTGTTGGATTGGATTATCAATAAACAAGACTTTTTTAGTGATCGGCAGTTAACGAATGTAGAATCTAAGTTAACTGTCTACTAACAAACACAAATACTTTGAGTTAATAATAACACGAATGATACTTTCAAAGTATTTGGTTGATAACTTTTCTGATTACAAAGAGCTATATCAACAAATAACAAGTGGGCAAACAAGTTAACCTCCAGACTATACAAATGTGAGGTATTTATACTAAGAAAGCTAAACACTTAGAATAAATCACGTTTCAACTATTCTAGGTTTAGGATAACATATGTACAACATATACAAGCAATCGACACTTCAGGAGATCAACAGTTTCTGTACAATGTTGTCCCTAATGACATAACAATGTTGTCGCCAGTTGCAGAACATTGTAGCCACCAATACTCTTCCATACATACACTCTTGTATAGTATGGCAGTGAATCAACAACTCATCAGGCTGAGTGCCGATTCGCAGTACTTCAGCACTTAGGATATTTTAAAAGTTACGAGTAGGTGCTGAACTTGAAGTTTTTGGAAGCTTTATTCTTCTCATGGTTCAACACTAATGAAATAGAAAGTTGTTATTCCTGTTGTCCATATGCCTGGAAGTGTAAGATATATTAGATATAAGCAAGGTCTTTATGCAAAAAATTTATGTGAAATCATGAAAGAAAAATATAAAGCAAAATTGATAGTACAAGGATTTTTATTGAAACCTATAATTTATTATGAGGAGATATATTCTCAAGTGGTTAATATATTTTTTTCCAACATCACATTAGTATGATAATACTAAACGAGAATTGATACACGTATTATGAATATTGTGACTTACATGATAATCGGATTTACATGAAGTCCGTGGAGGATATAAATTTACAAATCATGTAAGGCAAGTTCACGATAATATGATTGTTTATACAAGTACTGATCTGGATATGTTATTATGATTATATGTATACATTAAGGGCTTGTGTCTAATTGAAATTCCTCATGAGTTTTCTAAGATAATTGAATCCTTATAAGGTGATTCATGAAAGACTTTGGTTAAATTAAGTTTTGTATTGAATTACAAGTTAAACATCTTTAAAATGTAATCCTTGTGCACCAACAAACATACATAAAAGAAATTATACTTTATGATTATCATATAATGATAAGCAAGAAATTCGTACAATAGGGATACTAGAAATGAAACAAACAGTTATAAAGTCTTTGCATATGATATAGAAATTGACTTGCCAAATAAAGAAGTTATATGTCAAAACTTCTAAAAGGTGAATGAACGTACATAACTTGTCAAGATGGAAAAGAATTTCGTGGTGGTTTGTAAATGCATGAAGCAATATAGTTGAGAAATACATAAAGTCAAGTCGAATATGCTATAATTGACTCACTACTCGTCTCAGAAAAGAGAGACACATGCAATTGGCTGATGTGTCTTCACTAAAAAATCAATATCATGTTTACAAATATTATAATATATCTTGATGCACTTCATGTCATGAGGAGATGGTTGTTGAAACATGTATTCTGGTTAATTATCATCTATGCGTGATAAAGTTGTATAATAATTTTCTCTAATCATATCTTATAAAAGGTATGAGTTTACATATGATGTTAACAATTAGTACATTATGATGCGTGTCAGCTCGTGTCTAGCAAATAGTATTGAAATATGAAAGAACTAGTATTTGAATACCGTTAAGGTATACATGAAATATATGATATTATACTTTACTGACCCATCAAAACAAGTTTGGTTAGTCTTTTGATGTAGGGAATGTAATACAACAAGATCATGGATCTTGTGGCATTACTTTACAAGACAACGCACTTCAAGTCTTGCATGAAGATAATACTTCATTGCTCTACGTAAGAAATTGTATATTGAAAGATAAAGCGAGAAATTGTTTTTTTTTAACGGCCGACAAATTGTTAACTACAAAAGTTTTAGAGAAATTTTAGTTGAAGATGGAAATAAAAGATGTATAAACGAGACATGTCGCATTCTTTCCCCTTCATTAAGTTTTGTCTCATTGCGATATCTTGATAAGGTTCTTAATGAGGCAACACAATGATCAACAAGCGGGGAGGGGGAGATACAGCACTTTTTTTTCCTTAGCTATAGTTTTGTCTCACTAAGATTTTCTAGCAAGGTTTTAGACAACATCTATAAACATATTAAATTGACAACCACCAGATAGTGATATAAATAATATTTAACATGGTTATCAATTAGCATTTTGTGACTTCAAAGTGGTCACACTTGATTATTACATAATATTTAAAAAGCAATCGAAATGAATAGTGAATATATGGAGTATAAATTTTTGGCCACATGACTTTTATGGTTTTTTTATTTTTGCCCCTCCATCTTATCAAGTGTATAAACAGAGAAATAGAGTTTTAGGCTTTCTTTATCCCTCTAATTTGTTTATAGAAAGAGAAAGTAGTGGAGGTGCGGCTGTGTTTGGTCTAACCCGCTTCGCCTTGGTGGGTGGCATCTGTGTCGTTTGTGATTTTGGTTGTTCGTTTGTTGTATAGAGAGAGAGGGTGGCGTCAAAGGTATTGTGCCTCCGCCACCACCGGTGGCTGTAAGTCTACTCGGCGTGGTCTCTGTTGTCGCTCCGCCTCCCCTCTATGGTTAAGGTGGAGCGGGCAACGCTTGTCGCTCGATGGTCTTCATTTAACCTGAGACCTTTTGCGATGGCTAGCGTCGGTTTGCCCCGTGGTGTGGTTAATGTTCACCGGTGCAATGGTGATGGTGGGGCTGCTATTTCCATCTGAAAGCCTTAGGATGTTCATAGAATGTGTGTTGGTGCTCCTACCAACAGTGCCATCCGTCGTTCTTTAGGGTTTGCGGATATGGTTGTGCAGCGGCAACCAATTCGATTGTGCAAATCTGGTTGACTTTTGTTTCCGGCATGTAGCCGTAACCAAACCTGACTGTGTTTCGAGTTTTTTACGATTTCGTCTAATGTTTGGGTTCATATGCGCAACGCGCGTGGAGAAGAAACGCTAGTTATGTTTATAATGTTGTGGCCGTATAAATAGTGACTTGTTTTAGTTGATATATATATTAATGTGAATAATGTTCTCTTCTCTCATTCTCTCTATGATCCTATAATCATTTGTTTTTATGGTTATGTAATTTTTAAATGAGTTGCTATTACGTTGTTGGTTATGTAATTTTTAAATGAGTTGCTATTACGTTGTTGTTTCACAAAAAAAGTTCAACATTTTAGCAATACCAATTATTATATAAACATTAATATTAATAAGACAAATACCACAAAAAAACATAAATATTAATTTTAAACATTACATATAATTTTTATTTCAATCTTCATGATTTCCTCACATATGTTTGTTTGAATCGGCTTTTAAGTTTATTATACATTCTTCATCGTGTATCTTCGTATGATTTGGTTATCTTTGTCTTCATTTATCTCTACATACGTTACATCGACTTCTTCGTAGTTTTGACGGGTCACCCACCCTTTATCTTCTAAGATTATATCATGTAATCAAGCAAGCATACATATTTTTCGATATTCATCTTAAACGTGTGGAGAAGAAGAGTAAGAGATGTGAGTAGTATATATCTATTACTACTTATTACTTATAAAGCATTTCACGAGGATAAAATTGGTATTTCATAGAAAAGTGTAAGACGCCTTCCTCTTTAATGCCCTCCCCCTTCAATGCACCAGCCGGTCCTTCCCCTTCCCCTTCCCCTTCCCCTTCCCATTCAATTCTGTCATCAATGGCAATAACTATAATCAATTTCACTCCCATCTCTTATATAAGGTGCGGTTTGCTCAAAAGCGACACCCATCTCCCATATAAGATGCGGTTTGCTCAAAGGCGACACATCTTCAATCTGTTATGTTGTTCTTGAATTGACATCGCCAGGGTTTTGATTGCATGTCAAGTCTTACCCTGTTTGAGTATTTGGGGGACATGCTAGCATAAAATAGAGAGTCTTTGGGGACATGCTAATTGAATATATACACACACACATACGTACGTAGTACGTACGTATGTATGTACGTGTGTGCATTTTATAAAAATTAATTATTTTCTAAATTATAGTCGTTGAACGGCTACAAAGATGTGGGAAAGAGTGTTTGTCAAGCCAACACCACCATGTGGTCATTCACGCTCGCACCCATCACCGCATGATCATGAGGGTGCAGGGGACAATGCAGGCACACGTTACAAGGCTCACACCACGCTCACTCTCCATCCTAAAAACGTCTTAATATAATTTCACTCATTGATTAGAGTGTTTCACTTTGCAAAAAATTTTAAGAATGTTAATTCACTTTTACTTTTTGATATGAAACTTTTAGATCCAATTTGACGACCATAAATAGGATTAATTATTCAATATTATCAGCAATATAGCTTATAATTGTAAAGTGAAACATAACTATACGAAATAATTATAAAACTTTATTTGTATTGAAAATAAATTTCTTACTATCATCTACACCAGTTGACTGAAATGAATTGGCCGTTAAAGTTAAATGTTTCTAATAATTTCATGTACGTCTTATTATTTAAAGTTTCCTTCTTGATCTTTCATTAATGCACATAATGATGCTGGTTATTTTTGTCAGCTCTTTTATTTTAGAAGTATAAAGTGAAATTAAGATAGTAGTTTACCTTCTATTAAGCAGACCGATCATTAAACCGTTTTTGTATACATATATAGACATGTTTTTAATGCCGTTGTATTTTGTAACATGAGGGCATGCAGAAGATGACGAATGGTTGCATGTTAAACATGTGTTATTCGATATTTTGATTTTAGGGTAGAAGACGATGAATGATTGCATGTCAAAAGAGTGTAACGATGGGTCTTTTTTAACTACCCCATGTGCAATTAATAAATGCACAGTTAAAAATGTTGCATTCAAGATATAAAGTTATGTAAGTTTTTTTGTACTTGTTTTTAGGAGAAATTTCACGTATGATCTTCGAGATTCATATGTAACTAGTACTAAGCTCCGCGCGTTGCAACGGGGGGCGTATATTGTGTCAAATAACACCAATATCACATCAACGGACAACGGTAACGACCATCAACACTAGAAAGCTCATATTAAAGAAGAAATAAAAACAAAAAAAACGAACTTAAAGTAGACGTAAAAATGTTGAACCACACACGTGAAACGTAAAACATTAAAAACAATAACTAAGTCTATCAAGGACCCCGCACGTTGTGACATGACTGTTAAATAAATAAAAAAAGTAGGCGTAACAATGATAAACAACACACGCACGTTATGACATGTTAACTCTAAAAAATTAGACCGAATGTAAAACAAATAATTGATAAAAGATGAAAAGTACAGGGGAGCGGGATTGAAATTAAAAATTTTAGGAGTTAAATTATAAAAGAATTAAAAATATTAGAGCCAAAATAAAAAAGTAAAGAAAGAAAAAAAAACATGTACAACCATTATTGCTTGTGGTACAACACTTAATGTAATATTAGGTTGCTAATTAGTAATAACAAATAATTTAATAACAGGTAATTAGTAAATATATAATATAATAATAACTAGGATTTGAACCCATGCGTTGCCGTGAGGTTCTCTTATAACGTCATGGAAACGATATTAACATGTATGGATGACGTCACGGTTGTACAAAGATAGGTTGTGTCTGCTCAGCTAAATATTAAAGGTAAAGGAAAGCACGATGTTTGTAAGATACTGAAAACCTAAAGCATATTTGGTGAAATTAAAATGAATAAAAGTAACAAAAAATCAAAGATTATTATAACCACTGTATGTAGAGTTATACATACCATTCCCGGTACTTGGTTGTGCCTGGTCACCCGTGTTTGAAATTACAACACCCTGCAAAAATAAAATAGATTAAAATTTGAAAGATAACTCTTAAATGACACACACGCAAACACACACACCTGCTTTCGAGCTCGCTAGACCTCCTGCTCTAATTGAGCTAGCTTTAGTCGACTATTCTCCAATTGTTGCACATATGCCTACAATAAAGTGGAAATGAAAATATTTAAGTTCAACTTAATTTATTCTTTTTTTTCTTAGTAATACTCAAACCAAGAGTGGGTTGGATAACGGGTCAAAATGGGTCAGGTTGCACGATCCACACTCATTTCTCTTCTTTTAATTTCTGAGTTTTAAATATGTTAAATATGATAGAAGAAAAAAAAACTATAATTTTATTTTTGAAAAAAATAATGTAGGAGGTTTTATGCATTTTGTAAACACTTTTAGGTGACTTTCTACCTGTATCTATATGAGGTAGTTGTTTTTAATATTTACCCATTTCATGCGTTAGAGACAAAAGTATAATCTAAATCAACTCGGTAACCCATTATTGGGTGGAAATTACCATAATTAATAATTGCTCGCCGTTTTTTTAACAACCCGACAAAATCAGGTCAACGACAACTCTATTTTTCGAATTCCAAACATTAAATTATTAATTTAGTTGACTAGTTTGACTCGCCATAGATTAACCAATGTTCTTCTTAAAAAGAAATGTCTTGCTGAATTTGGAATTTTCAACACAGTACATTGCACCCATGAGAGTCAATGATCAGTATTTGATCAATATTAACGCAAAACCCATTGACAGACAAATCAACTGAGACAAAACATTTAATAGTAATAAAATTAATAATAATAATAATAATAATAAATTTTAATTAATAAAGAAATAAAATAATAATAATATATTATTAATGGGTTGTAATGATGGGAAAATATATTTTGTCAGCCAAAAGATGTTCATTGGAAACACACATGCAACTATTTAAAAAAATTAAAAAAAACTCCTAGAAAACCACTAACACTCAACCTCTTCATCTCCACCCTCATTTCTCTCTTCTCTTTCTCCTTTCCATCGACTGAAAACATCACCACCCAAACCCCATTCTCTCTTTTTCCATCTTCTCCCTTTCTCTCTTCATCCACCAGCACCACCACCCAACCGCCACCTTCAGCCGCCGGATTCCACCTCCCTCCTCACTGTCTCTTTCCCTCTCGGTAAACACAACAACCCAACACCACCATCGCCTCCACCCCCGGAGCACACCATCGCCGACTACCACCGGGAGCCACCCCACCGCCGCCTGTTACCGAAGCCATCTCCACCGTCGCCTACCGCCGAGGACACCACCATCACCACCCGACACCATCCTTGCCCGATCACCACCCGACACCTCAAACACCGCCACCAACCACCGCAACCACGACCGTCACCATCTGACGCCACCACTGCGACCATCATTCACCTCCGTGACAGCCACCCATCACCTTCACCATCAAACCGCCGACCCTTTCTCTCCCCCCCCCTTCGGACACCGCGAGCCTCTCTCACCCCACCACTACCCTAAAAACCCACATTGATACTTGGGAGTCAAACCAAGAAGGGTTTCTCAAGCTGAAAACCGGATTAGGGTTCAAGAGTGGGAATCAAGTCGTGAGCACCGCGAGTTAACGTTAGAAACCAAAGTTTTAGACTCAAGGTATAGCCATTTAGACTAATATTTGATGTTATGTTCATGCATGGATTATCAAGACTAAAATCTTGAATATTGGTTCACCCACTTGATGATTTTGGGAAAAATAAAGTTATGATGAAAATGGGATTTATTGTGACGTTTAAAGTGGAAGATTTTATTTCAAGAAATTGGTAGTAATGAGGAAATTAGTATATTTTGATGTTGGGATTATAAGAAGATAGTGATTTGGATTTGTGAATTTGGTATAGTTTTAGGACTAAAGTGTATGATTATGGATTATAAGAACATGTTAGTAAGATATAAAAATATGGACTAATGACAATGTAAAATATATTGAATGTTAAATCATGTATGGATTTGAGTTAGGGTTGTAAGAATATGCATGGATGTATGCATGTGACATGTATGCATGCATGCATGAGAATATAAGGCTTAGTGGATTGATGGCATTCTTAGAAACTTAATAGTAGGAAATTTTGGGATGATTATTGTTGATGATAATAAAATAGAATCATGACTAAGTTAGAAATATTGGATGATATTACTAAGCAAAAGATTAGATAATGTTCAAAGATGAAAGGTACATAAAAAGGTAAAAGATGTAATCTTGAACATGTTATTATGTCAAAAAAAAATTAAATAAAGAGGTTTGGTAAACAATAAATCAAGAACTAGAATTCTAGGCCCGACTAAGATGACATTTGGACCTCAAGAAGATATAAGGATTTGATCAACACAAGACTAAAACAAAAACAACTTACTTTTTAGAGATAACGATGAATAAACAATGTAAAAGTATATATATATTTATTTAAATTAAACTTAGTTATAAAATGAAATATAAAGGAGTTTCGCATAAAATTCTTCATTTTACAAAATTATTAAATTATAGGACAATAGGTAAAATCATGTTGAAAATAAATATATTTTAGATCCATGAGTTGAAAATAGATGACTAGGTAAAGTAAGATTAGCATAAGGTCTATAATAGGCTAATAGTAAGTATTGGACATCAACGCATTAGGGTTAGCTTATACGCCAACGGATTATAAATCATATACGCTTTTCTAAAATAAATAAAGCTTTACGAGAAATTTGACCAAAACATTTTAAAATAATACAAGTCGGTGAACATTATTTCATTGAACAGGAATTACCTCGTATTGACAAATATATGTATATATATTTAGGGTTTGTCTGTTCGGAGGATTTACATATTGGCTTTTCTGATCATACTCAAGGTGAGTACTTCGGCTCCATTTTAAATACTGTTTTATTTAAAATATTTTGGAGGAAAGGCATGATTAAAGATATGAATTATCTTATATATATGATGATTGATTGAGAAACGGATATATATTAATCGATGGTATAAGTTGGGTCAGTTATATGCGTACATATTATGGACCCCTAAATCCCCCATAATCATTAACCTCGGGGAGGCCACAGACTTACATGGGTAGATCTATCGGGTTAGAAGGGCCCGCTCTCACGACCAGTCGCTCTGGTCAGGATTGTGAGGGAGTATATATGTTTGGACTGTTGTGGGGCAACGACGTGTTTCTTGGTTTGATTATGGACTTATAGCCGAATTTATCATAGGACCTAGCTAGTCTATGATACATATATATTAATTTCTCTGTCATCATAATGAAATTGGAAATAAATTGTTTCTCTTAAAACATTAAAAACCCGAATGCTCACCAACTTTTGTTGACTTAGTATTTTCTCATGCTTTTCAGGTCCGTAAGAAACCTTAATTGGGAATGATGTTTAGGGAGTTCAGGAAGGTCAAACGGTGTTGGGAGATGATGACGGAACGTGGGACCTTAACATCTATGCGTAGATCTTTTCGTAGGAAAAGATTTTTAAATAAAAACTTGTTTTAACTTTTAGCACACATTATAAATAAATCTATGGATTTCGTAATGTTAATTATGTTTCATTTAATAACCGTTTGACTATAGTCGTTGGTAAAATTCCAACTTCAGTTATTGCCCTTCCACGTGTACATCTGTGGTATGAATCGATTTTCGGGGTGTGACAGTTTTATTCTCTTACCTTTTTCCTCAACCAATTTTTTTAACCGCCTCACGGTTCTGAGCCAGTCGTCTTAATGTCTAACATTTTAAAACAACAAATTAGAAAAAAAGTTTATAAAACTCAAATAAGAACATGTTTGTGTGGCTAACATTTAAATTACCTTTTGCTCAGGAAATTTATCTTTTTCTTTGTCATTAGAACCAGAAGCCATATAAGGATTGGATGTATCAATATCAAACTGCAAACAGGATAATGAAAAAACATTTAAACAATCAAAATTAACATCTAACAGTTCTATATCTCACAAACAAAAACGAATACTCAAGATTTCAAAGTAGTATGTGTTGGATCATGATAAGGCCGGTGCAACCAAATTCACTTCATAGTCAATTTTGGTACTACATTCAAAGGCTTCCGAAGCTGAGAAGAGATCTTCCGAGAGTCTGAAGGACAGCTTCTGAAGACAAAGTCTGAAAGAGCTTCCGAAGACAAAGTCTGAAAGAGCTTCCGAAGACAAAGTCTGAAAGAGCTTCCGAAGACAAAGTCTGAAAAAGCTTCCGAAGACAAAATCTGAAAGAACTTCCGAAGACAAAGTCTGAAAGAGCTTCCGAAGACAAAGTCTGAAAGAGCTTCCGAAGACAAAGTCTGAGCTTCCGAAGACAAAGTCTGATGAAAGAGCTGAAGACAAAGTCTGAGCTTTCGAAGACAAAGTCTGATGAAAGAGCTGAAGACAAAGTCTGCTTCCGAAGACAAAGAAGACTCCAAGCCTCGGAAGAAGCAGTCTTCCGAAGTATAAGTGCCTTCGGAAGAAGTTATTCTTCCGAAGTACTTTATCCTTCGGAAGACATTGCTATGTCCAGCAGATAAAAGTATGGTCCCTGACAGTCCGCTGCAGACCTCTGATACAGCATGGCATCTTCCTAAAGAGCCATGTTGTTGACCATACTTTATTCTACTGTTCACCTTTTATGATAGTACATGTTACCAACTTTAGTTGGTGACAAAAGGTAAGTCAGGGACATGTCCTGACTACCTACTCTCAGACAAAATGTCTGAAAGACCTCACCTAGAGTCTTGTAGTATAGATGTAAGGTTAGAGGTGTCCAGCTGGTATCAAAGTATATCCGGCTGTAGGTAGTAGTATATATATCTTCTCCCTGTAACTCTTTAGATAAGCGATTCGAGTCCAAGTGTCTTGTAATCCTTTGAGTTGAGAAGCAATATATAAAAGTATCTTGAAAATTTACTTGCTGTATTAAATTTTCTTACTGCTTGTTACTTGATATATTGTGATCAACTCTTCATAAGACTGCTTGCTGAGTGTTGATTCACAGTGAGTTGAGAGAAAAACCACCCAAATCTGATCCTGCAATTGGTATCAGAGCACCAGGCTCTTGATTGTGAGATCTTACCAACCAAATCAACCTGTTTTTCACTCCTCACTACAAACCACTCACTCAAATGGCTGCTCTCTCCAAGGCTGATATGGAAACTGGTACCATGACCAAGTCCCCTCTGATCACCCCTGAAGACTTTGACACATGGTGCATCCGAATGGAAGGCTTCATCAAGTGTCAAGATTCAAGGATGTGGGACTCCATTGTCAATGGTCCTTTCATACCAAGCACCACTTCTGCCACTGGTAATCGTATTATTCCAAAAGATGTTGTTGATTACTCAGAAGAAGACAGGAAGAGAATAGAGCTGGATCAAAGGGCTATGACTTCTCTCCAAACTGCTCTCCCCAACTCTGTCTACAGACACTTCAAGAAATGCAAACTGCCAAAGATCTATGGGAAGCACTGAAGCTGATGTATGAAGGATCCAAGGAAACCCAAGAGAACAAGAAGGATCTCTTGAAGCAGCAGTTTGAGAACTTTACTTTTAAGGCCGGTGAGACCTTGACTCAACAATACTTCAGGTATGTTAAGCTAGTAGATACTCTGGAGGATATTGGAGTTGCTCTTGAGAACAGAGACATAGTTAGGAAGTTCATGTCTTCACTTCCTAAACTATGGATACACTACTGTGTTGTAATCAAGAGAATTTCGGACCTTAAGACTCTTACTCTGACAGAGTTGTATGGTATCCTAAGTGCATTCCAGATGGAGATGAACATGCAGAACTCCTCTGGTCACTCCAATAACCAACAGAGTTTAGCCCTTCATGTGGTTGAAAGGGAAACCATAGAACCACAACATCAGTTGCTATGTTACCCTGACAACTCACACAGTGGACCTTACATTACTCTACCTGAGACTCCAAAGTCTCAAAAGGTTCAACACAACTCTTCTCAGGATAGTTGTGCCTTTGTCTCTGGAAGTGGACACTCTGGTGATTTTCAATACTGCTTTGATGATCTTGAGTGCTTCAGTCCAGATGATGTGGAGTATATGGACATTGTCCAGCAGATGGCTCTTTTAACTTACAGAGCGAAGAAGTTCTTCAAAAGAACTGGAAGGCAATTCCCTCAAAACCCAGTCAACAGCAAGTTTGGGTTTGATAAGAGCAAAGCAAGGTGTTACAACTGCAACCAACTTGGTCACTTTGCTAGGGAATGCAAGGCTCCCAAGAACAACCCGGGAACCCCACAGGCCTCCACACATCCCACTGCTCCCAAGCATGAAGAGAAGTCAACTGAAACAGCTGCTGTTGCTCAGGAAGTTGACTGGAGCTTCATGGTACAGGATGTGACTCCCGCTCAAGCACTCATGGCCGGAACAGATGATGATCAGGTATATGAACATCTTTGTACTGCTGCCTATATTGCTAAAGTTAAATTGTATAAGGATTACATTTCAGAAATCAGATCTGAGGTTGAGTCTTTAAATGTGCTAAAATCTGACTTTAAAAGAGCTGAATCTGACTATCAAAGGAAAATTGATGAGTTAGAGAAAACTGTGTCTCTTTTAAAACATGAAAAGACTAACTATAAGACTCAAATCAAAGATCTGATCTCCAAACTTTCTGAAGTTCAAGCCCAGTTAGTCACAGCTGAGGCTCAGGCCAGGAAGCAAGCTATTGCTGAGCAAAGCTTCCAAACTATTCTTGCATCAACCTCTCATTCCAAAATGTTTTATCAAAACAAAGAAGGGTTGGGAACCAGTGAAATAGCTCCACCACACTCTTATGAGTCTATTAGACTACCTAGATGTGGTACTGAAGAGCAAGAGGTTCCAACTGCTGACCCTTCTCCATTGGAACTAGAGGATGAAGTGAAAATAGTGGCCTTCACAGGGGAGAAACAAGAGGATACACCCATCTCCACCTGTGATGACCAAATCCTGACCACCAAGGCAAGAAGAAGCAGAGCTAAAGCTGCTAGAAGGACTGCCAAGAAGGTTGCAGAGTCCAAGCTTAAGTTTGACCCTAAGCAAAAGGGTGTCTTCATTTCTGCCGGATTTCAAGTGGTAGGTACTCCTGATTCAGGAAAGGAGTGTAGTACCAGCACTCCTGTCCTACTGAAGGATCAGAAGTTGAAAGGGAAAGTTGCTGATGATGAGAAGAAACCCAGAAATAGCAACCTGCAAGTTCCAAGAAGACTAACATTGCATGCATAATGTGTGGTCTGCACAACCACATGGCTAAAGATTGTTACTACAATCCAGCAAGCACACATTATGCAAATAATGTTAGAAAAGGAGTCAGAGAAGGTTTCTCAGTTGGACCACTTCAAAAGGTCCAAATGATAAAAAAGGGAAAGTTGGTCTCGGAAGCCAAGTTGCTTTCGGAAGAAACTGCTTCTTCCGAAGGGAAAATGGCTTCGGAAGCCAAACCTTCTAAGGTTCGGAAGAACAAGAAGGCTTCCTTGAAACCATCTCAGAAGAAGACTACTTCGGAAGAAAAGGTGGTAAAGGCTTCTTCCGAAAAGAGAGAAGCTTCGGAAGAAGACCATGCTGCAAAAGCTTCAACAAGCTCATCCTCAAAGATCAACCAAAGGATGGATTGGAAGATCAAGGAAGATGCTGCAGCCCAAACCTCTTCTTCAACAATGACCTCTATTGATCCCCATTGCATATCTTTTGGTTCAATTATGTCACTATCTTTGGAAGAGCCCAAGACCTGCAAGGCTTGGGCTTCCAAACAAAACTAACCATCTCATCTTATGTGCAGGGACATCCATTTGACAAGAACAACAATATCTGGATTGTTGATAGTGGATGCTCCAGGCACATGACAGGGAACAGATCTCTCCTTCAACAATTCCAGAACTTTGATGGAGGGCCTGTCCAATTTGGAGGTGAGGCCGGAGGATATATTTCTGGCAGAGGAAGTATATCCAATGGCAGAATAAACATTGACAAAGTTCACTTTGTCAAACAGCTTGAACACAATCTGTTAAGTGTTTCTCAATTCTGTGACCAGAAGCATCAGATGCTCTTCACAGAACATGAGTGCATTATCCTCAAACCAGGGATGACAATTCCTCCGGAATTGGTGCTTCTTAGATCTCCCAGGAAAGGGATATGTACAAGCTGGATATGAACAATGCTTCTCCTATGGGTGAAGTATCATGCTTTCTTTCCAAAGCTGATAGTGATGAGTCAACACTATGGCATAAACGCATGTGTCATGTGAATTTTAAAACAATGAATAAATTGGCTAAAAATAACTTGGTACATGGTTTGCCTAAAAAGGAATTTTTCTGCAAAGATAACTGTGTTGCATGCCTGAAAGGGAAACAACACAGATCATCTCATAAATCCAAATGTGTTAACTCTATCACTACTCCATTACACTTATTGCACATGGATCTCTTTGGACCCACAAGTATAATGAGCATTGGAAGAAAATCATACTGCCTTGTGATCGTTGATGATTTTACAAGATTTGCATGGGTATTCTTTTTAAGAAGTAAGGATGAAACTGCTGAAACTTTAAAATCTTTTATTCTTAAAATAGAAAATCAAATTGATCACAAGTTAAGATCATTAGAAGTGATCAAGGGACTGAGTTTAAGAACTTCGTTCTTGACTCATTCTGTACTCAAAAGGGATTGCCAGACAATATAGTGCTCCCAGAACTCCTCAACAAAACGGTGTTGCTGAGAGGAGGAATAGGACACTTATTGAGGCAGCTCGGACCATGTTAACTGATTCAAAGCTGCCTCTAACATTCTGGGCATAGGCAGTCAGCACTGCATGCTATGTGCAGAACAGGGTTCTTGTAGTGAAGCCCCATGGAAAAACCCCTTATGAGTTATGGAACAAGAGGCCACCGTTCATTGGCTTTCTAAGGTCCTTTGGCTACAGGTGTACCATACTTAACACAAAGGACAACTTGGCAAAGTTTGCTGAGAAGTCGGATGATGCTATCTTTATTGGATACTCTTCTAGCTCCAAAGCTTATAGAGTATACAATATCAAGAATCAACAATTTGAGGAGTCATCCAACATAGTTGTTAATGAGCACACTACTTGTGTTAGGGGGAATGGACCTGAGTATATCTTTGATTTAGAATTGTTTCCAAACTATTCTAAACCATCTTGTGAGAATGTTTCAGCTGGAACAGGTGCTCAAAGTGATGCTGATGCTGATGCAGGTCAACTATATGAGCTTCCCAGACCTATTCCAAATCTTCAAGAGCTGAAGGGCAACAAGCTTCAACTATTCACAGATCTGACAGTGTAACTATCTCCAGAAATAGTGAAGCTTCAACAAGTGAATCACTTGATCAACCTCAAAGTTTCTCAGGTGATCCACTACAACACCAGGTTGAGGGAAGCGGTATTCTGAAGGAACAGGCAACTGTTAATACTACTTCACAGCCAACCATTGATGATGTTTCTCAATCATTCAACCAGTCCTCATTGAATGACTCTGAAACAGCAGTTGGACAGAGTGATCCAGTTCCTGATCAGAATATGTCTAACCTAGACTTATCTCTGCAACTGGAAGTGATTCCTCGTCTTAGGATTCACAACACTCATCCAACTGAGAACATCATAGGGAATGTCTCTGAGGGTGTGAGAACAAGAGGACAAACTCATCATGGGAATGTCAGCTTGTACTCATGCTTCCTGTCTCAGATGGAACCAAAGAAGGTAGAAGATGCCTTAAAGGATAGTAGTTGGGTTGAATCGATGCAGGAGGAGCTGCTTCAATTCAGAAGACAAAAGGTCTGGAATCTATGCCCACTACCATCTAGTCAAGTACCCATAGGCACAAAATGGGTATTCAGGAACAAGAAAGATGATAGAGGATGATTATCAAAACAAGGCAAGACTAGTAGTTCAAGGGTACACCCAGGAGGAAGGAATTGATTATACTCTTTGCACACCTGTTGCAAGACTTGAGGCAGTTAGGATCTTCCTTGCTTATGCTGCATCCAAGAACTTCACAGTCTACCAACTTGATGTCAAGTGTGCTTTTCTATATGGGGATATAGATAGGGAAATCTATGTATGTCAACCTCCAGGATTTGAAGACCCACAGCACCCCAACTACGTGTGCAAACTGGATAAAGCTCTATATGGGCTGCACAAGCACCTAGGCTGTGGTATGAGACCTTGTCTCAGTTTCTCCTGAAGAATGGATACACTAGAGGTACCATTGACAAGACTCTTTTCATCAGAAAGAGTGGAGAAGACATTTTGCTAGTACAAGTCTATGTTGATGACATCATATTTGGTTCTTCAAACGACCAAATGTGCAAGGACTTTGAAAGCATTATGAAGCAGAAGTTTGAGATGAGTTCCATGGGAAAAATGGACTTTTTCCTTGGAATCCAGGTGAAACAGATGAAGGAAGGGTTCTTCATAAGTCAATCTAAGTATGTCTCAGACATCTTAGAAAGATTTGAAATGAAGGACTGTAAACCAGCCAAGACACCCATACCCAGAAACCATAATCTTTGCCCTGACCTTGAGGGGGAGGATACTGATCAACATCAGTATAGAGCAATTATTGGTTCTCTGATGTATCTCACTGCAAGTAGACCAGATATCATGTTTGCCACATGCATTTGTGCAAGATATCAGGCTGCTCCAAAGGTGTCTCACCTAGCTGCTGCAAAGAGAATCCTCAGATACCTCAAAGGAGCACCCAAACTAGGTCTCTGGTATCCAAGAAATAGTGATTTCAATCTCTATGGATACTCTGACAGTGACTATGGTGGCTGCAACATTGACAAGAAATCAACATCAGGAGGATGTCAATTTCTTGGTGGAAGGATTATCTCATGGCAATGCAAGAAACAATCCTGTGTCTCTACATCAACTGCTGAAGCTGAATACATTGCTGCTGCTAGCTGCTGTGCTCAACTGCTATGGATTCAAAATCAGATGTTAGACTATGGGTTCAACTTCATGACTACTCCTATCCATATTGACAACAACAGTGCTATCTCCATTACTGAGAATCCGTTGAAGCACTCCAAGACAAAACACATTGATATCAGGTATCATTTCATTAGAGATATTCATGAGAAACAACTGATAAAGTTAATCAAAGTTGACTCAAATGAACAATATGCTGATTTGTTCACAAAGGCATTTGATGAACAAAGATTTAAGTATCTCATATCAGCAATTGGGATGATAAACATTGAATAACTACCTCTTTTGAAGACCTTTTTAAATGAGTAATGTCTTGTGTCATACAATTTAAGCCCTGTTACAAAAGATCTTTAAATTATTCCAAGTGTAAATTTCTTCCGAAGAGGAATTAGCTCTCGGAAGATATTCTGAATATCTTCTGAAGCCAAATTCCTCAATGGAAATTTTCTTCTCGGAAGAGTTTTTGGTCTCGGAAGAAGCGATTGATTTTATATCAGATCTACTTCCGAAACTTATACAACTCTCCATTCGGAAAGACAACTTTACCTTCGGAAGCAATGCCTTGCTTCGGAAGATAAAGTGCCTTCAAAGGACAATTTACCTTCGGAAGCAATATCTTGCTTCGGAAGAGAAATTGCCTTCGGAAGAAATTACCTTCGGAAATGTTTTACCCTCGGAAGTAAAGGTTTTTATATGTAACGGATATCTTTTGGGCCCCACTCTGTAAAAAGTAAAGATTTTGTTGATGATGGTCAGATTATTTAAAATTATCTTTGCGACCACTGTCATTTCTCCGCCGTAAACCACCATACCACCCACAGTAACCCCAAAACAGTTACCCTATTACCACCATACCACTATTCACCCCTTTTAAATAATCTTGACTCATCAATTTCATCTTCTTTTACCAATTTACAGCCCTAACTGTTCCCTTCACTGTCAAACCCTCATTTCACCCAAATTTCAAGCTTACCTTTTCTCCAATGGCGCTAAACCCTCAGCACAACCAAGTCGCGTTACTTGACTCGTCAAGGGATGCCGACTTCACCCAAATCATCACCTTTCTCACCGAATCCACCTACCTCACTGCACTAACAGTTAACCCCACCGTATACTCCAACCATATGTCAGAATTTTGGAGCAACGGTGAAACTGCAGTACTGAATAGGGTTCGAGTCCTGAGAACCCGAGTTTGTGGCCATGAGTTGGTCATCAATGAACAGCTCATCAGGGAGCATCTCGAGCTTCACGATGATGGGGCTCCTACTGAGTTCACCAAGGAAGACGTGGAAGGCACCTATATCCTCATGGGATATGGAGGCGATGTCAGCAGGTCTACAGTATACAAGTTCAACTTCTCTTACCATTGGAAGTTCCTGCTGCACATTGTCCTACATTGCCTCTCCAACAAATCAGGGGTTGGGATCAAATCCCATATGAACTAGGATGCCTAGTTCATGGGTTGGTGAGAGGCCTCAGATTCAACTACTCATGATTTGTGTTGAACAACCTAATCGCCAATCTGAGCAGGGATACATTCTTCATGTATCCCCGATTTCTTCAACACATAATCAACTGTGAGATGGAACCAAGCAAGCTTGTCTGCGCAGCTGCTCTTCCTGTTCCACACATGAGGCCTACCATCTTCAAGATACTGAAGAAGATGTCCACCAACTTCACTGGACGGTACACTCCATTACCTCCAGAGATGACTGAGCGCATAGCTCCTGGTGACATCCCTGTTATCCCCACAGGTGATGAACCCACACCAGCAACATCTACCACAATACCAAAACCTTCTTTACCCATCAAAGCTACATATCAGAGACGCCCCAAACGAACCCTTGTTCAATCTACTCTGATTGAACAAGCTCCTTCTGTTCACACCCAAAGGACTAGAGTGGAATCATGGGCTCCCACTCAGTCCGAGGTCACACCATCCTTCACAATTGACCTCAATGTGGGTTTTGAGCCTCCTCAGTCTCAAACCCCTGAGCCCGAACCCCAAGCCTTAAGCCCACAGGGTGAGTCTTTACACTCCCCTGTGCAGCCTTCTAGGGACAGCCCCACCAAAGGCTCAATGCCTGTAGACATTGATCTAAGTCCCGGGTCAGTAGGACTAACCACCCTCTCTTTCACTGACCTTTTACTTCGAACTGATGAAGAGATTACATCTCTCCATGGCCATGAAGTTGATCTACAACACCCACTGAAAGATCAACAGAGCCAAGAGGGATCCCTTGTCTCTAGCCCCCATCAGAAGCCAGCTACTGAGGTGAGTCCCACTGATGTGGAAGGGACTCATGTAGGCTCAGCTGCCACTACTCAGAGTCTCTCATTGAGCTCTCAGGATAGTGGTAACATAATTAGGACTGAGTCTACGGCAACTTTGCCCATTGACATCTCTGAAAGAGATGACTATGAGCAAAGGAAACCAGGGTGCCAAGAAGCCACATCTGGTGGTGAGAGTGAGCATACTAGGTATGTTATCTCATCTCCCCATGATTCTTCTCAGGAAGATGAGGGAAGTATGCAACTAACACTTCATACTTGCTTTCTAAGGTCTCCAACCTGGAATCACAGGTGAAGATCTTAGAATCAAGGACTGCCACTCAGCAACTTGAGATTAACAACCTCAAGGCTAACTAGCTGAGAAACAGACGGAGAGGTCTGTTAGGCATGTACCAATTCAGGTCTCAATGACTTCTTCCTCTAGCTCATCTAGCTCTCAAGATGATGCTACTAAAAAGGGGAGAAAGTTCAGAGACAAACACCACAGGAACCACAGACCCAACTCATTTCTTCCCAAATAATTACACTACCTGAGTCATCTCAATCCTTTCTGGAGATTGACTCAAGGATGCTTCAAGATCTCTACAGACTTTTCACAAAGTTTGTATTGAGATCATCCCTAGAACAGCCCAGCCCCGACACCACACTCGCATACTTTGGGGCTGAGGAGCTTCAAAGACTGACTGCACCTTCTACCACTGTGGAGGAAGTTGGTCAACCTAAGGTCTTCATGGAACCTGAGATTAGCTTCGAAGGGGAAATGGGGACTGATGGCCCAGCAACTGAAACAGTTGGGACAGAATCTGCAGCAGTCTCATCTTCCGAAGCTCTAGCTGAAGCTTCCGAAGCTTACATGGAAGCCTCGGAAGAACAAGACAAGTCTTCCGAGGCCGAAATAGAAGCTGCAGAAGGCTTATTTCAGATGTCCGAGGAACTGACCATCACAGATGTCATTGCTGAAATTGCATCTGAGGTGAGCAGGGAGGACATTTCTGACATTCCTCCAACCCAAGCACCAGCTGAACTTCTCTCTCAATCACAACCCTCCATCCAAGAACCACCACAGTCAAGCACCATCAAAGACAAAGGCAAAAGAAAATTGACTGCGGAAGAGCTTCAGGAGGAGGAGAAGATTGAGAAGGCCAAAAAGAAAGGTAGGTTTCCTACTGAGAAACTGCTAGCTGCTAGTTCTAAGGCAGCTGTAGCCAATCAGGAAAAAATCAACCAGAAGAGAAGAACAGCACTCATTGACCAGCTCATCAATCTAGGAGCTGCCAATGAGGAGATACTCCTGCTACCATTAGAGGAGTTGGTGACTTTGGAGAGGTCAACCAGGCTACAACAAGAAAAAGAAGCCAGGTTGGCCTTGGAGAAGGAAGAACAAGAGCAAAGGGAGGCAGCCCTGAAGCTGAGAGAGGCTAGGATCAAGTTCCTACTCTCAAGAGGCTTCAGTCTTCCTGAACTATCTCCACATGACGATGACATGATCCTGCTGCTCCACAACAAAGAGCAGGATCAAATGGAGAAGGAAAGGAAGAAGGCTGCTAGGGAGAAGTTGAAGGTGAAAAGGAAGAAGGAGGAAGAGAAGGAGGTCACTGCTACCAAGAAGTCAACTGACAAAGCCTGGATGAAGGACTACCTCCGGGCTCATGGCTTCTCTGGTAGGCAGGTGAGACCTATGTCCGAAAAGACACTCCAGCGTATAGTCAGTGAAATTAAAGCTGACATCCGTTTGGGGAAAAGGAAGGAGATGTATAGGAGGATGAAAGGAATGGTCTTCACCCCAGCCACTCAACCATAGCCACAAACCCACACCAGAACCAACTCCTTTTCCCATCAAAGCCGAACCACTGATGAAACCTTCACCCCTCAACCCATAACTCTACCCAAACCTACCATATCACCTCAACCACCCAAACTACCCATCCTAAAACCCAAAACACAACCCAAAACCACTAAACCTAAGCCTACCCAACAAACACCAAGACCATCCCCGCAGCCTCCTCAACATCTCTCTTTTGAGGAAATAAAGGAGTTCAAGACGAGGCTCATCAACTGCACTACTTTGAGCAGCATCTCCTGTGAGGGAGAGCTTATCAACATCACCTATGTTGATAACTCTTCAAGCTCCCTCACCCTAGGCCAATTTCTTGAGTTGCCTAGAGACACCTTGGGCCAGGCTGCAAGACTTCTTGGTCTCAACTCCGATACCCTCAATGCTGAGGAGAAGAGGCTAAGAAGAAGACTGGTGACTCTGCTGGATACCAGGAAAGAGGACAGGATTTCTGGTCAATCTCCTGGACCTAGAAATGCTATAATCCAGTGGAGGTTCGATGAACCTTCTCACAACTTTGTTGTGGAAAGGGAGAATGGTGAAACCAACAGGCTTAATGCCACTTCTCTATTGCATCTCAGCAGATTCGACCTTGCTGAGCTTGCAGAGAAGCCATTCTCCAATCCCTCCAACTCTGAGACTGCTGCACACATCAGAAACCATATCAGTGGTCTCCACTTGGCTGAACGAAGTAGAAGAGCCAAGATTGAAGAAGAGTTGAAGCTGAAGAGAGTGGAAGACAAGGAAAGATCAACCACCAAAGGCACAGCCTTTCTACAGATGGTGGAAGGTCCTGAATTGGAACCAATAGTTCGATGGGAATATGACTATACTTCCTATCAACTAACTCTTTTCAGAGAGCCACAACAGAGGGTACATATAATCCAAGGTGACAGAGTAGAGGTTCTGTCCACCAAGGATCTGTACAAGATTCTCAGCACCATAGCAGGAAAGAATAAAGACACCGATAAACACCTGCTTTCCTTGGTGCTGAGAGCTTTGAGAAGAAGAGAGAAGTGAAGTTTGGGTAGCATCAGCCTAGGGGGAGTTTGTTGGATCATGATAAGGCTGGTGCAACCAAATTCACTTCATAGTCAATTTTTGGTACTACATTCAAAGGCTTCCGAAGCTGAGAAGAGATCTTCCGAGAGTCTGAAGGACAGCTTCTGAAGACAAAGTCTGAAAGAGCTTTCGAAGACAAAGTCTGAAAGAGCTTCCGAAGACAAAGTCTGAAAGAGCTTCCGAAGACAAAGTCTGAAAGAGCTTCCGAAGACTAAGTCTGAAAGAGCTTCCGAAGACAAAGTCTGAAAGAGCTTCCGAAGACAAAGTCTGAAAGAGCTTCCGAAGACAAAGTCTGAGCTTCCGAAGACAAAGTCTGATGAAAGAGCTGAAGACAAAGTCTGAGCTTCCGAAGACAAAGTCTGATGAAAGAGCTGAAGACAAAGTCTGCTTCCGAAGACAAAGAAGACTCCAAGCCTCGGAAGAAGCAGTCTTCCGAAGTATAAGTGCCTTCGGAAGAAGTTATTCTTCCGAAGTACTTTATCCTTCGGAAGACATTGCTATGTCCAGCAGATAAAAATATGGTCCCTGACAGTCCGCTGCAGACCTCTGATACAGCATGGCATCTTCCTAAAGAGCCATGTTGTTGACCATACTTTATTCTACTGTTCACCTTTTTATGATAGTACATGTTACCAACTTTAGTTGGTGACAAAAGGTAAGTCAGGGACATGTCCTGACTACCTACTCTCAGACAAAATGTCTGAAAGACCTCACTTAGAGTCTTGTAGTATAGATGTAAGGTTAGAGGTGTCCAGCTGGTATCAAAGTATATCCGGCTGTAGGTAGTATTATATATATCTTCTCCCTGTAACTCTTTAGATAAGCGATTTGAGTCCAAGTGTCTTGTCATCCTTTGAGTTGAGAAGCAATATATAAAAGTACCTTGAAAATTTACTTGCTGTATTAAATTTTCTTACTGCTTGTTACTTGATATATTGTGATCAACTCTTCATAAGACTGCTTGCTGAGTGTTGATTCACAGTGAGTTGAGAGAAAACCACCCAAATCCGATCCTGCAGTATGGATACTCTTTGAATCTTGTCTTCAGGGTCCATCTCAGTAGAAGTATCAGAATTTGAAACTTGATTCGGTTGCGATACATTTTGTCCTTGTAGCATCTAAATCATGAAAAATGTCAGCTAGTATAAGTCATAATAATAATAACAATAGTAGTAGTTATAGCATTACAAATAGCCAGATTATAGATGATATAAACATTTGGTCAAAACATTTACACATCAAAATCACCTTTTCATATGTACCAAATTCGAGATCAGGGTGCATGGTTAGATTGCCTAAAGATGTGGAGTTGTACACTGAAAAAAAACACAATAAAATCATGGTAAGTGGAAGACTGCCAAATTGGGTTGGTTAGGTTACGGGTTCGGGTCAAAGTGGGTGATTAGAAACCGTATTATTATTACTATACCTCCTCTACGAAATCCAACGGGTTGTTCATTGGCTTCAAAATTAGAAACTCGGGAGGATTGACCCATGTTCCAAATTATTGCTACGTAAGGATACCAACTAAAACCAATAGCATCAAGAAGAAAACCATAAAGGACCATTATGCATCTGTTAATCAATTACAAAATCGTAGAAAGGTTCCAGGCATGTTTTCATTAAAATGGAACAACATTAGATTCTTAAATATGTGGTAACCTTATCTGCAAGGTAGGAACGAAAATTTAAAGCAGGCCCACTGGACCATGTACGTGGTTTAGCACTAATACACTAACTTCAACCCCAACAAATGACAGACATCTTTTTTTTATCAGCTAGAAAGCCAACCATATTTGGCATTTTGACGAACAGGTTGTGTGTAGGACAAAATCAAGGCTTTTTAAAATAAATCCAACCACAAAATCAAAACCAAGGACCAACTGATGCAAAAGCATTACCAAAGAAGAACAACAAACCTGAAATCGGCTCCAAAAAAACAAACGTCTCGGTACCTTGAATTCTTGGTCTCACTTACCCCTGTAATTGCTTTTGTTAGTGCATCTGTTGAAACAATGATATTGCCATAAATGTTGGTTGTTTGTGTTTTTTTTGGTTTAGATACCTGTTGATTTGAACAGCGGTCTTTTTGCTCCTGTGGCGCAAGAATCTGCATTTAGCGATTGCTTTGGTTTGTGTCAGTTAGTGCTGGAGATGATAGTGTGTTGGTTGGTTCATAAACTAAACTGACTCATTCAAGTAAATGAGTCAAAACTATCACTTCTATTCTTTATAAATAGACCTTCCAGAAAAAAGGAACCTGCACTATCACCAGTTACCAACAAACCCACTTGCAACAGTTATATCGATTTATATCATGCTTTCCAAAAAAAATGCTTATTAATAGCATATGATTCATATCAACTATATATTTCTATTTCATTCTGGCTATTATAATTTAGATAAGATATTTAATCAAAAACATAACTTAGTAAATATCATCATAACTTTTGAAAAATATATGGATAAAGTTGCATGTATGATATATGGCACTTTTACACCTAACTTGGTAAATTGCTTTATTAATAAAATATATATGGCTAAAGTTGGACCAATGGATATGCTAATTTTATGATCTTGCTTGCAACATTTACTCCAACAGGATTAGAAGTTCAGTTCGTTTTAGTCATAGATAAAGATAAGCTTAGCTCTTCAATAGGCACTGATTCGTGACAAAAATATCCTATAACAGTAGCACTTAGCAACCCAATTTTGTAATGTGCAAGACTTGCCAAAACAATAGAATTACGCAGGTTTAAATTTTAAATAAACTACCTATCCCCAGCGACAATTATCAGTCCAGTACTGGTCTAATTTGTACGCCAAATCCTCAACTAATATAGAGCAAAACCAATCAGAATTTGCAGCTCTTTTGCAGCCCTAATCTGGACCTGTATGCGTCCAATAAGCGACTAATATTGGGACAAAACAGATCAGTTCCCAGCCCCTTTGGCATTCCAATTCAGAACCTGAAATTACACAAACCGGCTGCTACTATAAGGTTGGGTAAAATAGTTCAGTTTTACACCCTTTTTGTAATGAACACAACTATATAGTGGTTTTAATCAACTGACTGTCTGATCAATCATAATTGTTCAAGTGGCACTTTAAAAGTACACACTCAACCACTCAAATACTCAACGACTATACCACAAGTTCCTAAAGAACTATGACACACTCGACTATCTTAAAAGCTTAGGGCAATAAGAACTCGTAGTTTTTCATGCTTTATTGGCTATCTGAAACACCAATTTGAAGGGCAAATTACACTTAAGAATTAGTGGTCAGACTTAACTTTTCTAAATGCAAAATAGATATGGACTTTCCTACAAAATCATCATCAAAGTTGTTTTCATTCATACGATACAAAATCCAATATACTACTTATAGCAAAAATCTGATTTTTTGAAGTGACAATTTGTTTTTTTCTTCTCAACTTTTGTGTAAAAGTCAAAATACCCAAATGTAACCAATTACCTTCGTTCGAGATGCATAATATTCATCTTCCTTATCAGACCCACTAGAGGAACTCAATCCCTCATCAACAGCAGATGGCATATACTCCTCATCATCTTCCACACCCACCTTCGTTTTCTCTTTTCTCTTCACCTTTTCTGAAATTGGAATCGAACCCATGAATGAAGATTTAGGGTGAAGATTTAGGGGTTAGATTGAACAACGGGAGAGAAGCAGTGTGGGTCTTACTAAAGAAGATGGTGACGGTGGCGGTGGCGGTGGCGGTGGCGATGGCGGTGGCGGTGGCGGTGGCATTCTCTCTGTCTTCTCTGCCTTCTCTGCCTTCTCTCCATGTTAGGGTTTTCCCCCTATAAATATGAAGAAGATAGTCGGTGGCGGTGGCGGTGGCATTCTCTCTGTCTTCTCTGCCTTCTCTCCATGTTAGGGTAAGAAGATAGTCGGTGGCACTGTAGCTACCGACATAAGTCTTTAATATATATTATAATATAATATAATATAATGTATATATTTATAAGAAAAGTTAAATTTTTGGTGACATGTATTAAAGTTAAGAAAAGTGAAATGGTGTAACTTGTAAGTTGATGCATAGCATATAGTACAACCATTATATGCACAAAACATACATAAAGCACAATGTATAATAACATGATGCATAGACAACTTGATAATTAATATTATTTAAATTCTTTGAAAAACATAGAAACATCAAAGTTTATAAATTATTATTATTAACTTGTGTAATACAAGAGATCTTAATCTAGTTATTAAAAATAAACAAATAACAATCCAATTTGATACTTCCCTACAAAGTTTATGCGCATTCGTTACTCCGAGTAGCGGATAGCCATACAACTATTATTTCTTGCAGAGAAACAAGGTATGCAAATAAACTAAATGAGCTGAATCAGATCTAGTTCATGTTCATTCATTAAGAAAATAAACATGTTTATAAAATATTCACGAACACTTACTTGACGAGATTTCACGTTCATTCGTTAATGAAATAAACATGTTCATAAAGTGTTCACGAATACTTACCAAACGTAAACCTTCACAAACAAATACAAACGAACAAAAACAAATGATTATGAACATAAACAAATACAATTGAACAAAAACAAACGTTCATAAATATAAATGAATACAAACGATCATATATTCAGTTTAGGATAAATTCACGCATTATTCATCATAAAAATTACCCATAATCTACAAAAATAAATAAATATATTTTTTTTTGAAAGATTACTTTCTTAATTGTGAATTCCTTTACCAAGTTAGTGGTTAGTGGGGTTCGAACCCCTGACCTCCCTGTTAATGGTTGAAAGCCTTTGCCACCACACCAAAGGGTGGGGCTTAAATAAATAAATAAATATATATAGACACATTTTTAATGTCGTTGTATTTTGTAATATCAGGGCAGAAGATGACGAATGGTTGCATGTTAAACATGTGTTGTCTTATTCGATATTTTGATTTTAGGGTAGAAGACGATGAATGATTGCACGTCAAAAAAGTGTAACGATGGGTCTTTTTTAACTACCCCATGTGCAATTAGTAAATGCACAGTTAAAAATGTTGCATTCAAGATAGAAAGTTATGTAAGTTTTTTTGTACTTGTTTTTAGAGGAAATTTCATGTATGATCTTCTAGATTCATATGTAACTAGTACTAAGCTCCTCGCGTTGCAACGGGGGGCGTATATCGTGTCAAATAACACCAATATCACACCAACGGACAACGGTAACGACCATCAACACTAGAAAGCTCATATTAAAGAAGAAATAAAAATAAAAAAATGAACTTAAAGTAGACGTAAAAACGTTAAACCACACATTTTTAATGCCGTTGTATTTTGTATTTTGTATATATAGACACACGTGAAACGTAAAACATTAAAAACAATAACTAAGTCTATCAAGGACTCGCACGTTGTGACATTATATATATGTTAATAATAGAATGGAATGAATAGTATGAATAGTGTTTTGATTCATCATCCACCACACATTTCAAACCCTAGCCTAGATCCGCCCTCACTCCGACCGCCAGATCCGCCGCCCGCCCCCACCCTTCCCCCGCCGGCCACTTCCTCCACCGTGCCGCCACCTACGCCACCTCCGCCACCGCCGCTCTGCCAGTACTTCCGTCGCACGACGACCACGACTCCGTTATCATCGCGACAGTTGCTCCACTGTCATCACCCATCACCGCTGCTACAAACCGTCGTTAGTGCTCGCCACCGCTACCTGCGATACCCGAAAAGGTTAGCCATGGTGGCGGTTGAATCGAAAGGAGAGGTGGAGGTTTTAGGGTTAAGAAAGCTTGAAGACGTCATCCATAACATCATCGTGAGGCAGTCGGCTCCCGATTGGCTTCCGTTTGTCCCCGCAGGTTAGCTTCCTTCAACAGAGTCCATTGTTGAAATTCACGTTTCTAGGGCTTTTTTTTGACATCATTGTTCATCAGCATGAATTCACGATCATAATGCGGAATTTTTGATCGTTTTGGAGGTTTTTGTGGTGTAATTTTGTTCATTATTGTTTGTGGTGTTGTTTTGGTTGTTAACTTCCAGTTATGGAGCATCGAGGGCCACCTGTGTTCGATTCCGAAGGTGAAATTGCTAAATTCGTTCACTAATTCATGTGAAATGATGATTATGTTTGTGTTTGATCTTGTGTTTGTTTATTGTGAATGATTTGGGTGGTTTTTTATGAAAATCTGTTATATAAGGAGCTGTGGAAGGCATGTACGGGGCCACATGTGGATGTTCCTAGGGATGGGGAGAGAGTTTTCTACTTTCCTCAAGCGCATATGGAGTAAGTAAACAGTTTCTTTTGATTTTTTGCTTGAAATTTGGAGTTTTGTATGATTATATGTGTTTTAATTTGCTATAATTGGGGTGTTTTTGTTAGTTAGAGGCATCAACAAATCAGGAATTGAATCAGGGGATTAATCTGTTTAACCTGAAATCAAAGATCCTTTGTCGTGTTGTTCATACTCAGCTACTGGTACAGTGTTTATTACTTGTTTGATTTGTTTTATGAGGTATTTGTGTTGAATTTGGTTGAATTTGCAGGCTGAACAAGAAACAGATAAAGTGTATGCCCAAATCACCTTACTTCCAGTGGCAAATGTAAGATTTTTAAGTTTTAGATAGTTTAATTTATGAGAGCGGGCCTTGGCGCAACGGTAAAAGCTGTTCCTAAGGGACCAAAGGTCTCAAGTTCGATCCGTGGAAACGGCCTCCCACAAAATGTGGGGGAAAGACCGCGTACATCTTTCCTTAAATGGGACGGACCCTCCGTGGACCCTGCGAAAACGCGGGAGCTCTTTCAGCACCAGGTACGCCCTTATAGTTTAATTTATGTAGGAAGTTTATGATGTTTGTGAAATAAAGAATCATGTTTATGATTTTGTGCAACAATCTGTAGCAAAGTGATATCGATCCTACAAGTCCTGATGAATGCCTTGCAGAGCCTCCTAGACCAAATGTTCACTCCTTTTGCAAAGTATTGACAGCCTCAGATACAAGCACTCATGGTGGGTTTTCAGTACTTAGGAAGAATGCAAATGAGTGCCTACCTCCCCTGGTAATTTTGTAATTTTTTTGGTACCCCATCTACCGAACATAGTTTTAGATGTTTACTTTTTTATGTTCAAATTTTTTGAGTTTCTTTAGGACATGACTCAACCAACACCTACTCAGGAGTTAGTAGCCAAGGATCTTCATGGATTCGAGTGGCGTTTTAAGCATATCTTTAGAGGTTTCTACAACTTCGATTACTTGCTTATATGTCACAATTTAGAGTGTTCGAATGTATGATTTCAATAATCAGACATGAACCATATAAACGGTCCCTTACAAACTAGCGAATGTCAACCCTACAAATATTTATTGTACCTTAATGTTTCATTTCTGATTGTTGTTGCATGTTTTTCTCATTAGGTTTTAAAATTAGGTATCAACCCTACAAATTTAGGTACAATAAACCCGACTTAATTTCTAAGTGAATTGTCAGATTAAAGAAACAGGTTTACTAACTGGTTTTAAACCCGCAAAATCATATACACTTCAACTCATTACAATTACGTTTCTTCCTTCATCCACACATAAATGACTCGTTTTGCTTCACCTCCCAGGTCATCAAATCAAGAGGATCTAACTATCTTTTAGATCTCACCTATATGGCAAAGGCGGCGGCAGCGATAACGATTATCTTGCATGTTTTTCTCATTGGTGGTTTATTGTGGTAGTGGCTCTGTTGTCACTTCGCCTCCCTTTTGTGGTTGAGGTGGAGCAGGCGGCGGTTACCCATGGCTCAATCGACGGTCTCTTCGTCATCGTCGTTGGTGCTGCCATTTTATGGAACCTCATGGTTCCTGGCTTGATATCAACCTTTTTGGTGGTACCGGAGGCGGTGGAGGCAATGCCCGCTCCGGCCTGGAGCAGTTTTCCTGCCTCCTGTGCGCCGTTTGGCGTCTATATTTGGAGACCGATGTGGTGGTTGTTGTGGCCACACCTTCCCATCAGTGTCTCCATCGGCGTCGATTGTTGGGTTCTTTTAGGCCTTGCGATGGCGTCTTACCGGAAATCGGCCCTTCTTAAGGGTTATAGGCCCCTGCCGCCACCGGAACTTTCCTTGCATGGGTTGCTTAGGCGGCGCGACACTAATTTATCTTCCTTTTTCTGATTTGTGGTTCATATCCTGAGATCTCTTCGATGATGGTGCTTGATAACAATTTTTGTCCTTATGTTTTTGGATTTCGCTAGATGATGATGTGCGGGCCACATCTGAGAGCTATTTTGATTTTAACATCCCGACCCTTATTTCTTTTGAACAGGTTGATGGGTCTTTAGTGTGCACTCTATGTTGGATTGTTTAGTTGTTTGGTTGCTCACGTAGATTTGATGCTCGTTGGTGTAAACCCTATTTTTTTTATTAAACTAAGTTGTGTTTTGCCTTTTGGATTTCTACTATTTGAGGTCTAATGTCTTGAGATGTTATTTGAAGTTTATGGAATGTGTTCTTGCTCTTTGAATTAGTGTTGTTTGAGTGGCAGGTGGTTTTTTATTACACCAGTGCATGTGAATTAGGCCTTTACATATCGAGGTCATGAAGATGTAGTGTAGTGATTGATGATAAAAGACATCTCATCTGATACTTTGCTGTTGGTTTTGTGTTAACCGATATCTTCATGGTTCTCTTTATTATAGCTTGTCTAAGACCATTTATCCCAATGGTTGCCAACATGATTCTGTTTGGTGTGTTGTTGTTCTGTATTTAGGCAATGATGAAATACGTGTGATGGTTTTGGTTGCTTTTTGGCGTGGTTACCATCTATGGTTAGCAGCCACAACCAAACACCCGTTCTGAGCCAGATTATCGTGGTAAATTACGCGCACAACGCGCGCAGATGATACATCCTAGTGATTGTTAAATAAATGAAAAAGTAGGCTAACAATGATAAACAACACACACACGTTATGACATGTTAATTCTAAAAATTAGACCGAAATGTAAAACAAATAATTGATAAAAGATGAAAAGTACAGGGGAGCAGGATTGAAATTAAAAATTTTTGGGGTTAAATTATAAAAGATGTAAAAATATTAGAGTCTAAATAAAAAAATAAAAGAAAGAAAAAAACATGTACAACCATTATTGCTTGTGGTACAACACTTAATGTAATATTAGGTTGCTAATTAGTAATAACAAATAATTTAATAATAGGTAATTAGTAAATATATAATATAATAATAATGTATATATTTATAAGAAAAGTTAAATCTTTGGTGGCATGTATTAAAGTTAAGAAAAGTGAAAGTGTGTAACTTGTAAGTTGATGCATTTGGGCAACAATATGGTAGCTGAAGGATTTTGACATCACCATTAATATTTTAAAGCATATAGTACAACCATTATATGCACAAAACATACATAAAGCACAATGTATAATAACATGAGCATAGACAACTTGATAATTAATATTATTTAAATTCTTTGAAAAACATAGAAACATCAAAGTTTATAAATTATTATTATTAACTTGTGTAATACAAGAGATCTTAATCTAGTTATTAAAAATAAACAAATAACAATCCAATTTGATACTTCCCTACAAAGTTTATGCGCATTCGTTACTCCGAGTAACGGATAGCCAAACAACTATTATTTCTTGCAGAGAAACAAGGTATGCAAATAAATTAAATGAACTAAATCAGATCTAGTTTATGTTCATTCATTAAAAAAAAAACATGTTTATAAAATGTTCACGAACACTTACTTGACGAGATTTCGCGTTCATTCGTTAATGAAATAAACATGTTCATAAAGTGTTCACGAATACTTACCAAACGTAAACCTTCACAAACAAATACAAACGAACAAAAACAAATGTTTATGAACATAAACAAATACAATTGAACAAAAACAAACCTTCATAAATATAAATGAATACAAACGATCATATATTCAGTTTAGGATAAACTCACGCATTATTCATCATAAAAATTACCCATAATCTACAAAAATAAATAAATATATATATATATATATATATATATATATATCATTAATATTAGCACATATTTGACATGATTATCATTAACAAATAAAACATAAAAATTAAAACTTTTGTCAAGCTTACTGAAATTATAATAGTTAAATGATAGATGTTGGCAGAGATGTAAGTATAATTAAGGTTTCATATTTTTTTAAATTAAAAACAATAAAAGAAAAACATAAAATATAAAAACCTTTAAATCAACAAATAGAGACGAGGATGAATTATTATATTACTGAACGTTCACGAACATAAATAAAAGGTTGTTCATGTTCATTGATTTAATACATGAACGAACACGGCAAGAAATTACGTTCGTTTAGTGAGACGAACTTCCCATCGAACGGTTCACAAACTGTTCGTTGAACGTTCTGTTCGTTTACAACCTAATAGAAACCATACCGTCAATACTTGGGTAGTTCAAAAAAAAATCTATAAAAGCCTGTTTAGTTCTCAACCAAGACACAATCACAACTAAGATTCATCTAACAAGCTTGTAGCAAAATGGGCAGCCAAAAGGAACCAACTAGCATGATGATGAACCCTCTAGACCCTGAGGAGTTCAGGAGACAAGCCCATTTGGTGGTTGATTTCTTAGCCGATTACTACTCAAATATTGAAAAATATCCTGTTTGTAGCCAAGTTGAACCTGGTTTTCTCACAAAAACTATGCCCAAATCAGCACCACTGCAACCCGAACCCATCGAAATCATACTCCAAGATGTTCAAAAACATATAATTCCAGGCATAACCCATTGGCAAAGTCCGGGCTTTTTCGGTTATTTTCAATCTAATGCAAGCACCGCAAACTTCCTAGGCGAAATGCTTCTTACCGGGTTTAACACGGTCGGGTTTAACTGGTTGGCTTCTCCCGCTGCCACTGAGCTGGAGATGGTTGTCATGGAGTGGCTTTTGAAGCTTCTTCGACTTCCAGAATCCTTCTCCTTTTCTAGTGGCGGAGGGGGTGTGATTCAAGGGAGTACATGTGAGAGCTTTGTATGCACGTTGATTGCCGCTAGAGACAAGTTTAACCAATTTGGTATAAATCGACGACATCATGTCTTAGGTAAGCTTGTTGTTTACTCCTCTGACCAGACTCATTTTTCACTGGAAAAAGCTTCTACTGTTGTTGGCATAAGTCCCAAAAACGTCCGATCCATCAAGACTAAAAAGTCCATGAATTTTCAGTTATCTCCCGATGCGTTGCTAACGGCTATTGAATCAGACGTTGAAGCTGGTTTGATCCCGTTATACGTATGTCTCACCGTAGGAACAACACCAACGACAGCAGTGGATCCGCTGATGAGCTTGAGTGAGATTGCAAAGCGATTCCACGTGTGGGTTCATGTTGATGCTGCCTACGCAGGGAGCGCGTGCATATGCCCAGAGTTTCGTCACTTTCTTGATGGTGTAGAATGTGCAAACTCCTTCAGTTTTAACCCACACAAATGGTTCTTGACCACTTTAGATTGTTGTTGTCTTTGGGTTAAACATCAAGTTGATCTCACACAAGCTCTTTCTAATGACCCTGAACTGTTGAAGAGTAAAGCAAGTGATCATGATAAGAAAGTGGTGCACTACAAGGACTGGCAGATCGCTCTAAGCCGCCGGTTTAGAGCGATGAAGTTATGGATGGTGATAAGAAGCTATGGACTCACTGGGCTGCAAGAGGTTATAAGGAAACATGTGAAACTGGCTAAGCATTTCGAAGCACTTTTATCTGCTGATAACAGATTTGAAGTTGTGGTTCCTAGAAACTTTGCTACCGTGTGTTTCAGGGTTTCGCCAGCAGTACCCCTGGCTAATGACGACAGTCGCGATGGGGACTCTAATCGTTTGACCCGGACTCTCTTGGAATCATTGAACGCGTCGGGTCTAGTTTACATGACACATGCGGTGATGGAAGGGGTCTACGTAATTCGGGTTGCTATCGGTGCAACCCTTACTGAAGAGAAGCATGTTTGTATGCTATGGGATATGGTGCAAGAGCATACGAGTAGTTTGCTAGCTATGTGACTTACACCACAAGTTTGAAACAACTTGAAGCATGAAATAACATACTTAAATATATAATCTTGCTTAATTTTATGCCAGGTCTTCCAAATTATTCATCAATAAAATAAGATAATAATATAAGTTGTAACCTCCAACCTCCAGTAATATGTAACTATGGATGTTTGAGTTGTAACTCTTAAGTTTTTTTCGCTTATAATTGTAATTGTATGTCATAAATATATGTCGAACTAATATCAAGACTTGTATGTCAACAAATAAAATATGAATGAAGAAATATGTTAAACCAATAATATATATCCAGTGTCCATGAATCTATATCGGAACCTGTTGTTTATTACATGACGAAAAGTAAGCTATTATACTATAAAACTTATGTTTTCTAATATAATAAAGAAATATGTTAGTTAAACCAACCAAATTAGCTGCATCATTAGCGCACACAATAATATAATGTATATCTAAAGAAATCCATATTTTAAATGAAGACAAATCATTTAATGGTGTTTATGTGACTATTTGTGCAACATAGCCAAAACATCAAATCAAATCATAATCATCAAGTGTAGATATGGCACCAGGTATTATGTGGATCGTGTAAAATACCTTAAAAGAAAATATGCCAAACATGTTACATTTTACATAACTAATTTGGAAAAATCATGAAAATGGACATTTTTAACCTTATAATTATAGGGCGTGAGTTCACTTTTATTAAATAATACATAAAATAACAATAACAATATTCTTATTATTGGTGAGAAGTACTAAAGCAATAAGTAATAACACGATTAACTTGATTTGAAATTAATTCCAACATAGTTTTCAGAGAGAACTTTCTTTACTTAATATCTTGAAAGCATAGAGATTCTTCAATGTTTTATCGTTGTCTACACAACGAACTAACCAAAAAGTCAAGAGATGGTTGAGATTTATGTTTTAACAGAGGTCCCTTAAAACAGATTTCGCTCATCTTTTGAGACGAACGTGTCTCTCTCCTATGGTACAACAATTGAGACAATATGTGTACTCTCGAAGATGTCCTCGCAACCGATGTAACACAGGATAATAAGGTGTCTTGAACAAGGGCGTGAAGAGCGAAGAATGCTGGATATTCTTCAAAGTGTGTGTGTGGTTTCTCAAACATGCGTGATTTTCGAAGAGTGTAAAACAAGACCCATATGTTTTGTATTTATATCCAAATTAATGTGAATTAATTTTCATATTAATACACAAATTAATTCCATTTAATTGTGAATTAATATTCTAAAGTTTGAAAAGGTTGTTCTCTTCTGTATACGAAATCACGTGCTAGTTATTTGTAACTTGACCCATATCGCAACCTCTGAAGCATTATAGTAGAGGATCCACGATGACTCGTTATCTATTTCCTTTCTCCACTAGTTGTAACTTGACCCGTATTGCAACCTTTGATAGCATTATAGCATTATAGTTTGGTGAAGAGAAATGCAACTACAGAGAAACAAGGTTATAGATTACAATTGGCATCGTGAAATGTAGGAACGCTAACTAGTAAGTTATTAGAGTTAATAGACGTGCTGAAGAGACGCATGGTACAGATAATGTGTATTTAGGAGACTAGATGGCGGGGTAGGAGAGCAACAAAGTGCAATGGGTATAAACTATGGTATTCAAGATCAGATAAAACAAAAATGGGGTGGGTTTCCTAGTTGCTAAAGAACTTTAAGATAATATAGTAGAGTTGAGAAGATATGATGATAGACTTATGTTGTTAAGAATATTAATAGGGGATGATGTAGTGGCAGTAGTTAGTGCGTATCCACCACAAGTTGGATTAGGGGAAGCGGAAAGAAAGAATTTCTGGAAGAGTTTAGATCAAGTTATAAGAGAGATACCTCAAGAAGAAAAAACATACATAGGAGGAGATTTTAATGGGCATATTGGTAAGGATAATGATCACTTCCCTTTGGTGCATGGAGGCTTTGGGTATGGTCTTAGGAATGACGGCGGTAAGAAGCTTCTTAACTTCGCATTAGCGCATGACCTAGTCGTTATATTCATTTTTTTAAGAAAAGATATTCGCACGTAATCACGTTTATTAGTGGTGTAACACCCCAAAAAGTCAAAACGAGTCATCGAGGATAATGGGCTTAACTTGTGGGTATTTAATAAAGGAAGGAAATGGGCTATGGGCTAATTAGGCTTATGGGCAAGAGCCTAAGTGATTTAGGGCCCATAATCAGCCTTCAAACCCACCTAATCAGCCACCATCTTCCACACTAGAACCCTAGCCACCAAAATTCGTAGAGAGAGAAAGTAGAGAGAGAAAGTGAAGAAAACTCAAGATTTGGAGCTTCAAAGATTAAAAGATTGAAGATCTGGGTGTTGGAGCATCAAACCATAAGAAAGGAGCAACAAATCCAGGTAAGAATCGACCTTTAAACCCTCTATAGATCAAACCCGGATTCTAGGGTTTTGGGTTTTGAAAAGTTTCAAAGAAACACATAAATGTCAGATTTTTACGTATGAAAACGTGTAAAAAGGTTAGATATGGTTTCATGGATGGTAAACCAAGGATTTGGACGTAAAAAGTTAAGATTTTGGGTTAAAAACAGTCTGGTTCGTCATTTTTATGCGTCCAACGAAACTGTGAGCCCGACCAGCGAAATTGTATCTTCAACTAGCGAAATTGTCCCTTCAACCAGCGAAACTGTAGTTTCGCTTGAGCGAAACTGCTGTGTTCGAGAAAACCATTAAGACTTAGCGAATCTAGGAAATTCCAACGAAAGTTGGGCGCCCATGGCAGCGAATCTGTCCAGCGAAACTGGCAGAAGTGCTGCCCAGCGAAACTGGTAGCGAAACTGCCAGCGAAACTGGCAGCGAAACTGTCAGCGAAATTGTGAAGAATATGACGTTTTTGTGTATTAACTTCCGTGCAGCTCGTGTATTCGGACTATAGCTTAAGTAACTTAGAATTGAAGCTATTTTGCTAAGTTCAGGTGAGTTCTAGACCCCTCCTTTACCCGTTTTCAATGTTTTGGGGTGATATGCATACTAAAATACATACTTTTATGATGACGGTTTTTAAGACCTTTTATCAAGAAAATAAAATTTTCTAAAGTAAAACGAGCCATTTAAATAGTTCAAAATAATTTTCTGGCGCGCTGACCTGGCAGCCCGGCCCCAGCCAGGGGCGTTGCCCCTTGGACCCCACTAGGGGTTGCCGCCCCTAGAACCCCGCTATCAGGGGCTGCCGCCCCCGAACCCCCACTGTCCCCCGGAGGGTCAGTTATCTGGTTTATCTCTCATGGTTGATGAAATGTGAATGCATAGACTAAGAGTTTGCTTCTTATTATGTGTTAAGTGCATGCGCAAACTAAAGATTTAAGTGAAACTTAAAGAACTGTTATTGGGCCCATAACATATACCTTGATAAAGTAAAGCCTTGCAAACAATTGATAAAGGAGGGTTGCATCTGTTGTGCTCTCACAATGATAAAGTAAAGGCTCGAACAGGCAGGTCAGTAAGGCCTGGATTGGCATGACAATAACGGCCTGTTTGGGTACGACAGTAAGGCCTAAATTAGCGTGTCGGTAAAGTCTTGTGTTTATCATAGGCACCGATAGTAACTGGGAATTGACGGATAAAGAAGAGTAATAATTAACAAGAAATGGCAAAGCACCGATAAAGCGATAACCCGTGTGTATCAATGTTCTGATAGATGATGATTATTTTCAAATGTTAAAGCTAATACCTCTTACAAAAGTTATTTAACAAAGTAAACCTAGAATTCACTCAGCGAAGCTGACTTTTTTTTATGCATATTAGTTTACAGGTGAGCGTTAGGGCTTATGGGATGGGAGTATGGATCTAAAGTTTCTTGGCATCTAAAGACTGGCATCCCTGATGAAGAAGAATTTAAGAGGATTTTAAAGAGTATTTGATGTTTAAAGACAATGTTTATATTTTAATTTAACTATGTTGTAATGAATTGCAATTACTATATCTTTCCGCTGCAATATATATACATATATACGTAAACGAATGTTTTAAATCTATGTTTTTGCTGTGAATGACCAACTGTGAGGTTTCCTGGGATCAGGGCCTTACAAGTGGCGGAAGACACACGCAGATAGACTATTTGCTGATCGGAAAAGAAGACCATAGCTCATGGAAGGACTGTAAGGCAATCCCGGGCGAGACAGTAGTGACCCAACATCATATGTTGGTGGAGGATCTATGCGTGAAGAGGGCAATTGTCGAACCAACTAAAAGAATTAGACCTACGATCAGATGGGGACAACTCAAAGATGAAAAAATTACCATTTTTAGAGATAAGGTCATATTAATGATCCAGACTGGGTCACATGAAGACGTAAACCAAAACTGGGAGGCCATGTCCACTAGAGTCATTCAAGTAGCTAAAGAAATTCTTAAAGTTACAACAGGTAGGACGATCAGCCATAAGGAATCCTGATGGTGGAACGAAGATGTACAGGAGAAGATAGAAATTAAACAACAAAGCTTTAAAGAGCTTTTACGCTGTAATAATGATGAAGAACGAATAGAACTAAAAAATAAATACAAGGAGGCCAAACGAGAGGCGAAAAAGTATGTGTCAGAGGCAAAGAACATAGCTTATGAGTGGATGTACAAGCGACTAGAGACAAACGAAAGAGAACATGACATGTTTAAGATTGCCAAAACAAGAGAACGTAGAAGACAAGACTTGAGAATGGTGAAGTTTATAAACGTTGAGGATAGAAAGGTCTTGGTGAAGGAGAGAGGCATCAAGGTGAGATGGAAAACCTACTTCAATAACCTTTTCGATGTAAGGAACCTTAATCAACAAACAGAGATCGATCAAACAAACCAAACAAGGCAACAAAATAAGTGTTATTGTTGAAGAATCACAGTCGAGGAAGTTACGAGAGCCCTTAAGAAAATGGGGAGGGTTAAGGTGGTGGGGGCAGACAACATACCTATTGAAGTGTGAAAGTGTCTGGGAGAAGAGGAAATGCAATGGCTAACAGAGTTATTCAAGACCGGAAGATGCCTGAGCAATGGAGAAGCAGTGTCATAGTCCCCATATATAAGAAAAAAGGAGATGTCCAAGGTTGCGCAAACTACAAGGGAATAAAACTCTTGAGTCACACGATAAAACTATGGGAAAGAGTTATTGACACGAGAATTAGACGCGAAACTCAAATAGCGATAAACTAATTTGGATTTATGCTAGGGCGCTCTACAAAATAAGCCATACATGTCATAAGGAGGATAATGAAGAAATATAGAGAAAAGAATAAGGATCTCCATATGGTCTTCATTGACCTAGAAAAAGCCTATGACAATGTTCCGCGACAACTTATTTGGGAAAATCTACGACATAGAAGGGTACACGAGAACTATATCAAGATAATCAAGGATATATATGGTGGGGCAAAAACATGTGTGCGAGCCTCAGTTGGAGACACAGACTTCTTTTCGGTGGAAGTGGGACTTCACCAAGGATCGACATTGAGCCCATTTCTCTTCACAGTAGTGTTGGATGAGATGGTCAAGTCTATACATGAGCCAGTCTCATCGTGCATGCTGTTTGCGGATGATATTGTATTAATATCAGAATAAAAAAGGGTGCTAAATGAGAGGTTAGAGCAGTGGAGAGCGGCACTAGAGCACAAAGGCTTAAGGATAAGTCGCTCTAAAACGGAATACATGCATTGTAACTTTAGTAGAGGGAATGAAGAGGACACCCAAATCAGTATCCAGGGTCTGGCGGTCCCACAGATGTCTAGGTTCAAATACTTGGGCTCGTACGTACAGGAGGACAGAGAGATACACAGTGATGTAACCCACTGTGTTCAAGCAGGATGGTGCAAGTGGAGAGTAGCATCAGGTATTTTGTGTGATAAGAGGTTCCCATCAAGACTAAAGGGAAAATTATACAGAGTGGTCGTACGTCCATCTATGTTATACGGAACAGATTGTTGGGCCATAAAGAAATCACACGAGCGACAAATAGAGGTCGCGGAAATGCGAATGCTGAGGTGGATATGTGGACACACAAGACTGGATCGGATAAGGAGTGAAGTCTTTCGGCAGAGGCTAGAGGTGGCTTGTATCATGGATAAAATACGAGTGGGAAGATTAAGATGGTTTGGGCACGTGAAGAGTAGACCGATGTCAGCGTCTGTTAGAGGAGTAGAGAACATCACCTTAGATTGTAGGAGGAGTAAAGGAAGACCTAAGTTGACTTGGGACGAGATAATTAGGCGGGATATGGTAGAGTTGCGCCTCTCCGAGCACATGATCGAGGATAGGAGTGCCTAGAGGCACATAGTTAAAATTAAAGACTTCTAGTGGGATCGAGGATCGAGTGATCCCCGCGTGAGGTGTAGGTTATCCACATTTGCTTTTTATAAGTGAAACATGTAACATCATGTAATTTTGGTTAATTAAAAGTTAGCATCGTTATTCTTGTAAGGGCTATTGTTGTCAAATACGAAACTCATGGGGTGCTTATGCTTAATTTGTCTTTAATTCTTTAATTTGAATGTTGCTAATGTTAAATTATTACATAATAAATAAATAGCAATCATAGTAATGATTTTAATAAAAATAATATTAACAAGAAAAGATATTACATTGTATAATAATAATACTAAAATTAATAGTAAAAGTAATAATAATAATAATAATAATAATAATAATAATAATAATAATAATAATAATAATAATAATAATAATAATTTATAAAAGTTATAAAACTCAAAAAAAGTGTGAAACTTAAAAGTTATATAAAGTACAAGGGTTGTTTTGTCACTTTATAAACTTTAAAAGAAAGTTTTTACATAAAATGATAACTACTCTAAACTTGAGGTGGCCAATGTGTAATTTTGAAATTTCAATCCTAAACCCCCCGCCCACCTGTATTTCCGGCGGCCTCTCCGGCCACCTTCGGAGAGCTCCGACGACTCTACAACCCACCAAAAACCTTCGTTTTCAACCTCAAACCGTTGCAAATAAATCCGTGTGTACGTTTCAAACCTTAAACACACTTTAGTTTGAGTTTAAGGACGGCAAATGGGTGTTGATTGAGCTTGGTAACTGTCAACCTCAATGTTCTAAGAGTTCGGTCATTAAATTTCAATAATAACCTAAATAACTTAACCTAATCAATCGCCTCTCTACTCGTAAACGTTTAATCAACAAAAATTCATCAGAAACACGCACACACTTCTCAATTAACCACCATCTTCATCGCGAACCTGCAGTCACTCGAACACCATCATTCGAACTTCAAGACCTGAAATTGTTAGAGGGCTCTTGCTCACTGAGATCGTTGAAAGCTTTCTGAAACACGGATTTGATTATTGTCCTCATTTGCAACTTGAACCAGTCTTGTCATAGCCGCGGTTGTTCTTCGTTTGTTCATCATCAATCCGTCTTCAATTCGGGTAATTAAGCACATGAACGAACTCGTTTTAACACGGGGAATAAAAGCCCCATGAACCTAACCAGTAACAGAATCGAATTGGTGTTCAATTTGATCCAAGAACATACTAGGGTTCATTGGATTTGGGAATTTGTTGTTATTAGGGTTTTTAAGAATTAATGGCCGAATCCTAACACGACTGCAGCCCTTGGTTCACTGGTTACGTACCCGCACTCTCAAACAGGAGATCCCCGGTTCGAATCCGGGGAACCTCAAATATTTTTAAGGCTTTTTGGCCTTTAATAAAAATACAATTTTTTTTATAAAAATTATTAAAAAAATCAGTTATAAACCTTGTTGATTTTAAAGCCATCTAACTATCTTCTAAAATTTATTTCTTAAAATATCTTAATATTTTTATTAATTATTTTTAAACAAATGATATATTTAGTTTATCTTCTTATAAAATAGACTTTAAACAATTATTATTATTGGTTCAAACATTATCTATATATTATTGTTATTCAAACTTATAATTAAGTTTTATTACAAAAGATTTTCTTTTGCATTTCTTATTACTAAAATACTCAATTAGTATATTTTCATTGAATCAAAACATAATTACCTCATTTTACTGAATTTAATTAATAAAACCCACAAAATCCACTTAAAACCCTAGTTCTCGTTAATTCATTAAACTTATAATTTAACTTAAATCTTGTAAATATATATATTTAGGTGCTTTGTGACGGTTTACGTTGGAACGACGCCTATTATTATTCTTATTAATCGTCATTTTATATTTATTTGCCATGTGAGTATATCTATACCCTTTTTGTTTGTTTGTTTGTTTGTTTGATTCTTGTAAATACTTGGCAATTCACTCGTATGTTGTGGTTAGTTGATCTTAGTAATTACCATGTATTGACTATTATATGTGCAATCATTAACTATTGCTAGCCTGACGACGTCATAGATCTATGTGTTTGACAAGCCTGCTTGGTTAATCCAAGTATGCTTAGCTAATTGTATAATCTTGTAAACGTGGAATCTTGTAAACTGTCAATGTTTGATTGTGCATCTGTCATATATCCCTAGTTACTGTGTTCACTAACTTATGACAAGAATTGTCATCTCTTATATATTTATGTATGAAAACTATGGAAATCTCACAAACATTATATTGATCTTTTATTTTTAACATGTTTTAGGAAACGCCTAAGTTTGATGCTATCTTTGAAGCTTATTCACATCTAGGAATGGACCTAGATTAATAAATGAATTATCTTGGATTATTTCATTATATGTTATGTTTGTTTTCATGTGTGACAACCCGGAAAAATTCATGATAAATTCATATTTATGTGATTATACAAATTAGTTTTATTTAATAATAATATTAATAATAATAAAAATAATGATAACAATAATAATAATAATAATAACAATAATAATAATAAAAGTAATTTATAAAAGTTTATTTATTTTTGAAATAATTGAAAACTTGGATTTAATAAGTTCAGGGGGTGATGTTGTAATTTCAGAAACTTGAAATTAAAACCTTAAAACATGAAATAATAAACTTTATAAACCTCAGGGGGCTAAAGTGTAAAATTTTAAAACACTTATCACCCCCACCGTCGACCACTTCACCGCCGGCACTCTCCGGCCACAATCTGGCGACCCTCAACACCCAAATTAACGCGGTTGTAGCTCAATCATTTGTTCCCGACACACCCGCGTGAATGATTCGAACACAATATCCCACTTTCAATTGAGAAACCTGAGTGCGATTGATCTAAACCGAACCACTTTCACTTTGGCCACTTTACAGGTCAGACATCGCACTAAAATCCTATTATAATTGAATTAACTTTACCTAAACAATTAATAAGTATTCCTAATCGATTACAACTCTTAATTCCATCTGAAAACACACAAACAAACCAATTTGATTTCATCATCATCCGCGACCTGCAACTTAGTTGACAGTGGTCTTAGAGGCACCATAAACCGAAATTGACAAGGGGCTTTGCATCAAGGACATCACACGAAGCTACCCACAAAGTTAATTGGATTAACATCATCATTTGAACCTCAATTGAGGTCGTTCTCTGTCGCGGCTGTTCATCGAGGTGTTTCACTTCAAAACATCATCATTTAGGTAATTGAACATACCATCAAACTCGTTATTACATGGGTATCAAAAGCTCCATGAATATAATTGATTAACAGTTTCGAATTTGGGATCAATTGGATCGAATTTGATTTAGGGTTCTATGATTTGGAGGAAAAGGAGTTTAGTCTATTTAAAACAATTTGGAAAGGAGTTCTATCGCGGCTGTATGCCTTTAGCTCACTGGTTTGTGTGTGGGATTGTGGGATTGAGGTCGCGGGTTCGAACCCGGGCACCTCCATATATTTTTTTAAAGCCCTTTTTGACCTCTTAAAAATACAGAAAATTATTAAAAATTATAAAAATAGTTTCTATAAACTTTGTTTATTTTAGAAGTTATCTAAATATTTTCTGGAAAATTATTTCTTTAAAAACCTTATTTATTTATTATTTATATAAATATTACAAATGTTATAAATAATTACTTTTATAAAAATGGATTTTAAATAATAATTTAAATCATCAAATTATTAATAGACATTATATCGTCAATTATGGATTAATCATGATAAGATAAATACAAACCAGATTTTATAAATTTAAATATTTATAAAATCTTACTAAATCAAATACAAACTTATATATTTAAATAATGTCTAAAGTTATTTAAAACATAATGATATGTTAAAATCATTATTAAATCAATCAAATTTTATCTTTAGTTATTAAAGAATTAACAAAGATAATTAAATGATTTAATTATATATTTATAACAAATCCCAGAAAAACCAAACCCTAGATCAACTGAACACCAGGTTCAAGATCTAACTTATTTAGGTTATGGATTTGTATCTATTTGCTTATGTGAATTATAATTCCTTAGGAGGAATTTACTAACTTGTCAACATCACACAAGAACTGAGGTGAGTTCATACTTAACTATTTCCCTTTTTAATCATTTAAATGTTTTGGGGAGGAATACATGTTGTAATTGAAATTTCCAAATTATTTTTGTGTATTATGTTAAATAATAATTGATCACATTTATGATTATATATGGTTACAATGAAAATCCTTCTCTGTATACAGGACTATTAACAAGGCAGGGATCTTTTGGATAGTACTATCGGGGTGTGACTTACCCCCACAAAGGTTTGGACATGTGGTCCTTACCAAGATGCACAAAGATCTTATAAGTCATTCGGATGACTGTTTTGTGTTGAGAAGGTAGAAGCGCACTTAAGTTTGCCATTATAGTTCCACATACAACCCATATGAGGATAAATGTAAAGGAGGATTTGCTCCCTCTGATTTGAAATTATTATGATTAATATAATATACACATAAAAAGGATAATAAACTATAATACATGGGCAAATCCTATGTGAAGGATTTGTTGGCTTGTACATAGTAAGTATGTGGGATAGCGGGTTCACCTTATAAAAGGGTTCCGACAGGCTATTCATATACAAAGTGATTTAACTATGATACATGGGCAAATCCTATGTGAAGGATTTGTTTGCTTGTACATAGTAAGTATGTGGGATAGCGGGTTCACCTTATAAAAAGGGTTTCGACAGGCTATTCATATACAGAGTAATATCAGTGAGTAGTTTATACTCACACTTTTACAGAAAATCCTACTTTGATGATAATAAATGGTTTATCATTTATGTTTGAGTAAATTGCCATTTTCATCCCAGTGGTTTGGTGAAAATTGCCACTTTCATCCAATAGTTTATTTTTTCGCATCTGGGTCCCTGTGGTTTACAAATCTTGTCATATTCATCCAGTTCGTTAACTCCATCCAACATTCTCCGTTAAATGAAGGGTATATTGGTCATTTTACATATATGTTTTATTTTTCTATTTTTTTAAACCCTATTTAATATATCCCCTTTAAATAAATTGCTATTTTAGTCCCTGTGGTTTGAACATGTTTGCCAATTCAGTCCAAAAATCCCACCACCTTGGCATAAAACACCATATCACCACCACCCGTGATGGAACCACCATGTAGATGTAGGGTATAAATAACCCACACAAGACCGAGTACCAGAACCCGAAAGCCCGACCCATGCGGGCGGAACGGGTAAGCCATCAGGACACGTGCCCCGCATTTAATTACATCGGAATCACCCCAATCATAACCGATAATTCAGTAACGGTCGGAGAACATAAAGGTAATGGATTTGCCGGGAATAATCCCTGTAAATCAGCACACGATTACAGCAGACAAACACTATAAATACCAGGTAAAGAGGATCGAGATCCTCACAAAAGAACACACACAAAAGCTCCCTCTTAATTCTCCCTATCACATATTTCAATTCAACCAATACTTACTCTCACGCCGGAGGGTCGTTCCAGGGATATTTCCCCTGGAACGCCTTAACTGGTGTTGTTTTCATTGTGCGTAGGTGTGAAGCTTTAGAGAGCATCGGTGGATCGAAGTTCAACAAGACCGGAACCATCCAGAGTTGGACCTCGTATTTACACACCACACCACCACCACGCCGCAAAACCACCACCACTCTATCAGAACCACCGAATCATCACCACCACCCTATCATAAAACCACCAACACCACACCAGACGGGCACCACCACCATACATTAGATCTCCACCATCACACATTAGATCTCCACCATCTCACACTAGATCACCACCACCATGTGGACCCTAGAAACCAACCGTTAATCTTAAACTTATAACAAACCCCTTCGAAAACGTATATGGAACCCTTGAAAACAAGTATTGTAGAGGTATTAGTAGGGTTTGATATGCATTTTCAAAGTGGTATGTTACAAGTCCAATATTGATTGTCTATTTTTAAGGTTTACATGGTAGTGATGATCCGATGTGCGTGGTAGTGGTGGGCGCTCTGGTGTGGTGTTGGTGGCTTTGTGATGGGGTGGTGGCGGTGGTTCGGTGGTTCTTGTGACGGGTAGTGGTGTGGTGGTTATTTTTGGACTAAATTAGCAAATACACTCAAACCACAGGGACTAAAATAGTAATGTATTTAAAGAGTATATATTAAATCAGGTTTCAAAAAAAGAAAAATAAAAACATATATGTAAAATGCCCAGTATACCCCTACATTTAACGGAAATTTTGGATGGAGTTAACGGACTGGATGAATATGACAAGATTTGTAAACCACAGGGACCCAGATGCGAAAAAACAAACTATTGGATTAATGTGGCAATTTTCACCAAACCACAGGGACGAAAATGACAATTTACTCTTTATGTTTTAATTACTTATGAACTCACCAACCCTGTATTGACACTTGATTTACATGTATTCTCAGGTATCTATTAGGAGCTTATGGACATGCACGTAGGATCATATAAGAGCTCAAGATACATATTGCTTATTATCTGAGATATGAATAGACGTGTTGTTAAGAAACAATCTATATTGTATTTCCGCTACGTATAATATTACTCTGAATAATTAATGGGATGATTATCTAAAATTCATCATATAGATAACTGCATCTCATATGTGACTACTGGCTCACCCCTCCGTGATAAATCCCAGACCCGAAATTTGAGGGTGTGACATCATGTTTGAGACTTATGTTTGTAATTTACATTTGAAACTTATGATTATAATATTTGGATTAAATGATAGCGTTATGTGGTTGTGAACAATCTTAATCCTCACATCTCGATAATTCTGCCGTCAAGGTTGGGGTGTGACAAAACATGTTGCTTATTTGATTTATGCACTATCTTCTGGTTGTTATGCCTATGTGTATGCGTATCCTTATGTGATGTATGTTATGCTTATAAATATACTTATGAATATGTTTATACTTATTCTAAACCCTATGTGATAATATACCTATGTGTTGTATGTTCTATAGTTGCTTGCTATCTTTTACGAGATGGTCTTTTTAAAAACGGTATCTCTATCTCGCAAGATAGGGTAAAGAATCGTAATCATCTGTCCGTACCTGATCATGCTTTTTGATAGGATATACTTGGTTTGGTACGGTATGTTTGTATGTTTGTTTACTAGTTGTAGCCTACTAACATGTGATGTAGAGAGGGAGAGGGTACGAGTGCATTTTGAGGTAGAAGCAAAACCCTAATCTAACGACCGTCGGAGTTTAAGCGGCGGAAAGGCGTTGATCTTTTGCGGTCGTCAAAAGTGAGCGTGACCATCTTCTTGGTGTGGCAGTGGCAGTGGCAGTGGCAGTGGCAGTGGCAGTGGCAGTGCCAACACAAGTGCTGCTTGTACTCTGAACAAACCCTCATCTATCATAGCCGCGATGCATGAGGATGGGCAGAATCGCGTAAGATAGACCGTGTGGAATATTGGAATCACACAATTTGGTTTTCAGTTGCCTGTTTGCGTGATTCGTACGGTCTATCCCACGCTAATCTGCAGATTCCTCTAATATCTCACACGCTTGAGGGTAGGGCTTCCGTTACTTTTAGCACCATACAACAAGTAAGCAGATTCTTTTCTCTACAAAAGTAAGCCTCCTTTTTTGTTGTTCTGATCTACCTCATCAAATCTGGTGAAATTACTCGCTTATTGATCTCCACTTGGATTTTTCCTTAGTTGTATCCTGTTGTTTCTGCAGCTCTCTCCTTTGTTTCTTTCTTTTTATTGCCATTTGAATGTTTGAAAATCAAAGCACTTGTATAACAATGGATCATGAGACTAACATCCACAACGATTTAAACCCTTCTTACTGGCTAGATGCCTGTGAGGACATCTCATGCGATGATCTGATTACTGGCGAATTTGTTCAGTTGGCTTCGGCTGCTGACGCTTCCTCTGATGTCAGTCTGGATCCTTGTTTCTTTGATGGTGTTCTTGATAGTATACCCACAAATGCTAAAGAGGCTGATGCTCAACTTACGGTCACAGTAGCTGAAGATACTTATAGTGGGTCTAATGGTGTGAAGAGAGCTCACACTGAGCTCGACAAGCCTTATGACGCTGACCTTGGGAGCCGGATGTTTGATCACAAGGTTGGATTTCATGGATGTGATGATAAGCAAGAAAGATTTGGGAAAAGGCCTCGTATTGAGAGGGAAAGACCTTGTAGGAAGAGGGCCCGTGATCACGATGCAAGGGATAAAAACTTTACTAGAAGAAAAGAACAACATTGTAATGGTACAAGGGAAATAGGGATATGGATTGGAGGGAAGGAAGGGGTTACTGGGAGAGGGACCGTTCGGGCGCGAATGATATGGTATTCCATCCAGGGTCTTGGGAATCTGGCTGTAACAGAGATACCAAGGTTCATGCTGAGAAAAATCTTGACCGCAATCAAGGAGAGTTAAACAAAGGTGCATCCAAGAAAACAGTGGCAAAGGAGCATGCACGCAAGTACCAGTTAGATGTTCTTGAACAAGCTAAAAGCAAAAATACCATAGCTTTTTTAGAGACAGGTGCAGGGAAGACCCTTATTGCTGTGCTTCTTATTAAAAGCGTGTATCTTGATTTGCATAAACAAGGCAAGAAGATGCTGGCTGTATTTTTGGTTCCAAAGGTGCCACTTGTTTATCAGGTAATATTTGTTACAGAAATTGATATATGTTTTTTTAAGTTGCAGCCCATGTTCTTAAGTTTCTGTTATCTTAATCACATGTGCAGCAAGCAGAAGTAATCCGTGAACAAACGGGCTACCAAGTTGGTCACTATTGTGGTGAGATGGGCCAAGATTTTTGGGATGCGAGGAGATGGCAGCGGGAATTTGAGAAGAAACAGGTATTTTTTTTACATGGTAAATCATAAATTGTTATCATTTACTTCTTTCACCATTCTGAAGTTTACTCATTTCTTCTGTAGGTTCTAGTGATGACTGCTCAAATTCTTTTAAATATTCTTAGACACAGCATAATAAAAATGGAAGCAATAAATTTGCTTATCTTAGATGAGTGTCATCATGCCGTAAAGAAGCATCCTTACTCTTTGGTGATGTCTGAGTTCTATCACACAACAACTAAGGAGAAAAGGCCATCAGTTTTTGGAATGACTGCTTCACCTGTTAATTTAAAGGGTAAAGTATTCTTTTTTTCATGTTGTCAATTTCTGTTTTTGTCTTCGTGATGCAAATTAAGTGATGAAGCTGAATCAGTACTTGTTACCAATATTAACATTTGCCAAATCTTGTTACTATTATATAACATTCGCCAAATCTTGTTACTATTATATGAATATTAACCCCACCTTATAACACTTGCTCATATAAGAATGCATAATTTTGCGCTGCAAACACATCAATTTGTTCACATAACTTGAGTTGCTTTTGTGTAGGTGTCTCTAGTCAAGTTGATTGTGCCATAAAGATTCGTAATCTTGAAACAAAACTAGATTCTGTTGTTTGTACCATAAAAGACCGTAAAGAGCTTGAAAAACATGTTCCAACGCCAATAGAAACTGTAGTGGAGTATGATAAAGCAGCTAGTTTATGGTCACTACATGAGCAGATTAAGCAAATGGAAGTTGCAGTTGAGAAAGCTGCACAGTCGAGTTCTAGAAGAAGCAAGTGGCAGTTTATGGGAGCCAGAGATGCTGGCGGGGTTAAGGAAGAGCTTCGCCAAGTTTATGGTGTCTCTGAAAGAACAGAAGGTGACGGGGCTGCTAATTTAATTCAAAAACTGAGAGCTATTAATTATGCACTTGATGAATTGGGGCAGTGGTGCGCTTTCAAGGTACAAGAAAGGCTATCAGTTAGGTTTTTTTTTGGTTCATGTTTTGTTCTGATCATCACAACTATTTTAATATATAAGAAAATGGATAATAAGTGTTAGCATGTTGAACCAACCTGAGAGTTGGGAAAAAGTGATGACGGTGATTAGTGAAATTTATGTTTTGCAGGTTGCAGAGTCATTTTTGTCAGCCTTGCAAAGTGATGAAAGGGCAAACTTTCAGCTAGATATAAAGTTTCAAGAATCCTACTTGAGCAAAGTTGTTTCTCTATTGCAATGCCAACTAGCAGAGGGGGCAGCTCTACAAAACTCTGCTGGTGAAGTTAGTGAGAAGGGATGTGAAATCACCTGCCTTGATGAGATTGAGGAAGGCGAGCTTCCTGACATCCATGGTGAGCATATTTTTTCATCTCCTAGTGTTTTAGGGTTCTGAGTGAGTTGACCAATGCTAGATGGATTGTGCGTTATAACATTCATTATAATCCAAGTTGATTACTTTCTCGTATGGGAATTGCAATTTCAACTAGTTTTAGTTTACAAGTCCCTTTATTTACCAGTTAGACAAGTCTAAGTTATTTTAAAGTACAATTTGATAGTTTAAGTTTCTTGTAGACTTTTGAGTTTGTGTTGGAATGCCATTATCTGGTCTGGAACTTTGGATCCTAGGATTTGAAGTTTTGAACCAAAATTTTGTAGAAGCACCAAAAAGAGCTTGGAGGGTATAAATACTTTTAGGGAATGTGAAACATCCAGTGTCGACCTAAATGGAGGTTAGTTTGGGATCGAATTAAGGGTGGTACAGAATCTCTAAAGGGGTGGTTTGTAGGAGATTTGGAGTCCAAGGGCCGGAGTTGTAAAATAACAATAATAGTAATTAGTTTATTAATAATGGTAGTAAATCACAATTAATTTGGAATTGTTAGGATTTGATTGTGATGATTGTGTTTATCTTTGAAGTGTTTTGTGAGTCAAGTTTGATTAGTATAATAGGGGTAGAATCTATTTGTAATTTGCATTCTTTTCAAGTTAATAAAAAGCAAGAGCCGATCATTGTGATCAAACCCATCGATTGTATACCTTATTTCTTGGCAGATTGTACGTGCAGGGATTTTCCAGTTAACATGTTAGTTGTAAATTGAGCTTGTTTGATTGACATGGAGGTTCTTTTGTCTATTTATATTGTATGTAATTTTTTATTACCTAAATATTAGGAATTCAAGGATTAACAATGTACTAATATATCTAGAATTACTTTTTAAATACATATCAACGCCTAGCGCCTCACGTACATGAACCTTGGTTTTCGAACCTAAGCACCTTGCTAGTTGCTAATTTTTAAGCAGGTTATGCAATGTATCAGGGAAGTAACTGTTCATGTCTTTTTTTGTAAGCATAAGGGAACGAAGGAATTATCTCTTTTAAAAGAATTTTATGTTTACATTTTCTTGATTAGGAGCCCTTTAGTGCGCACTGTAAGTTCACCTAATTTATTTTGTAAATCACAATTAAATATTTTTATAGTCGTCTCTGGGGGAGAGCATGTGGATGTGGTTATAGGAGCTGCTGTGGCTGATGGAAAAGTGACCCCCAAAGTTCAGTCTCTGATCCAAATACTTCTCAAGTATCAACACATGGAGGATTTTCGTGCTATCATATTTGTTGAACGAGTTGTGGCTGCCCTTGTTCTTCCAAAGGTTTAGATTATCAGCTTTTCTTTTACTCTACATAATTAGTCCATGAACAAAACAAAAAAAAAAAAAACTGTTTAATATATGTACAAATACAATTAGTGCAGATTTAAGTTAGCAAAATACTAGTTATGCCCTCTATGCGTTTAAGATACTAATTAATTTGGAAAACTTGCTAGATCTTTTATATTATATCATTTGTAAAATGTAGTTTTGGCCTATAAGGGTGCTAGTTACTTGCTAGTCCCGGGCTGTTTTCTTATATACCACTCTTCTCTGTTAGAAAAAAAAACGATGTTTACTTGATGGTAAATTGTAAGTCTGTAAGTGGACAATTAGTTTGGGACATACTGAAATAAAAATATGGAATCAACATGACATTAACAGTCAAACATGCAGGTTTTTGGGGAGCTTCCTTCTCTAAACTTTATTAATTCAGCAAGTCTGATAGGACACAATAATAGTCAAGAAATGCGGACTTCCCAAATGCAGGATACTATTTCCAAATTTCGAGATGGGCGCGTATGTTTTACAGAAAATGGTTATATATGTGATATATTTCATCTTTATCAGGCCAAATGGATTAAGCTAAAAGACTTAACCAGTAAGAAAACGGGTCAAACGGGTTGGAAGACATCTGAAATGTATTCAAATGCATTAAACCTTCTATTTACTTGATTAAGAAACATTTGGATTATTATTGTAACTGTAATAATATATCTTGGAAGACATCTGAAATGTATTCAAATGCATTAAACCTTTTATTTGCTTGATTAAGAAACATTTGGATTATTATTGTAACTGTAATGATATATCTTGTAATTATATTTTAACACATTAGTAATTTATATCCTTTTTCTTTTAAAACTTAAACAAGAAGTGTTTGAGGGTTGTCCCATTTTGACCCGAATATGCTCTGCCTGTTGCTCCAAACGGCCATTTTGCTACCACTCTGTATGGCAGATTGACAGTCTGTGCGGATCTTTATGATTAATGATTGGTTGTTCTTGATTTATAGGTTACACTTTTAGTTGCCACCAGTGTTGCTGAGGAAGGGCTTGATATACGCCAATGTAATGTTGTTATCCGATTTGACCTTGCTAAAACTGTATTGGCATATATCCAGTCTCGAGGCCGGGCCAGAAAGCCAGGGTCTGATTATATTTTAATGGTGGAGAGGTAATGGTCATATTATATTTCAAAATGAAATTCTCAGTTGGTTTGTACTTGACTAGAAAAGGATTTGAAAATTTGATTATTTTTTCTATTTAGAGGAAATTTGTCACATGAGGCATTTTTGAGAAATGCTAGAAATAGTGAAGAAACTTTGAGGAAAGAAGCAATTGAAAGAACTGACCTTAGTCATCTTAGGGATGCCTCAAAGTTGATTTCCATAGAGCCAACTCATGGTACGGTCTACCAGGTAGAATCAACTGGTGCTGTTGTGAGTTTAAATTCTGCTGTTGGGCTTATTCATTTCTACTGCTCTCAACTGCCTAGTGACAGGTGGCATCAATATCTTTTGCTATAATACTTTTTTTGTGTGGGGATCTTAGTCTTAACTTAATAGTTTGAGGAACTATTTGTAGATATTCAATTCTTCGCCCTGAGTTCATTATGGAGCGCCATGAGAAGCCCGATGGTCCGACTGAATTCTCATGCAGACTTCAACTTCCCTGTAATGCACCATTTGAAAGACTTGAAGGCCCTGTATGCAGTTCAATGCGTATCGCACAACAAGTATGCGTGATACTCATCTATTAGATGTGTAATGATGGGTGGGGTGGGTAATGGGTCAAACAAGTATATGTGGCATGGGTTGATATGATAGACCCAAATTACATTTACTCCAACTTTTAAATTTTTTTGAGATAATTTTTAAGTCTGTCTAATACGAATTTAAAAGTGTACTATACTACTATTTCAGTAATAATATTATTATATGAATATAACGAGTTACAAGGTTTTATGCATTGAAACTGCATTTGGGGCAACATTTGGCCTGTTTTACCTGTTAGTGATAAAATGCAAGCTGAAACAAACCCACCCGTTACTAAATAGATGACTTTAAATTGCTACTCCTATTTTTTTTATTTAAAGTAGTTTATCTTAAAATAATTCCAGGCCCTTTATGAAGCTGTTTTTTTTAATATGCAGGCTGTTTGTTTAGCTGCTTGCAAGAAGCTTCATGAAATGGGTGCATTTACGGACATGCTCTTGCCAGATAAGGGAAGTAGGGGAGAAGGTGAGAAAGCTGATGAAAATGATGAAGGAGATCCACTACCAGGAACTGCTAGACATAGGGAATTTTATCCTGAAGGTGTAGCTAATATTCTTCAGGTGAATTTTTTTTACTTGATTAACATATTTATGATTCTATGTTCACTATTGACTTTTGGGTTTATGTTTTGATCAACCCATTGGCTTTTTTTGAATTCTATTAGGTTCATTTTGTTTATATATGATATCTATGTTTACTCTTGATGTGCACAATACCTGGAAGCCTGGTGGCTTGTTGATCTGGTAATAGGCAAAGCTTGGTCCCTAAACTTGGAAATGGGCCTGATTAGGATTTGGGCCATGCTCTATTCTTAAACTTATTTTGCTTAACTTCATATGTATTTATCACTAAAAGTTATATTACCAATTTATAATGCACAATTTATATAAGATAAATTGTATTTAAAAAAAATAATATAACATTATAAATACCTTAAATTGGTTCTATAAAAGCTAAATATACAACCTTACATGTACTTTACAATCACTTTTTGGGCCGGCAGGACTGATTGTGCACCTCTAGTGTATAAACTTGCCAGAAGGTATTCTTTTATGTATATTTAAACAATTTGGCGAGGAATTCAGTATTGAGATGAATATTTCTGTACTTAGATCACTTGCACTAGCATGTCATATCTTTGATATTAGTGTATGGTATGCTTACATTCATGTTATCTTCACAGGGCGATTGGATTTTATCTGGCAGAGATGAATGTGATAACTTCAAACTGTTCCGTCTATATATGTATGTTGTGAAATGTGTCAATGTCGGGTCCACAAAAGATCCATTTTTGACTCAAGTGTCAGAGTTTGCAGTGCTTTTCGGGAATGAACTGGATGCAGAGGTTAAATTTTGTACTCAAAATCTTTTGTCACCATGTAACATTATTAAATGATTATCCTCTAACAAAAATACTTTTTTTAAAGGTGTTATCGATGTCAACAGAGTTATTTATCGCCCGAACAATGACAACAAATGCATCTCTTGTCTTTCGGGGGTGTATTGAAGTTACCAAAAGTCAGGTTGGTTGCTTATGAAACTACTATTTTACTTGTAGTTTTTTTTTTCAGTTATACATAGTCCAACCACTGACTTCAAGCAATTTTTTTTATTACAGTTGGATTTATTGAAGAACTTTCATGTAAGATTAATGAGCATTGTATTGGATGTGGATGTGGAGCCATCAACCACTCCCTGGGATCCAGCAAAAGCATATCTATTTGTACCTGTTTGTGGTTTAAAAGAAAAGCAAAAAGAAATTGATTGGGATGTTGTAGAGCATATTATAAATACACCTGCATGGAACAATCCACTTCAGAGAGCTCGACCCGATGTCTATCTTGGAACAAATGAGCGAACACTTGGTGGGGACCGCAGGGAATATGGATATGGGAAATTACGTGGACAAAAATCACATCCTACATATGGTGTTAGAGGGGCTGTAGCACAGTATGATATTGTGAAAGCATCTGGATTGGTTCCTGATCGAGTGGCTAATGGGGATTTGACACATGCAAATTGATGATGGCTGATTCTTGTGCCAATGCACAGGATCTTGTTGGAAAGATTGTTACTGCTGCTCACTCTGGGAAGAGGTTTTATGTTGATTCCGTACGATATGAAATGACGGCTGAGAACTCGTTTCCTAGGAAGGACGGTTACCTTGGTCCACTTGAGTACACTTCATATGCTGATTACTATAAGCAGAAGTAAGTGAAAATTTTGAATTTATATTCTTTTTTATTATTGAGGGCGGGCCTTGGCGCAACGGTAAAAGCTGTTCCTAAGGGACCGAAGGTCTCAGGTTCGATCCGTGGAAACGGCCTCCTCACAAAATGTGGGGGAAAGACCGCGTACATCTTCCCTTAAATGGGACGGACCCTCCCTGGACCCTGCGAAAACGCGGGAGCTCTTTGCAGCACCAGGTACGCCCTTATTCTTTTTTTATTATTATTTGGTTTGGTATCATATCATGTTTCTTATTGTGAAATATAGGTATGGAGTAGAACTGACGTATAAACAGCAACCACTGATAAGAGGGCGTGGGGTCTCTTATTGCAAAAATCTTCTGTCACCTCGATTTGAGCATTCAGAAGGTAATCTCAATTTAGTTGCGCTCCTGTTACTCTTACCGTTACTGACTTCTTATAATAATAATAAAATAACGATAATCGATTGCTTAAGAATTATCGTTTCTTTAGGTCATGAAGGTGAATTGGAAGATACTCCCGATAAAACATATTATGTGTTCCTTCCTCCAGAGTTGTGTTTTGTGCATCCTCTTAGTGGATCATTAGTTCGAGGTGCACAAAGATTACCATCAATAATGAGGAGGGTTGAAAGCATGCTGCTTGCTGTTCAGCTTAAGAATATTATTAATTATACTGTTCCTGCATTTAAGGTATGTGCTATTATTCACCCACCCACTATTTATGTTTTTGTTGGTTGTTACACTTGGACAACCTTCAATTTATATGCACGAAATAAGTAGAATTTCATAATTTGGTATAAACTGTTTTCCACCAAGACAATAAATTGGAGTATTTTTGGTGTAACGTTATTTATCACCCCTTTTACACCAAACTTGGCGTAATACTATTGTTAACGCCACATTTTTATGATTCACATATTTATTAAATAATTAAAATTAAATTGGAATAATTTTGGGTGAGGCTTTTATCACCCATTTTCTACAAACTTGGTGTGATACTATTCTTATCACCATATTTTCATGATCATAAATTATTAAATAGTCAATGTAAAAAATAAAAAAACTTATGACACCTTTGAAAGGAGGACCTTTAAATTTATTTGTTATTATCTAGCTAATTAAGTAATTAACTTACTGAATAATTAAGTAAATATAGAATATAGAATTAATAATAGATGTATGTTTTATGTTTAATGATATTTAGCTGCGAGAAATTAATGACTAGATCCTAATCATCTAGTGTAAAAACTGATGTCTAAATATGTTGCTAGTGCATACATTCAAGTTGAAATATACATTCCATCTAAGGAATATGCTCGCCTACACAAAATGATGTACACGTTTGGCGCATACATTAGATATGCTCGAAGTAGTTTTTTTTTCTCTTTCAAACTGCTATCTTAGTAAGTTAAGATTTTGTTTACAGATTTTGGAAGCCTTGACTGCGGCTTCATGCCAGGAAACATTTTGCTATGAAAGAGCAGAGCTACTAGGAGATGCCTACCTAAAATGGGTTGTTAGTCGTTATCTTTTTCTCAAACATCCACAGAAGCATGAAGGCCAGCTTACCAGAATGAGACAGCAAATGGTTAGCAACATGGTATTGTATCATTATGCTCTTAACAAGGGACTTCAGTCTTATATTCAAGCAGACCGATTTGCTCCATCTAGATGGTCTGCTCCAGGGGTCCTACCAGTTTTTGATGAGGATACTAAGGATACAGATTTCTTATCAAATCAGGAAATTACTGCGATCACTGAGACTATATCAGAAGATATTAACGAGGATGATGAGCTGGAGGATGGCGAGCTGGATGAGGGTGATTCAAGTTCTTATCGGGTCCTATCCAGTAAGACACTTGCTGATGTGGTTGAAGCGTTAATTGGGGTTTATTACGTTGAAGGTGGAAAAAGAGCTGCTAATCATTTCATGAAATGGGTTGGGATTGAGGTTGATTTTGATCCTGCCACAGAAGTAGAGACACCAACACGGCCACCTGGCAGTGTTCCAGATAGCATAATGAGGAGTGTTGATTTTGATTCCATCGAGGGCAGTTTGAATTTCAAGTTCCATGATAAAAGTCTGCTTGTTGAAGCCATTACTCATGCTTCTAGACCGTCTTCTGGTGTTTCTTGTTACCAACGGTTGGAGTTCGTTGGTGATGCCGTTCTCGATCATCTTATTACAAAACATTTATTTTTTATGTACACAGATCTTCCACCAGGACGTTTAACTGATCTGCGGGCGGCTGCTGTAAATAATGAGAATTTTGCTCGCGTTGCTGTTAAACATAATCTTCATGTGCATCTCAGGCATGGTTCAAGTGCCCTTGAAAAACAGGTATGTAGTAGAGCACATATCTGATTATCTTCAATATTGCTTCCCTTTGCAAACAAACGTCTACATAATGAAAGTGCTAAAAGTAAATACTAAATTAAAACCACCATCTTTTTTGCTGATACAATGAGTAGTCACTTAAAAGTGTCAATTTTCTAGTGTTCTTTGATGCAATCTATTCAATCAAATCTTTGATGTCTATTTTCTCTAAACTTTATTTTTCAGTGGATATCATTGCTCACTCATAAAGAAATTTTTGTGAAATTGTAGAACATATACAAGTTTCAAGTAACTTCAGTATAGAAAAAGAGTATTTGTACTGAAGCAACAGTCGCATGATAATAAAGTTCTATATGCAATAATTGCACAAGGTAAACAGCCAAATAGTTTAATAAACTTTAGGAATATTGACACGTCTTATAGACATATTGGTGGTAAACTTTTAAGCTCCAAACAAGCTGCTACCACTATCACTTACAAGTTTTAACTGACCAATTTTTTGAGCAGATACGAGATTTTGTTAAGGAGGTTGAAAGTGAAGCATCAAAGCCAGGGTTCAATTCATTTGGTCTGGGAGATTGCAAAGCGCCAAAGGTCCTTGGTGACATTATTGAATCTATTGCTGGTGCTATCTTCTTAGACAGCCAACGGGACACATCCTATGTGTGGAAGGTAAGTGGGCAAGTTGGTTGCTAAATCTAGATAAGGTAGTGGTGAATATTACTGTTTAATATACATTTTTTACAAATTTACTTTCCCTTGGTGGTCATACAGGTTTTTCAGCCTCTGTTGCATCCAATGGTGACGCCAGAAACACTCCCAATGCATCCAGTACGGGAGCTACAAGAACGTTGTCAACAACAGGCTGAAGGACTGGAGTACAAGGCGACCCGAGATGGTAATTTAGCTACCGTCCAAGTTTTCATTGATGGGGTCCAGGTTGGCATCGCTCAAAATCCCCAAAGAAAATGGCACAAAAGTTGGCTGCTCGTAATGCCCTTGCTGCTTTAAAAATGAAAGAAGCTGAAGCAGCCAAAGAGAAGGAAAATGAAGAAAATAGAAAGAAAAAGAATGGCAGCCAAACGTTTACTCGGCAGACTTTGAATGACATTTGTCTGCGCAGAAATTGGCCAATGCCATTGTACCGGTAACTAAAAATCTGCTCTAACCTATATAGTTATGCATTCTTAACATTTGTAGATTAGTTTAACCAACTTTAGAGGCATTTATAGGTGTGTTAGTGAAGGTGGTCCTGCACATGCGAAACGCTTTATATTTGCTGTACGGGTAAATACTTCTGATAAAGGGTGGACAGACGAATGTGTTGGAGAGCCTATGCCGAGTGTAAAGAAAGCTAAAGATTCTGCTGCAGTTTTGCTGTTGGAGCTTCTAAATAGGTGGTATGCATGATTAATCTTAACAAACATTGGTTTTGATCCAGAGCAGATACGTTTGCCGATACTTGCTAATTCATGATATCTGATGATCATTTTTCATTTGAATCTGTAACAAGCTTAATTTTAAGCAGATGGTAAGGTATTTCGTTCGCTTGTACCACTACGATTCATTCTCTTTGATTGTGTATTTGACAACATTAAGTTATGATACTAATAACTATGGGAGCTTTTGGACTCTAGAACAGTGTTGTCGTTACCTATATGTTTAACTTGATAATAGTTGAAGACTTGTGGTGCTGTAGGAAACACTAAAAAAATCAGTTTTAGAACTAACGTGCAGATGCCCATAATAATGGAACTTGCAAAACCTTGTACAAAAATCTTAAACAATCATCTGCTTGGATGGATGCGTCCCCCTCTATATAATTAAAAAGGTTATTACATTACATTACACTATAATTTAATTAGGAGTTCGCTAAATGCAGCTTTGGCAATAAGGTACCTACTTTTTTCTGGGAAAGGTGTGTGAAACAAACACATTCTTGGTCAGCTAATGGCGTGGGCTTTGGGATCATCTTGTCCGTATACACATGTTTTGAACTTGTATACGTCTACATACTTCTTATACGCATGTATTCATCTTGTATATATTTGTTATGACCGTTTATAGTCTATAATATAACGACAGGTAAATATACAAGGGGCTAAGGTCAACACAACCCTTTACTTATGTATAATGAATGTGTATCAAGCATTTAAATTCAAATAAACTAGGTTTCTTTCTCCCCCACGTTGCGTGGGGAGTTCAACCATCCATAAATGAATCTAGTCACTACTCGAACTATTTCCCAATAGTTACATAAAATAAATAGCATAGAGTATCCAATTTGTCGAAGTAATTTAGTTTTTTAGTGAAAGAGAATGGAGGTTTGGCCTGCAAAATTGATAGAATGTTTTCTGACCATACACATTTTGCTCCCCTTAGAGGATTCACAGTAATCTTATCTTCATCTTTATAATTACATTAAAATTATTAATTTTTTTCTTATTTTCAATTAATATATTTTTATATCTTTATCATTATTTTTTCCATCTCTCTCACTCACAATCATTTTAAAAAATATTAAAAAATTTATAGGGTTTTAACAGTGTTCTTTAAATATACAGATGAACACTAATATTTTTTCTATCATCTACTCATAATCATTATCTATAATATAGGTAGTTATAGAGAATCCACTGTGAATGCTCTTACCCGTAAAAGTAAGGGTGAAATTGCAACTTCTTCGTGCCCTTCAAAACTCAAGCAGTCAATAGGATGGATGATCTAAAGCACCAAACAAAGACATACACTTTTAGGTAACCTTCAAACACTTAATTATTATGTAAACCACATTTAACAATGAATAAAGTCTAAACAAACTTTATTGCCAAAAAGTTATTATTGAATAACATATTTAAGTAACAACTACAGTTTTCATAAACACAAACTTTATAAAGTAAAACAAATGAGGCTTTGACATGGTTTCCAACGGATTCAACCAATATTTATAAAAAAATCTGCCGCATTTTCTTCTAATAGCAACCTTTGACCCATTTTACAGTAGTTTTGCAACTAATCACTGCTGAATTCAACTTCTAATTCGCTGCAGAATTGTAGCTTATTTTCTGTTATTTTGCTGCTAAAAATGACACATATATAGCCCGTAAGTAAAGTTTCAAATGGAATAAGCTCTTTTAAATTGCAAGTTGAGGTAACATTTGTTTTGGTCGTGGCTAGTGCAAATAACTACAAATTAGATATAGGAAAAATTGTTAGTTTGGTGGGCTACTTAGGTAACCAAAATGCATAGCAGAAATTTAATGAATCAATCCTATGGGTAGTAATTTCAACCATTACTTATGAATGCGTCATTTTATGTTACGTTTTACCTCAAATGGGTCAAATTAAATAAAAGATGTTTGCTAAAGCGGGAATGGGTCAAATTCAAGTTGTTCAAAGTCTATATATGACCTCCTAAATGTTTTATTTAAGATTAAAATTACTGTTGCAAATAGGCCTGAGCGTTGCAGCGAAGTTTTTGATATGGTGAAGTATCCCAACATAATCCACAAACCACTTAAAGGAACCTTTATCCTCAACAACTTAAACCAAAGAAGACCTCTTTCTACTTTCAATTGCGAGCACTATATTTACTAAATATATAAAAAGATGATCTACTCCTTTCGAATACCCCGAAATGAAAATAAAGTAGTAACCTTTATACATGACAAATGTTCTGAATATCCTTTTAGCTTTGTTGTCACCCCAACTCTCTTGTAGTTTAATTATAGAACATTCACCTTTTCTAGCTCTTTTCTCCTTCACCTTTAATTATTTCTCCATCAGTATAAATAAACAAACATATGCACAAATCTAACCATACACATCTTCTTTTAAGCCCTAAAATCGTAGCTTAAACGCATTGAAAATCCCAAACTCCGTAATCATAAAACCTCCTCAAGTGAAGAGTAAAATGCAAGAAATTATATTACTAATTAAAGTTTTGGTCGGTGGGATTTTCCTTTTTTTTTTTTTAGGTATAGATCTGAGACTAATCGTAACACAAGTGAATCAGATTCGAGTATAGAATCGTCACCGACGCCGGTGGAAGTGTCGCCGGAGGTGAAGCTGACGGCGGTGGCGGTGGTGGTGGCGGAGGTTGAAGATGAGATCGTCCGATCGGAGAAGACGTCGGAGATTGTCGCTGAAACGGTGATTAAGCAGGCGGTGAGGGAGATTGAGAGGTTTCGGAGAACACAATCGGCGAAGTTGAGTACGGAGATGTCGGTGAGGAATCGGAGGGAGTTGAGGAGGTCGGTGACGGAGCGGCGGAGGAATGCGGTGGTCGCCGGTGCCGGAGATGTGGAGTCGGCGGCGACTGCGACGGTGGAGATGTAGAAACAATGAATTTTTTTTAAAAATAGGGTTTTTAGAGAGAGAGAGTATTGACAAGTGGGTAAAATCTTGACCCGATTTGACCTTAGGGGTTCCCGCCCCTGGTAGGGGCGGGTTCTGCTGCTTTGACCACGCCCATGTGATTGTGATTGCTGAGAACTCGCCCTTGGCAAGGGCGGGTTCTCAAATGCATAAATCCCCTCCACACACTTACCTGACAACGTGATGGACATGACTAATTTTTGAGAACTCGCCCTTGGCAAGGGCGGGTTCTCAAATAAACATTCCCATCCACACGTTTAACCTACTTTCATATATTTATACTCAAACGAATTCACTCAAATCAATTCACACTTTTAAAAAAACTATTCATTATCATGTCTCGGTCTTATTTTCTACAAATATACTGGGGTGGTGATATTTCAGTCGAAAATAGAAATATCATATGTGATGTTTCTACTAGAAGTTCAACTATTATTCTTCGTAATAGAGTTTCATACGAAGAGTTTGTAGATTTGATTTATAATCATCTTCAGGTTCAAAAAGAGTATTATAATTTAAAATTAAAATTATATTACTCTTATGCTAGTTTCTCTCAAAGTTCTGAAATTTTCAATGACTCAAGTCTAGATGTTTTATATTATTTGGGAGAAAATGTTGATAATTTTCGAGCAAATGTTTATGTTATCATTGAGCCAAAATTGTCTGTACAACAATCCAATTATATGGATCTCGTACGCGGTTTCTCTGTATCTCAAGCACCCGATCCGTCAAGCAATTCTTATCATCAAGTCAATGTAAGATCGCATGATTATCAAGCCGGTCCGTCAACCAATTCTCATCATCAAGTCGACGATGATAATGGAGGTTTTGATAAGTCGGATGATGGTCGTTCAGACAGCAGTGAAGATACTGAACTCATTCCATCACAAGAAGAATCCAGTGATGATGACAACAACACTTATGGAGTTTCAAACAATTATAATTCTGGTGTTACTCCAGGATCTTACGGGGAGGTGAACTATTCTGAAGATCCTCAGGAGTTAAGAGATTATGAAGCTGCTGATTTTGACGATGAAGACCATATGGATATATGGAATGAAGAGTCAAAAGAAATTCGTGTTGGAATGTATTTTAAATCGAAAGATGAAGTGATGCATGCAGCGCGGTTATGGAATCTTGCACGTAACAGAGAGGCTGTTGTAGTTGAAAGTAAACGTACAAGATGGAGAGCAAAGTGCTACAGCACCAGCCCTAATTACAACAATAATCTTCATAGTGGTCCTCCATGTTCATGGTATGTTTATGCTTCCAAGAACCATGATCATCACATGTGGAGAATTTCAAGATGGGTGAATTCCCACAACTGCTTTGGTACTGTTGTTGGTAACAACAATAGAAGTTTCAAATGCAGAGATATTGTTACCCGTATCATCCATTTTATTCGTCAAGATATTGTCTTTCCCATCAAGCAAATTCAAGCGCATTTGAAAGACACGTTGAATGTTGATGTTTCATATAATAAAGCCTGGCGAGCTAGAAAAGCTGCTATTGAGAATATTTATGGTAGTTGGGACAGTAATTTTGAGGATTTACCTACGTACATCAACGCATTACAAGAGCAGAACCATGTTATTGTGGAATGGTTACATCATCCGACCGGTACATCTGCTTATTACACATTTAAATATGTGTTTTGGGCATTCGGTCCAATAATTAACGCATTCAGGTATTGTCAGCCGGTGATTCTGTTGACGGCACTTTCTTGAAAGGTTCCTACCGTGGAAAAATGTTAATTGCAGTTGCAAAAAATGCAAACAACTACGTAATGCCGGTAGCTTATGCAATTGTAGATGCAGAGACGGTAGAAAGTTGGAGTTGGTTTTTCCAACAATTTTGGTCACACATTGCAGTTAACCACAATTCTATTGGTTTGGGAAAAAAATTGTGTGTTATTTCCGATAGGCACAAAGGAATTATTCGTGCTATGAATACTCTTGAAGAATGGAAAAATAATGCTGTGCATCGATTTTGTCTCAGACATGTTCGAAGTAACCTCATGCAAAAGTTCAAGGTTTCTACCTTAAAAAGGCTATGTTGGTCTATCGGAAGCACCACCCAACAAAGAAAGTATAACTATTGTGTAAGTCAAATGACAAGCGTCAATCCTGAAGCGTGGGAATATTTAAAAGCTATTAAAGAGAGTAAATGGACGCTTCTACACGATAAAAATCATCGTCGTTGGGGTAACCTGACCACAAACATTTCCGAAAGCTTCAACAATACGTTGCGAGGTGTCAGGCTTATGCCAATAAAAGCTATTATTAATTGTACGTTCGAGAAAACAATCGAACAGTTCAGAAAGCATACTGACATCGCAGCCAACTGCAACACCGTGTTACCCCCTCGTATATGGCGTTTGTTTAATGCACGTGATATTAACTCGTAAGAGCATATCATAACTGAGTTTGATTACAGAGAGGCGAGATATAGAGTTCTGTCAAAGATCCAAACAAATGAAGCTGGTGGAAATGATTATACCGTGGAATACAAAAACAGAACGTGCACGTGTGGTAAATGGCAGATGCAAAGATTCCCGTGCTCACATGCAATTGCAGTTTGTTGCCATAGAGGTGAATCACCTCATAACATTGTTCATCAGGTTTATAGTACTGTTGTTTATCAAGAACAGTATAACGGTCATTTTTACCCGCTTCGTCACATTGATTATTGGAAGAATCCGGGTTGGAGGATAAGAGGCGATCCATCAAAAGTCACCACGTCACGAGGTAGGAGACGCACGAGAAGGATACACAATGAGATGGATGTTCATCATCCAGATGCACCTGTTATACGTAGATGTTCAATATGTAGACAAACATGTCATAACATGAACACTTGTCCAAACTCATACTCATGAGGAGATTGTTGTGTATTAATTCCATTTGATGTTTAATGGTTATTATTGTTTAATATTATTATGTTTGTTTTATATTATAAAATATAAATATTAAATATTTTATTCCAAAAACACTCCTATAAATACCACCACCCTTCTTCTCAAAATTCACCACATTTCACAACTTCTCTTCCAAAACACCACATAACCCATAAAAATGGCACACCGTCCCGGTAAAGAACCAGCTCGTGAACTCCGATCGTCGAGTTCAATTCTACAAAGGTTGAGGCGGCCTAAGAAGCAACATGAATCATCTTCGTCAGAAAACAACCCGATGCACACACCATTTTTAGTTGCAGATGAAGAAGAATCTAAGAACTGGTCAAAAGATGCTATTGACTTCTACAATAACGGGGATGCGCCATATTGTGTTTCAGTTCTGTTTGATGGTGAGTGGCTTGGGAAGGATTTTTGGGGTGCTTTATTAGGCTACGAACGCGACGGTCGTCTTTCTCCATTGGTAAAAATATTATATATTTTTTAGTTAAATAATTTAGTTATATATAATAATTATTAGATGTTAATACTTTATATCACAGCATATAGAAGGTTGGGTAAAACGGATAATGCGGATGAGACGTGAAAAGCTTGCAAAATTTGGACCATCGGGGTTGAATTAGACAATTTTACCACCTCAATTTCGGGATGAATTATGTGTGTGGGAAGATGTCAAGCCAGTCAAATATGGCAACGGAACTGATGAGTTGTACCCTCCATTTTGGGAGGTGCAATATGTTTATATTCCAATACTTATAAAAGCAGTAGAAGATTGGTTACTTATCAGAATTAACTTGCATACAATGGAGATCCTTCAGTATTGGTCAAATAACTTATATCGTGAACTATATCATGAGTTAGTTCTCCCTATTTTAGATTTTATTCCATGTAATTTTTACTGTCTGATGGAACAGATTGGTTACTGGAAAAAAAATTATACTGGACCATTTATTCATCTTGATAAAAGGGATGACATGTCTTTTACAACTATTGAGGAGTACTTGCCTAAGGACGGGGGTGATCTTGGTGGTGATTCAGGGGTTTTCGTTTGTATGTTAATGCAAAAACTAGTTCAAAGAAAAACCTTAAGTATGGAGGGAGATTTTAAAGACACGTGTGCAAGATATCGACACTATATGACAAAAAAGTTTTATCAGTATCGTTATGCATATAGTCACCCTGAATGGTTTACAGAAAAGATAGTCAAACGCAAAACCCACAAGTGACTTCCTTTGTTGTATTACTGCTTTACTTGTTACTTTATTGTATTACTTGTTAGTTTTTAGATGCTTGTATTTTATAATAAATTGCATTATATAATAAAATTGCATTACATAATTAAAAGTTAAAAATATAAAAATTACATAATTATAAACCTAAAAATACAACCCTAAAAATATAAAAGAAATAACATCTAACGAGTGTCATCATTATCGTTTGTTGCTTCATCATTTAAGTCGAACGGGCAAGGAGATGGATTAAAAAACCGGTCAACTGATTGAGCTGTATCTTGAAATTGAGGGTAATAAGGTAACGGGGAAGAATGGTGAAATGATTGTTGATAACTAGTATCAGGGCTTTGATAAGGATTTGACGGGCCCCCTTCTTCGAAATTCTGGGTCCCCATTTGACTAAAATGTGGAAACTGAGTACTTGAGGTACCACTATTAAAAAAATCTTGATTGTCCATTTGGCTAAAAAGGGGAGTCGAACTGTTGTCCCGTGAAATCCCTTTGTTCTGTTATATTCTGTTGCATAACATTATCATCAACAACCTGTCTACCAACTCGCCCTCGTCCTCTACCCCTTCTGGGTAAACGTTGTGTGACAGGAGGAAGTTGAGTATCATCAACATTCTGTGTCGCATGCATTGGTAGATAACTTTACAGCGTTTGTAGCGAGTGTACAACCGGTTAAATACTCAAACCTCATTATAATTTCAGATGCATTCATAGCATAATCAGTGCCAGAAACAACATCACCTTCAACCGGCAAACCCCACAAAACTTGTACATCTTGAAGGGTTATAGTGGTTTCGCCAACCGGTAAATGAAATGTATGTGTCTCCGGTCTCCATCTCTCCACCAAAGCTGAGATCAGAGCACGATCAAGTTTGCGATAACCACACTCGATCACACCCGCAAAACCAGCCAACCTTATATATCTCATAATATTTTCAGGGATAGGCACTTCCTCAATGTAATCCCCAAAGGCTTTATCACCTCGTCTAGCACGTAAAATTCCTTCATCGCTTTCTGGATCTCGAAAATAATAATCAGCTCTATGTTGACCACTTAAAAATAACAAATCGTTATTTAGTGGACCTGGTGTAATTCTCCAGCTCATTTTGATTTTTGAAATGAAAAAAAATTATAGAAAAATTAAGTTGACAAAAATGCTGAGAGTGAATTAAGAATAATTTAAGCGAATTATGAGAAACGTAACAAATAAATAAATAGAGAAGCGGGTGAAAGGAATAAATGGGGTTAGGTTTGAAAATTTATATCTGAAAATCCAGAAACCGCCCTTCACAAGGGCGAGCACTTCTGCGCGTTTTTGGACCGTTGGATCATGTGTGGGTAAGTAGATCGTGTGGTGAGCAACAATTCGAGAACCCGCCCTTCACAAGGGCGTGGTCTCTCGGTCCAAGAGTCCTCTTCGTCAGGCTTTGTCAGGGCTTGTCATTGTCACGGGTTCAAAGCAGCAGAACCCGCCCCTACCAGGGGCGGGAACCCCTAAGGTCAAATCGAGTCAAGATTTTACCCTCTTGTCAATACTCTCTCTCTAAAAACCCTATTTTTAAAAAAAATTCAGAAACAATATGAACAACATATTATCTTTGAATAATAATTATTAACTGTTAATGATTATTATTATATTATAACTTGTAAGTAGTTATGAAGCAATATTGTTGAGGCAAAATCACTATGTAATATATATTATAATATATATTATTACCTTGGTCGGTGGCTATATTGCCGCCGTACCAAAGGAGATGCATAATGTACAACTTTCAAAAGCACAGTACAACCTTCAAAAGCACAATGTACAAGTGATGATGTTGAAATACAATTTTCAAAAGCACAATGTACAAGTGATGATACTAAAATTACAAGTTGTGTTGGTTGAGGTGGTGGTGGTGGTGCGATGGTCGCGGTGGTAGTGGTGCTGCGATGGTAGCGGTGGTGTTGCAATGGTCGCGGTGGTGGTGTTGCTGCGATGGGTGCTTGGTAGTGGTGTTGCTGCTATGGGTGCTTGGTAGTAGTGGTGCTGCGATGCGGTGGTGGTGCTGCGATGCGGTGGTGGTGGTGCTGTGATGCGGTGGTGGTGGTGCTACGATGGCTGCGGTACGTGGTGGTGCTGCGATGGCTGCGGTACGTGGTGGTGCTGCGATGGCTGTGGTGGTTGTGCTACGATGGCTGCGGTGGTGGTGCTTCGATGGCTGCGATGGCGGTGGTTCTCCGATGGTTACGGTGGTGGTGTTTCAGTGATTGTTGTGGTAATGTGAGGAGAGAAGAAGAGATGGAGAGATGGAAAATGGGTTTTTGATTTAGTGAGGTATTGTGGATGGTTGTTGTAATGATGGTGATGGACCTCAAAAAAATTTAATTGTGTTTAAATGTTTATTGGAGTCCAAAAATATCAAAAATTAGCTATATTTATTACTAAATATAACATTAAAATTAAGTTATTTGTTTATAATTTGATATATAATTAGTGAGATCTATATTTTCTTTTCATTAAAAGTTGTTTATTTTATTTTTTTATTGTACGAGCATTGTACTATTTTTAAAGAATTTCTTTGCGCTAAGGTGTCTACACTATGATCACAGTTTTAGAAAACACATCTCAAACCCAAAAGAGACCCGCGACAACGCGCGGTTTTAATATCTAGTTCTAATTATTAGCTTTGGTCGGTGGTGGCTTTTCCTCTTTTTTTTTTCTTTTTTTTTTTTTTTGAAATTTTCTTTTGATTATTATTTTTTAAAAAATTTTCTTTGATTCTTTTGTTTGTGTGTTTATTATTTTTTTGTGTTTTAATATGGTTTGTTTTGTGTGTGGGCTCGAGAATTTGGGATGGAGTTTTTTTGTATCTGGACACGTGTTTTTGATTTGTAGGGTTCGTTGACGTTGTCTTTCTCCGGTTTCCTGCTTTCTTTCTTTCGTTATCGATACCCTGATGATTCTGCTACTAAGGTTTGGGTTTTCCTTTTGTTTGCTCTTTTTGGGGCTTTGATTTTCGTCAGTTTTTTATTTTGGACTGTGTCACTTTCTTACGGCTTTGATTTTCGTTTGTTTTGTGTATGGTGTTGTGCTTTGATTTAGTTTTTGGGTTCCGCATGTTCTGGTGTGTTATGGATTTGGGGTTTTGGTGTGTTCTACTTTGTGTATTTTACTGATTTTGATTATTTTGATTATGTATTTTGTGTTTTTTTTGTTTAAAATTTCTTTGATTATTTTGTTTGTGTGTTTATTTTTTTTTCTTTTTTTGTTTGTGTTTTAATATGGTTTGTTTTGTGTGTGGGCTCGAGAATTTAGGATGGGGTTTTTTGTATCTAGACACGTGTTTTTGATTTGTAGGGTTCGTTGACGTTGTCTTTCTCCGGTTTCCTGCTTTCTTTTTTTCGTTATCGATACACTGACGATTCTCGCTATTAAGGTTTGAGTTTTTCTTTTGTTTGCTCTTTTTGGGGCTTTGATTTTCGTTGGTTTTCTATTTTGGACTTTGTCGCTTTCATACGGCTTTGATTTCGTTTGTTTTGTGTATGGTGTTGGGTTTTGATTTAGTTTTTGGGTTCCGCATGTTCTGGTGTGTTATGGATTTGGGGTTTTGCTGTGTTTTACTTTGTGTATTTTACTGATTTTGTGGTTTTGAACATTCATTTTGATTTTGATTTGGGGTTATATTAAAACTCGCATACGCGTGGCAACGCGCACGCCATAATTACTAGTTGAATGAAAAATTGCACCTCAAGTGAAGGACAAAAGGCAAACACTACCTGCAGCACACGCAAAAGCAATGAGGGGGCTGATGAGGCCTCCTTACCGTTGAAGGACCACCATCCATCATTCCTCCACCGTTGATAAGAAAATAAACAACTCAAATCTCTAAAATTACTATTCATCCAGTTTGTTTTAAACAATACACTAGTTGTATGCCATCCGTCGCTTCGCGGCGGGGTTAAATATGTTTTAGCGTTTTTTAAACCTTAGAAATGACGGTTTATTGTGGCGGAAAACAACCGTTCAATTTCATCATACATGTGAAACAAAAATAAAGTTAACATTACCCGCATAAATAGAAAAATACACACAAATAAATTAGCGCGATTTACATAACAGCAAACCAACACAGACCACCAACGACAGTCAGTTAGGGGTTAGAGTTTAGGGTTCACAGAGACTCAGAAAGGAGACCTCGTTGTGGCTACACTCAATAAGAATGCCAGGCCCAAACAACGAAGACCTGGACTTCCTTAGCATCATAGTCTCAACCAAATCTAACTAAATAAGGCGATTGATAGTGATCTACAGTCACATATATATGTATTAACCTATATGTTAATATTTGAACAGAATGAATAGTAGAAGCAGTCAGACCCACACAAAGAAACAGTAGATTAGCATCTCAGATGAATCCGCGTCCACCATCATCGATGATATAGAAAGCATGCATCAAAAAGATCATGAGAACAATGAACAATCCCGAGAGTTTTAGTGTTTGTAGCTTTGAGCTCTCAGACCAACATGTGCTAGGGTCATCGTCACTGAGCAATTAATCAACTACAGACACCATACGCACAATTGATTCTAGAGTATACCACCAGAAAGCAAACATAGCTCACAAATGCGTTCAAAAAGAGCACCCTCCAACAAACACGGTTCCAATCGAAGCCTTCATCGACTGTAACCGGTGGCCAGGCTTACCCCTAAAATCAGTGGCTGAGCATAACCGAGATCTGCCCTCTCTATATCTCTCTACGAATTCTGGACAGATCGTGAGGGGGAAAGATAACAGAGGCGTTCGTAGTGTCGTACCACCACCATCACCGCCGTTGCCGCCGGCGGCCCCACCTCAGCCTAAAACGGGAGGCAGAACGACACCCGACGTTGACATAACATTGACGGTCAACAACCAGATCGGAAAGCCCTAATAGGGTAACCAACAGACAGTGAGAGGAAGAGACAACAAAGGTGGTCGTACCACCATCATCCCCGCCGTCTCCGGCCCTACCTTAACCTAAAACGGGAGGCAGGGTGGCAACCAACGCCGGCACCATCTCCACCCGCGACCGCTATGACCGTCATCATCATCGCCGATATCAGCGGCAAGAGGGAGGCCAACCATCCCCTCGCTCCTCCGGTGGTTGCGATGGTGAAGACGGCAACAGTGCAGGCTGGCCTTCTCTTCTATTTCATTCTAATCTTAGGAAAGGTGCGTTATCGCTTTGATTTCTCGTTAGCTAGGCTTCAATAAGGACGTTTACCATCGACCCCCACCTGCTATTTTCCCTAAACCCCCTACTGCACCGTCACCCTCTCGACCCCTCGTAACAAAACCCTAATCGCCACCACCAGGCTTCACCATAACCACCAGTTACAATCCTCCACAACCACCATCACCATCCTCGCCTTCGCAAACTTGGCTTTCGATGAAGGACCACCACCAGAGACGACATCTTTCTCTCTCCATGGCTGCAAGATTTTGACGTCTCTTTATTTTACGCTTTAAGTGAAATTCCCAATATACCCTGAATTTACTGTTCATTTAACTTATTTTTTAAATATATATAGGGTAACTAGTAAGTATAGCATATAATATTATTATTATAATGCAAACAAACATTTGTGGTATTTTCCATTTCGTACTAGAGTCATGAGACAAGCTCCTATTACAACAATATGGTCTGTACTCTGTAATATAAAAGCATAACAGATATATAACTTGAACCTTTTTATAGGTTATTTCATATCATTTTCTTGTATGACTATTTTTTATAAAAACAAGTTAGCATTACAGAAGTATTTATGATAAAAAGTTCTCAAAAAATCAACAATCGGATAAGATATAAGATACAGGAGTAAAATTTTATTTTCGCCCCTAACGCTACGTTGAATTTGTCATTTAGAGCAAGCAAAGGATTGGGGGTTCAGTGGTGTAATGTTAAGAGGTCGTGCGACATAAAGACACACTTTAGTTCATCAAATGTTGTCATATTCATCCACTTCATTGTCATCGTTAAAACCTCCGTTGAATTTAAAGATATTTTGAGCTTTTTCAACACCCTTATTATCAAATTAAAACTCTTACCAAATTAATATTCAATTAATTCTAATAAACACATGAAGTGACAAGAGAGGCCGGCCAATTAACCCTAATCCATCCCAGAAAGCTTCGATTTCTACTTTGTTCGATGACATGAGTTCGATCGATTTAGATCAAGCACGAATCGATTTCAACAAAGTTCGATATGGTAGTAGAATTTCAATTTCAACGATGCTCGATTGAGGCATTTTATTGTCATCGGCTCCATTGTTCAACTAAGATTTGATTGCTTTATTGTTCAATTAAGCACTATCATTCGCATTCAGATTGCTTTTTGATTTCTACACTGTTCTGTTTGCTATTCGATTGATCACATATTTTGATTAGACAAGGAACCATTACTGTTAGATTGCGAGAGATATGACTTTTAGACTTTGGTTCGTTTGAGGTTCTATTTAACAGTTTTATCCATACTATAGTAATACTTTGGTTTGTTTAAGGTTTAAACAAACAAACAAACATACCCAGTAAGTCCCACTCAAGAGCAGGGTCTGGGAGGGATAGGTGGCGACGAGTCTTTCCTTTATCTTGGGAGATAGAGTTTATTTACACTTAACAATTTGATTACACTTAAGTAGAGAGCAGGTTTGTTTAAGGTTTATTTACACTTAACAATTTGATTAATAAAAAAATAATTTAATCATTTATTGAGTAACAGGAAATAGGGTGGTGAAAAAAACTACAACTCTCTCAATTTTAACAAAAGGCTTTTTAACGGTGTTAATAGAGTGAATAGATACAACATTTATTAAGCTACAGTATTGAAATGGTTAAAAAAAATTCTTTGTTTAATTGTCAATTTCAACAAAACTTCAAGGACGACAATTGCACTTTACTCTAAAATAAAGTTTTATTTGATTTCTTTCGATGTATACTTCTTCAATTGCCATTATCATTTGTTATATCAACTTATCTCTAAATTGTCTAATATAATGCCCAGGTTTTACGAGCGTACTAATTCAACCTATACAGTATACTACATAAGTAGAGACAACTTTGATAAAAAGGAAAAAAAGAAAGAAAGAATTAAACTGAAATAAAATAGTTAACCCTTACTCATCCCTATTGTTAAAAAAATTACATCAGGAATGAATGAATGTATAGACACACATACACACATGATCTTACTTATAGACCACCGTGAAACTTAAATCTAAAAGACAGTCCGTCCTCTGGCACTAGCAGTAAGTCCTTGGCATACAATCTCCAATCCATTCTGAGAAAAATACTTTAGCCCTTACTTATACAAGAAAAAACAAACAAATAAAATACAATTGAAAATGGTAAATTTACAGAAAAATCATAAAGTTTTTGGTCACCTGCAGACCCGTCCAAGGCTAACATGAAAGAGGTAAATTACATTCACATATGAAAAGAAAAGAAAAGAGCAAAAGAAAGCAATAAGCATACACATGGTTCTTGCTTTTCCCTACAATATTCTTTGATTCAAGGTAAATATGAACTGGTTAGAGATACAAGTAATTAACTTACTACAATAAATATAAACTTCTGCCGGTACATATAACCTTTTTGGGTGTAAAACAAAGTATGCTATCCCAAACAGAATTCATACTAATAACACTACCTTTTTGTCATTTATCCTACATTCCTACTTAAATACATGTAACTGGTATTCAGGAAACATTCAATTTACTGACATTGTTAGATGAATGCTTCAGTTTATAAGGGACTAAATCAAATCAAATCAAACTCTAAATGTAAATCTATATTACCGAAATAACAGCCTATATTTCTGATGTAAGATACGAAACATATATGGAGGAAAAATTAACAGACCTGCAATGAAAATAGTTTTCTACTGCTGAACTTGTGGCTTCTCGTCATCAACAAGTTTAGTGAAAGCCAATTCAGCAACCAACGCCACATGATCACTTCCCCATTTCTGGAAACAGAAATTAAAATAATTATAACATTGTTTTGACTGTCAGGGAATCAATTGAGCAAAAGCTTGAAAGTACGAAGAAATAATCTAAGAATAACATATTCTCTTATATTGTGGAAAATAACAAATATATAGAAGGAACAACATCCCCTAACTATTTTAAGATCACAACTAATTCCTTCTGTTAATTATTATCAGAATAATAAATTCCAATACCTTTGTAGGATATCCAGGAGTCCATTCCATTGCATGTTTGGGAATAGGAGCAAGAACCCTAACAGTTTGAAGACCTTCAGATCGCCTGCATGTAAAAAAGGTACATTATTCATAATTATACTTCACCTCCATGGTTGTTGTTTACCTGTTCTTTTTGTTTCATTCTTTTTATTGATAAAAAGATATGGGATATAATGAAATGATGACTCACCAGATGTAGTCAACGGTCCCCTGGAAACCCCTATGGTAGCTAGTTACTTGAGGCTCACCGTTTGAGTCTCTAGTTCCTGAATAATCCTGAAAACATGAAGCCAAAAAGCCATAAAAATATGTTCTAATAATTTTGATATATTTTTCATCGAAACATGAAGAATAAACGACATAGTATAAGAGTGCATGGTCTACCTCAACTTCTGTATATGTGCTTCTTAGTTTCAGATGGTGTTCCATGGTCATGCATTCTGAACTCCCTGTTGCAGCCTCTATTTCCATAGGGGTCCAACCTGACGGGTCATAAAAGGGATTTTGATTCTCAACAAAAGGTTCAGCATCTGCCATGCCAGCTCCATCTGCTATGCCAGCTCCATCTACCAAGCCAGCTCCATCTGCCATGTCAGCTCCATCTGCCATGCCAGCTCCATCTGCCATGTCAGCTCCATCTGCCATGTCAGCTCCATCAGGGCCATGTAACTCGGACAAAAATGAAGTGGAATCCTCGCCTACAGATATGTCTTCTATGGCTTCCAATATTTCATCTGGATTGTTGTCACTGGGAATAACACTAGACGAGGTATTTTCCAAAACTTCAGAGGTGCAATTTATAGTATTGCCCTCACTTTCTTCCTTGGCGTCAGGTGGTGGAGCAGTTTTTTCGTCTTTATGTGTTGCATCAGTAAGCAAAGTAGAAGATAACTCCGCTTTGTTGTCAATCCTTGTGGGAGATATGGCATTATCAATTGACTGAGGTCTACCAAAAATGAACAGAAGATGAAATATCTTTATTAATCGGCTCTTAATTTTGTTAGAACAATGCCCAAAGTGTTTGGTAATAGGATGATACATACCTGAAACTAGAGGTAAACGGTCTTTTGGGACGAATTTCAGCAGAATACTGCCCTGATATCTTATCTCTAGGCAATTCAGACACGTTTAACTGTATTGGAAAGTAAACTTAGCAGACAAATTATCTAAAAAAATAAAAACAATAAAAATCCTAGTATTAGGTGTGTTATAAAAAGCAGAATGCTATTTCACCTTTTGCTCGGATATGAAATTGTACAATGGACTCTGCAGCATAAGAAAGGAAACGTAATTAAATGATAAATAAATTCAAATTTAAGGTCTAAGAAAGTCTTGACCTAAAATTTAAGATACCTTTGGGGTTGAATTAAAATCTCCACATAGAACAACAGGAGCATCATCCCAAAGCTTCGATGCAGCATACGCTTTTTCTAGAAGTATCCTAACCTGTTGGTCAAAGATGGACAGAAGTAACCTCAAAGTCAAACATTAGATAAAACACTGGTGATGGATCATAAATAGTTATTAACATACAGTTATAACCATAAAGTAGGCAAATTGATAGTTTAAAGTAAATTACTTTAGAATTAGAAAATGACATTGGTTAATAACAATTTCATGGCAAGAGAATGCTCCAGTGCTAGGAAAAATGAAAATGTTTTAAATCACCAAAGAGAGGTGCATCAAGAAAAATGAGATAAGAAAATAACAAGCAATTATGCATCAGTCATAAAAAATCTCCTGCTATTTAGTATATGTATAATCAGTTAAATACAAAGGAACAGAATATAAAGAACGATTATACAGCAACCAGGTTTCTTAATACCTGCCCAAGCTTAATCTCTCCTCTTCTAGGATTGTAGAGCACATGAATATTGCATATGACAACTTTATTACGACCTTTAGAACTGCAGGCACAAAAACAGTTTTTCATTCTCCACCGCAAGGCCAAGGATTAAGTGATCAACCCACAATAAATGAAAGCAAGTACAAAACTTGAAGTATGTGCTATACTTACCATGCACCAGGTGGAGTTAATCCTGCTGAACTTTTCTCACTTAGTGACTGTTTAATGTAAGAATAATGTTTAGCGAAATGATGAAAATAAAAACCATAAATAGTTTTGCAAGTAAAAGTTCATATAACATATCATTTGAAGACCGACTCACCTCTAAAACACATATTTGGGCAACATTATCTCGCAGTCCAAACTTATTGAACTCAATAGCTTCTTCATGCTTAAGCTTAAATCTAGTATCAAAATTTTATGACAACATTAAACAGATGCAGCTTTCTATAGTTGCTGCATGTAATTGATATAAGCATATATGAGATATAGTGTGGTTTAAAAGATTATTTAAATTAGACGTGCCCTGAAGCACTGGGTTCATATAGAGGTAATATTCTACACCAGCTGCAAGAATCTCAACGTCTCATAGTTAAAAGTATAAAAGAAAAATAATAAAAATACCTTGATGAACGCCAAAATATTGCACAACCATCAACTGGCTCGCCAGTTCTCATCTGACAAAGGGGAAAAAAGATTAATGAACGAACGTAAGAATTTAAATATCAACTCTTCAAATAAATAAGATTGCATCAACTGATGTAAATAAATAAAATTGCAGAAGTAAATGATTATTCCAGATAAAGAAGACTTATAAACTTGATTCTAAACTCACTGATGTAAATAATTAAAACTGCATCAACTAACTGCAAAGATGTTATCTAAATTCAGAGATGATAATAACAAAGGTGCATGGAAATCTTCACATAACTTTGTTCAAACTAACATGACAATATGGAAAAAACATCTTAGCTTCTAAGCAATCAACATTAAATCTGTTACATCTGACAAGTGTACTTAAATCCATAATACGTTTGTTAATGAGACATACAATATTATATATACCTTCCAGATACCATTGTATCCCCGAGTCTTTAAGTCTTGTTCAAAGTCGTGAAATCTATCAACCTCCTGCGAAAACAAACAAAACAGAGGATTGATATTGATGATATATATATGCTCTCCAGTGAATCATAAGAAAGTAGGTAGAAAGGAAGGTTAGGATTATTGTTGAGTGAGAAAAGGTGAGAAAAGAAAAGAAAATGTAAGAAAGAAAAAAGAAAGAAGTTGAACCTGAAAGCATAAAATGTCAGGGGACCATAATCGGAGCTCAAAGATAATATTTCGCTTGCGATAGTCCCAATCCAAAATATGAGGCGGCACGTGAAAGTAAAGTTTGTTTCGATGATTGATGGCGAGGTAATGAGCGAGTATGTTGTAAGATAGAACTGTAAAGCGCTCTGGAGGCAGACAACAAATAATAGCAAGTAAAGTTAAAAGTGATAGAGAAGAAGAAAAGAGCGTAATTGATTGATTTACCAGAGGTAGGTGGAGGCGGTGGTTTGGCCTGCTCCCAATTGCGATAGTCGGAAGGGCGGCGATGAAAGTGATGATTATGATGATGATTATGATGATGATTATGATGATTATGATTATGATTATGATGATTATGATGATGATTATAATTATGATTATGATTATGATTATGATTGTAGGATGGATTTGAATAGGGTCGACGATTGGCGTCGTGGTGATTGGAGAATCCTCGGCCGCCTCCCCTGTACTGTGAACAACAATTAGTAAACCAACAATATACTACTGTACTATAGTATACTATACCATTCTAATTCTTATGAAGATGAAGATGCTTACTGGGCGTTGGGACATGGCGGTGCGGAGGCGGTGCAGAGAATAAGGGGGGTTCTTCAACATTGAATCGCCCCACCGCGCCTTAACCACGCTTCTCCACACCTCACACACGTTAATTAATTATATTCTCACCATCACTCCTTCGTTGCACCAGGGTTTGTTTGATACGAGGTAATTAAATAGATGAAGGAATGGAATTAGCGAGGGAATAGAATAGATGAGAGAATAAAATGAATCATTATATTTTATTGCCATGTTTGATTACCCTTTAAAATAAATAAATAATTTTATAAAAATAAAGTAATAAAATGTAAAAGTAGTTATACCGGCCCGCTAACCTTTTTTGTAGATTTTTTTTGAACGGCAAATAAACTATTATTATATATAATAAAGAGGGGCTAGCAAGAAACTAAAACCCCGGAGTACAAATAAAGAGAACACAACATCAATTACAATGCTAGTAAGATAACCAACAACACCCATCACTCCGGCTCATAGGGAAAGTTTCTTAGTGCATTGATCATTTTCCTTTTACTTCTTGTCTTACTCCACAATGAGACCACCACCTTTATTACAGAAATCACCTTATTAATCGGAGGCGCCTCGCGACCGAATATTATATCGTTTCTGTGTTTCCATAAACACCAAACCGTTGACATGAACATAGCCTGTATTGCTTTTTTAAAATCTTCATCACCTCTTTGCATGTATGGGCTGTCCATTAACTCCTTGAGCGAGAAAGCATACACTGTTTTTATACTGCACCATGATGCTATCATTTCCTATACCAGTGCCGCGAAGCCGCACCAAATGAAAAGATGCTCCACCGATTCATCCTCTGAGCCACACATCATACACATCCCAGAATGAATCGGGATATTCCTTTTCAGAAGTGAATCCTTGGTAGGAATACGGTTTTGCAAGGCAAGCCAAATGAATAAATTAACCTTCACCGGTACCCATTTATTCCATTTGAATTTGTTACTCTCTCCCGACATTGTCTCCTTTTCTAACATATGCTTTACAAACTTTGAGCAAAATTCAGAACCACCACCCTTGTCAAATTCAGTTGTAAGTAGATTTGCCAAGTCAATTTTCTTATTTTAAAATCATCACCAATTCTAGAAATATTTTTCCAGACATCGGTTGGAGTCAATCTAACCGGTATTGGATTCCAACTCCTTGAAGTATGATGGATTGACCAAATGACATTCCACCATAAAGTGTGTTTTTCGTTCCGGAACCGCCACCACCATTTAGATAATAATGCCATGTTTGAAAATTTCAAAGGTACTATCCCCAAACCGCCACCCTCCTTCGACAATGTAACTTTTTCCCATGCAACCCAATGTATCTTTTTCGAGTTTTCCTCCCCTCCCCATAAGAAGTTTTTCCTTATTTTTTCTAGTTCATTAATTATCTTGTCAGGGGCCTGTATAATGAAAAGAAATACAATGGTAATGCCTCCAAAACAGATTTAATGAGAGTTACCCGACCACCAATGGACAGTGCCTTGGCTTTCCATATAGATAGTCTGGATTTGAAGGTATCTATCACCTGCTTCCAATTTTTTCCGTGATTCATGTTTGCCCCCACTATTAGGCCGAGATACGAGAAGGGTAGTTTCCCGGGCCTGCAGTTCATTATTTTAGCCATGCTAGATATCTCCTCATCTTTGACCCCAATGCCATAAATTGAGCTTTTGGTTAGATTGACCTTTAGGCCCGAAATTAAGTAAAAGCCACGCATCAGCCGCGCCATATTCCTTACGTTGGCTGCATTCCATTTGCCTAAAATTACAACATCATCTGCAAATATAAAATGAGAAATAACAGGTCCATTGTTTGGCAGTTGTATGCCTTCAAAGACCCCAATCCCAACAGCCTTTTTCATTATGCAGGACAATGCTTCCATAGCGATAATGAATAGGAAAGGGGACAGCAGGTCTCCTTGCCTCAATCCCCTGTAGCAATTGAAGTCCACAGTTAGGCATCCATTAATGAGTACAGATGCTTTACTGGATTCTAAAATGGCTCTGATCCATGATCTACATACTGGATTAAAGTTCATCTGCGTCAAGACCTTGTCCAGGAAATCCCAATCAAGTGAGTCAAAGGCTTTGGCCATATCAAGCTTTAATATTAGACCCAGATTCTTGGACCTTTTAAGCCATGCAACCGTTTCATTAACTACTAATGGACCATCCAAAATTGATCTTTTGGCCACGTATGCGCTTTGCTCCTTCGATATAAGATCCCTAATGACACCCCTTAGTCTGTTAAGGAGAACCTTTGATAGCACCTTGTTAACCACTCCGATAAGACTCACTGGCCTAAAGTCGGTGAAGTATAAAGGGTCCTTTGACTTTGGCAATAAAGCAATAAACGAAGACAAGCAGCCATTGCTAATTACCCCCTTCTCATAGAACTCCTTCAGCAGATTATAGAAGTCCAATTCTAGGAACTCCCAGTATTTTCTTATGAAACGGAAGTTAAACCCATCTGGCCCAAGAGCTTTGTTTCCATCGTAGTCCCATACGGCTTTCTTGACCTCAGACATAGTAAAAGGCCTAATTAGTTACTTGGATTTATCATCAGTAAGTGCTCGTATTCCTGGTACACGAAAGTCATGCCTCCGCAAGTTGGGGCGGGCAAATTTATCTTTAAAGAACCCAACCGCCATGTCCTTAATGGCAGACGGGTCTGTTATCCACTCTCCATCAGCGAGTATCCCATGGATTCTGTTACTAGATATGTTGGAGTTCACAATTCCATGAAAAAACTTTGAATTTTCATCACCTTCCAACGCCCACTTTATTCTCGATTTTTGTATTAAATCCTCTTTTTTCCTCTTTTGAATAACCTTTATTTTTTCCAATATTTCGCACCTTGTACTTAAGTAGTTAGGATCTTGATTCCCCCTCTCAACTGCAAGATCAATGACTTCCAACTGTTTTTTCAACTTATTGAGCTCATCATTTTCAGTATTTCTGCCACATTTCATCCATGACACACCGTAATTTCAGGTTAACACTATTCAGACTGTTGTCGTTATCATGGTTACATTCTTGTTATTACCCGAAACGTATACAAGCATCGCCACCGACATCGTTAAATAAATTATGATATATAATACTAACATTGGCGTTTGTAGAGGATTCAAATAAACGGGATTACTTAAGGAATCATCTAAATTAACATAGCTTGCCCATTTACGTCGATATCAACCTAAACAAATTCGTGAACTCGGGGACTAAGTGCGAGGACCAAACGTGACAAATTGCCAAACTAGGGATGGGTATATAAACCCCTTACCAGCCCTAATTTTCATTTTCATTCCCTTTTCTTCTTCTTCTTCACCATCTCCTCCTCCACCTCTCTACCACCTCCTAGCACCAACAATCACCTCGTTTGAGCTCGTTTTCGCCGGCTAAGCTACGCTACAGCTGAGATAACACGTTTCCAACAGGTAGGCGACCTTGGTCGTCCATTTTATTGTGTTTCACTTCTGCGAATTTAGGGTTTCGGGTGCTCGGGTTCAACCTGAATGCATGTGGTCGTGGGGTGCGTGTGAGGTCAATCAGCATGTGCATTTTACTTAGACATGTTAGGAAAGTGTTTCTGGAAGTCCCTGATGTGCGAAAACCGTGCACGGAACAACCGAAGGCTGTTCAGCCCCACCAGCAGTCGCGATCTGCTGCAGTTCGCGACTGTGCCAGTCGTGCGACTGAGCCGTGCGACTGGGCGTGTCGTGCGACTGAGCGGTGCGACTGGGGTGAGTTGTGCGACTGAGTCCAGGCATATGTGTGTGTCGTGCGACTGAATGCATACGATTGAGAGTGTGTGCGATTGAGTCAATCGGATGAATGTGTGCGACTGTGCATCGCACGACTGAGGGTCCAATCGCACGAATGAAGTGGGTACGTACGATTGAAGGCCCGTTCGTGCGAATGAAGTGTCCAGTCGTGCGTCTAACCTTGTTATGCGATTGGGGTCATTGTGAGTGAATTCTCCTTGTGTGCGGTGTGCCTATCGTGTGATGATAAGGTAACATCAATAAAGTGTGATTTCTTGACCACAAAGATTAAAGTCAACGCTATCAACAAGCACATACTTTTTAAATCTAAAATAACCTAACCGTTTACAATTAACGACAACCCATTTGGGATCTACATAAGGTCTGATATGTGTATGCCTGCTTGTGTGTGTGTGTCACCCACGACCGAACCAATGCGACCCGACCCGACTAAACATTTCTAGTAATGCTAGACACAACATTAACGCTTAACATAACTATCAATAGGTGTTTGACAGTTCATTGTAAACAACACTTAGGAGGCTTCCATCCTACATACAACATCATCAGTGAGTCTTCACGGCCCCTATTTTACTTTCTTCCCTTTTGGAGGAGAAAACATGCAAACATATTTACATAAATAGTTGTAGTATTATTGATATCGCTTGTTATGTTAGTGCAAACACACATAACAGTCCTGACACTCTCGAACCGTTAGTAATGTGTAGCGAGGTAATTCTGAGTAGTACTACTGGGTTTGACATACCCCTCCCGGGCTAGTCGCGCTAGCTTGATTGGAGGTCAAACGGGTGCATTATTGACCTAACATTTGTCACTGTCTTGCGAGACGTGACGGGGGAACAACAAACATATAGGACACGCAAACAGTCAGCTTCGGTTCGAAACGCTAAGTAACATGATTATAGGCTAGCTACCTATCGATATGCTTTAATTACTATACCATTTCAAACAGTTACAAACATTCAAACAGTTATAAACATTTGAAAAGTTACAAACATTTTTATCTGTGATAAAACCTGTGAACTCACCAACTTTATGTTGACACACTTTAGCATGTTTTCTCAGGTCACAGGAACGCTTAAGCTCATGATGCACGATTAAGGACGCACTCAGGAAATTCATTCATCAGTTTCATTTAGTCGTATTGAATATTTGTTTTGGCATAGCGTTTCCAGACTTTCAATATTGTTTACATTTCAGTTTTACACTTCCACACTGATGTTTATTTCTTTCATGTTACTTTGATTTAAGTCAAACGTTTATTTTAAATTCATATAGTGTCGTTTGATGTGACCGTGTCTGAGATCCTGGTATGTCACACGCCTAACGGTAAAACTCCATTTGTGGAAATTGAGGGTGTGACGGATTGGTATCAGAGCCACATGTTATAGAGAACTAGGATTGCATTGCATCTAGACTATAGCCTTAGACACAACACTAGTATCGCACAGACACTCTTACATGATTGCAACTGTTGTACGAACAACCTCCCGGCATACTGACATTACGACATTGGAACACTGTGAACGAACATAACATTTCCGTGTGACACATGTATCATTATTGGCTAACAGAGGGGCGGAGAATCCCGCTCGCTCACTCCTAACATTTACACTTGATTCTTCACTCTCGGAGTTAAAGCAACGACGAATTAAACCTAACATTACCACATTGGGAGCACAGAAACCTTTCCAACCCGCACGACTAGCCTAACGATAACAAACAAAAAGAAACAACACCTCACTCTTCCAACTCTTTCACACTTGTTACCATTCCCAACATATCCTATCGTCTGCACTAGTCTGAGCAGTAAACGAGGGATGACTAAGAGATTCTAAGACTATCAGAGAATCGGACTTAGACATTTAAATGCCTAGAACTTCAAAGGGAAAAGGGCCAAATCGTCTTGATTCCCCGTTGTTATCTTAACCAAATCCTTTGTACAACCTTAGCACAACCTTAGTTATTCGACCCTTGGTATAATGAATATATCTTGGATACCTCTATCATTGATAACACTCGGTACTCGACAAGGTATGTTATCTCGAATAGGAGGAACCATGGGTGACCATGCAAAGCAAATTAGAATCACGGGTGCACACGTAATTGTAATTTGTCGTGCATGAAAATTCTGGCGACTCTATTGGGTGATAACAGTCATAATCATTACAATTCTCATTTCCATACTTGGAAGCATGAGGTCACGAATCTCATAAAGCCTTACTATTGATATGCAAGCAATTCCTTCATTCCTGCTAGTATGAAAGTTCTCATCTACCCTGAGTCTTAATGAGATTCGTGTTATGACATTAGCCCTAGTCTCTATGAGACGTGCTCTTTTTAGCATTTCAGTGTTCGTGAAACACTATCCATCTACATTGTGCCAGATCTTCAAAGGTTGCAATAAAGTGATAATATTCTTGACGCGTGTAGTCCTTGTTCACTGGATTGATCTTAAGACTTAGAGTCTCGGTAATTTCAGTGTTCCAGCATTCATTTCATTTGATATCTATAATGTTTAAGTGTACATTACATTTGTTTGTCTCCCTGGTGGTGAGAATCCAATCGGATTTTTCTGGCTTACTACGCTTGGCCTAGGACCAAAAAGCAAGACATTATGATGACCTCGTCCAATATATCTCAGCCTCTCCATTATAAGCAACAGGTACAACTATCCCTCCCAATGACTCGTGCAATGAGAACATTTGAGAGCACTGTAGAGAAATTTAGCCATACCTTCAAGAACCATTGTGTGAACATCCTGGCCAAGTCTCCTCAGCCACAAGAATCACAAAGAGGATGTTATGAGTGAAGAATACCCATGCATTAAAGGGAAACCGCCCAAGGCTCAAGAAGATAAGAAACCAGTAGAAATGGTAGTTCTGCTCCAGCATTATCTCATTCGAGTACCGATAGAAGTTTCATGCCTAGTAACTTGAGTGGACTGCTAGAGGTGGTTCTTACCAGTTTAATTTCCAAAACCTACCAAAAATTTACCGATGGTAGAACTATAACTGCCACCCATGTGCTTGGCAGTTGTAATCTAGGTCTGTCTAGACAATCCTTCGATATAAGCCTGATTTCGATTACCATTGGTAGCTACGATTTTGTGGTCAAAATGGATTGGTTGTCCAAAAACCAAACATAGATCATTTGTGGAAACAAACTAATTAAGTTACCTCTTCTTAGCGATGGAATACCTACGATAGGAGACGACAGGGTTGGTGTTCTGGTTGGCATCATCTCAAACATGAAGGTGCATATATGTCTCAAGAAAAGGGATTTCTCTCTACTGACACTAATTACATAGAAGAAGGCGGATGAGAAGCGTGTTAAAGATATTCCAGTTGTCAGAGACTTCCCGGAAGTATTTCCAGAATAATTAACTAGTATGACCACTATGAGTTTTTGGTTATGCTGTTTGGGTTGACCAACGCATTAGCGGTTTTCATGGACCTCATGAACCGAGTGTGTAAACTCTATTTAGACAAGTTTGTCATCTTCTTCATTGATGACATCCTTATTTATTTAAAGAATAAGAAAGAACACGAGGAACACCCTAGACTGATTTTGGAACTGCTAAAATAAGAACAATTGTATGCTAAATTTTCAAAGTATGACTTCTGGATACGAGAAGTCCAATTCTTGGGTCATGTAGTCAACGAGAAGGGCACACATGTTGACCCGGCAAAAATAGAAGCCATCAAGAACTGGGCTACACCTAAGACTCCGACTGAGGTACGACAGTTTCTTGGGTTGGCTGGCTATTATCGACGATTCATCGAAGGGTTTTCAAAGATTGCTCAACCTCTCACCGCGTTAACTCATAAAGGCACTACGTACAATTGGGGTGACAAACAAGAATCCGCATTACAGGTTCTGAAGCAGAAACTCTGTACGGCACCGATTCTATCCCTGCTTGAGGGAACAGATGATTTTGTAGTTTATTGTGATGCTTCTATTCAAGGTCTCGGCTGTGTGCTAATGCGACGCGAGAAGGTGATTGCTTATGCTTCCCGTCAATTGAAAGTTCACGAGAAAAACTACACGACACATGACTTGGAGTTGGGAGCCGTTGTGTTTGCGCTCAAGATATGGAGACACTACTTGTACGGTACCAAGTGCACCATTTACACCGATCACAAGAGTCTCCAGCACATCTTTGAACAGAAGGAGCTGAACATGAGACAACGTCGTTGGGTCGAGTTGTTGAATGACTACGACTGTGCAATCAGATATCATCCGGGTAAGGCTAACGTAGTAGCCGACACCTTAAGTCGAAAGGAGACACCTAAGCCGAAGCGAGTTCGAGTATTACAACTCACCATTCACACTGGATTACCTGATCAAATACGTAATGCTTAACTTGAAGCTTTGAAAGACGAGAACCTGAAAGCCGAATCACTACGAGGCATGGAGAAACAATTAGAGGTCAAATCTGATGGAATCCGCTACTTCATGGACTGAATATAGGTTCCTTTGTATGGAGACCTACGAGAGCTGGTAATGGACGAAGCTCACAAGTCACGGTACTCTATTCATCCGGGTTCAGACAAGATGTATCACGATCTAAAAGTCCTTTACTGGTGGCCAAACATGAAAGCTTACATTGCCACTTACGTAAGCAGATGCTTAACCTGTTCTAAGGTTAAGGTGGAGTATCAACGGCCATCTGGTTTACTTCAACAACCAGAAATTCTAGTATGGAAGTGGGAGCAGATATCTATGGACTTTATCATGAAACTGCCTCGGACTCCCAGCGGATGCGATACCATTTGGGTAATTGTAGATCGTTTGACGAAATTCACACACTTCCAACCAATTAGGGAGGCTGACCGAATGGAGAAGTTGACTCGTATCTACCTAAGGGAAATAGTCTCTCGGCACGGTGTGTCAATTTCCATTATATCTGATTGTGACGCTCGATTCACCTGACATTTCTGGCAATCCTTACAACGATCATTGGGAACACGGTTAGATATGAGCACTGCATATCATCCTCAAACTGATGGCCAGAGTGAGCGTATGATTCAGACTTAGAAGACATGTTATGCGCTTGCATGATTGATTTCGGCATCAGTTGGGAAACTCACTTACCGTTAGTTGAGTTTTCATATAATAATAGCTATCACACGTCGATCAAAGCTGCTCCATTTAAGGCACTGTATGGGCGTAAGTGCCGGTCACCTATTTGCTGGGCGGAAGTTGGAAAAAGTCAACTTACCGGTCCTGAACTTGTGCACGAGACGAGCGAGAAGATCGTCCAGATCCGTAACCGTATGGCGGCAGCACGTGACCGACAGAAGAGTTACGCTGATAAGCGTCGCCGACCGTTGGAATTTCAAATAGGCGACAAAGTGCTTTTGAAGGTGTCACCTTGGAAGGGTGTAATACGTTTCGGAAAACGTGGGAAACTAAGCCCTAGATACGTGGGACCATTTGAAATTGTCAAACGGGTTGGCCCCGTGGCCTATCAGCTGAACCTACCCGAAGAACTCCGTGGAGTACACGATGTGTTCCATGTGTCAAACCTGAGGAAATGCCTTGTAGACGAGACTCTCGTCGTTCCGTTAGACGAGATACAGGTTGACAAACAACTACACTTCATCGAGGAACCAGTGGAAATTATGGACCGAGAGCTCAAGACCCTCAAACATAGTCGTATCCCTATCGTCAAGGTCCGCTGGAACTCAAAGCGTGGACCAGAGTTTACCTGGGAACGCGAGGATCAGATGAAGAAGAAGTACCCGCAACTGTTCCAGAATCGGGCATCTACCTTTTAAGATACGCAGAAGCTCTGTTCAACATACGTTACAAACCATTGAGTCTTGTATCCCCCGTTGAACCTCGTAACATGATGTTCTAATTTTCAGGACGAAAATTCCTGCAACAAGGGGATAATGTGACACACTGTAATTTCAGGTTAACACTATTCAGACTGTTATCGTTATCATGGTTACATTCTCGTTATTACCCGAAACGTATACAAGCATCGCCACCGACATCGTTAAATAAATTATGATATATAATACTAACATTGGCGTTTGTAGAGGATTCAAATAAACGAGATTACTTAAGGAATCCTCTAAATTAACATAGCTTGCCCATTTACGTCAATATCAACCGAAACAAATTCGGGAACTCGGGGACTAAGTGCGAGGACCAAACGTGACAAATTGCCAAACTAGAGCTGGGTATACAAACCCCTTACCAGCCCTAATTTTCATTTTCATTCCCTTTTCTTCTTCTTCTTCACCATCTCCTCCTCCACCTCTCTACCACCTCCTAGCACCAACAATCACCTCGTTTGAGCTCGTTTTCACCGGCTAAGCTATGCTACAGCTGAGATAACATGTTTCCAACAGGTAGGCGACCTCGGTCGTCCATTTTATTGCATTTCACTTCTGCGAATTTGGGGTTTCGGGTGCTCGGGTTCAACCCGAATGCATGTGGTTGTGGGGGTGCGTGTGAGGTCAATCAGCATGTGCATTTTACTTAGACATGTTAGGAAAGTGTTTCTGGAAGTCCCTGATGTGTGAAAACCGTGCACGGAACAACCGAAGGTTGTTCAGCCCCACCAGCAGTCGCGATCTGCTGCAGTTCGCGACTATGCCAGTCGTGCGACTGAGCCGTGCGACTGGGCATGTCGTGCGACCGAGCGGTGCGACTGGGGTGAGTTGTGCGACTGAGTCCAGGCATATGTGTGTGTCGTGCGACTTAATGCATACGATTGAGAGTGTGTGCGATTGAGTCAATCGGATGAATGTGTGCGACTGTGCATCGCACGACTGAGGGTCCAATCGCACGAATGAAGTGGATACGTACGATTGAAGGCCCATTCGTGCGAATGAAGTATCCAGTCGTGCGTCTAACCTTGTTATGCAATTGGGGTCATTGTGAATGAATTCTCCTTGTGTGCGGTGTGCCTATCGTGTGATGATAAGGTAACATCAATAAAGTGTCATTTCTTGACCACAAAGATTAAAGTCAACGCTATCAACAAGCACATACTTTTCAATCTAAAATAACCTAACCGTTTACAATTAACGACAACCCATTTGGGATCTACATAAGGTCTGATATGTGTATGCCTGCTTGTGTGTGTGTGTCACCCACGACCGAACCAATGCGACCTGACCCGACTAAACATTTCTAGTAACGCTAGACATGACATTTCGCTTAACATAACTGTCAATAGGTGTTTGACAGTTCATTGTAAACAACACTTGGGAGGCTTCCATCCTACATACAACATCATCAGTGAGTCTTCACGGCCCGTATTTTACTTTCTTCCCTTTTGGGGGAGAAAACATGCAAACATATTTACATAAATAGTTGTAGTATTATTGATATCGCTTGTTACGTTAGTGCAAACACACATAACAGTCCTGACACTCTCGAACCGTTAGTAATGTGTAGCGAGGTAATTCTGAGTAGTACTACTGGGTCTGACAAACCCCGCCCGGGCTAGTCACGCTAGCTTGATTGGAGGTCAAACGGGTGCATTATTGACCTAACATTTGTCACTGTCTTGCGAGACGTGACGGGGGAACAACAAACATATAGGACACGCAAACAGTAAGCTTCGGTTCGAAACGCTAAGTAACATGATTATAGGCTAGCTACCTATCGATATGCTTTAATTACTATACCATTTCAAACAGTTACGAACATTTAAACAGTTACAAACATTCGAAAAGTTACAAATATTTTTATCTGTGATAAAACCTGTGAACTCACCAACTTTATGTTGACACACTTTAGCATGTTTTCTCAGGTCACAGGAACGCTTAAGCTCATGATGCACGATTAAGGGCACACTCAGGACATTCATTCATCAGTTTCATTTAGTCGTATTGAATATTTGTTTTGGCATAGCGTTTCCAAACTTTCAGTATTGTTTACATTTCAGTTTTATGCTTCCGCACTGATGTTTATTTCTTTCATGTTACTTTGATTTAAGTCAAACGTTTATTTTAAATTCATATAGTGTCGTTTGATATGACTGTGTCTGAGATCCTGGTATGTCACACGCCTAACGGTAAAACCCCGTTTGTGGAAATTGAGGGTGTGACATTTCATCCATGCTTTTATTCCATTCTTTATCCATTTCAATTTGACCGAAAGCCTCTTATCCGCCGGCCCCTTGAACTGAAAGGAGTTGCATAGCCTTTTTATAAGTTCATCAAAGCCATTTACATCTAGCCATGAATTGAAGAATTTGAATGGGGGAGCACCAAAATCCGTATTAACGACTTGTAGCAATAGTGGCGAATGATCCGTCCATCCATCCCTCTGGAGTGCCGTGACTTTCGCTGTTGGCCATTTGTTCATGAGCGCTGTGCATACCAGGACCCTATCTATTTTACTACATTTGGTCCCCCCTCCACCAACGTATGTGAATTTTTGACCTCCCATGCCATACTCCACCAACCCAGCTCTTTGAATGAAGTCATTAAAGTCATTTGCAGATGTTGAACAGTATTCTGAATTCAACCTCTCTAAGGGATTTCTGACCACATTAAAATCACCCATCAATATAAACATCCCTGGGGTGTTGGACATATAATTCAGGATTTCCTGCCATAGTGCTCTTTTGGCAATATTTTCTTGTGGTGCATATATGTTAAATATGGAGATAGTGTCATGATATTTGCCCATTGAACCTTGAATAACCATAAAGTGCCTTTCTTTCGAGATTGAACGCTTTATAAAAACCGTCGGGTCCCAAATTGAAATTAATCCCCCTGATCTCCCTACTGCATTAACTCCTTCCACTTCTAGCCTTGATCTACCCTAAAAAGTATGAGCTTTTATTTTGGACGAATCCACCATCTGAGTCTCCTGAATTGCTATAAATTGTACCCCATATTTTCGTTTTAGGTTTCTCACCCATTGTGCTTTACCCTGATCCCCTACTCCTCTTAAGTTGATAGACAAGCAATTCATGATTGATCCAATTGTTCCCCCTCCTCCCTTATCAATTCATCAAGTATACTTTGATAGCTATTTAGATTAATATAAACAAGTGAGTTAACAATAATCATGTCACTTACCTCCTGGTCCAGGTCCTGTTCTTCTGATTGCGAAATCCGAGAGGGGATGTCCCCTATTTTGAGTATATTATCTTGTTCATTCGTCTCTAGTGGAATAATCTCTGAGCCCACGACCCTTATTCGTTCGTCTTCGCTACCTTGTTCTTGGTCTTGCATTCTTGGCCTCGCATCTCCTTCACCTCTAGCCATATGGTCTTCTTCATCTATAGTGCCACTCGAAATGATTGTTGATCCCGCTCTTTTCTTCTTGGGAGCTTTCTGATTTCTTTTCAACAGGTATCTGCTTAGGCGAAACCTACCAACATCGCTCAGATCTTCATTTAAGTCCGGTATCCATAGTTTCTTCTTTTTCTGCTTTGTCACATCCTTCTTCCTTGCCCTGGTTACCTGTTCACCCTTATTTTTCCTTATATCATCATTGTTTTCCCCAACCCGGGCAACCCATTATGTTTTCAATTATAGGGACCAAGTTAAATGGGTCCGATGCTGGGCCCCGTATGTTTACTTGGGCCTCTTCCTCTCTATCCAGCCCATGAGACATCACTGGCCCAGGCGCTTTAGTGGCCAGCTTTTCACCTCCACTTTCATGCATGCATGCATTTTTTGATAACCCATGCAACACCCATTCCGAGGACATCATTTCATCTTCCTTCATGGTGTCTGTTTGTCTTCCCGCTATCGACCTTTCGAATTCATCCTGGAACTCCTGAGACTCCGAGTTCTTTTGGGATGAGTTCATGGATGTACATCGGACATGAGTATGGCCATAGTCATTATTTGTGCTATACTCAAGGCTTGATGATAGAGATTGCTCCTTCATGAATCCCGGGATCCAGAGTTCATCATCTTCATGAATCCAACATACAAACTTTTGTTGATCATGGGATAATATAAATTCCCTCTGAATTCTATTTGTATAATTTGTGAGAACCACCACCCTTTCAAAGGCTAAATTACCATCATACATGGAGACCTCAGACGGAAGTATAATTTTCCCGCATGTTTTGACGATCTTGCCAGTAGTGCCACTATCAAATAAATGCGGGGGGATACCTCCAATTATTAACCATGCTACTCTTTCGCACCCAACTCCATTACCATCCCATGCTTCCAAAGAGGAGAATATTGCGCTCCATTTCGGGGTCAATTCCTCCTTGTATTGTTTTGCTTTAGCTTCATCCGAAAAAGAAAGTAATACCTTCATGCCTCCTAAATATCTTACTACACAATCGGGCACCCCTTTCCTTGCCTTAAGATAGTAATGCAAATCATTGAGTATAGTAACATTGTGTGTGATACCAACTAGGGACACTCTTTTGAGTGGATGATCCTTAGCCATTCCATTTAGCACAATCTCATCATCTGTTCTGTGCCTCCCAGGTGCAACCACATCCCTATAAGTTTTATTACCATACCAGTTCCGGTGAGGTACCTCGGAAATTGGCTCCATTTGTTTTTCCTCCACCCTGTTTGTCAGCTTTCTTCGCTCTACAGTCAACCCATTTGTGTTCTGCTTGCGGTCCAACTTTGATCTTTCAAACTTAGCTATTGTGATCCATATCCTTTTGCCATCAACCCTGGTATTCTCCAGCTTCTTCAGGAATTGTTGTGCATTTTCTACGTTCACGAACCTCAAAAACCCAAAAGTATTTCCCCATTTGTCCTTCTTCTAGGGGATGAATACATCTGCGAGATTTTGGTGATGTTGAAAGGCCTTTCGTAAGTCATCCTTGACACATCCTCTGGGCAAGTTTGATACGTAGTAGTTTGCTTTGTTTCTGTATTCTATCTCCTCTTTGTATCTTCTCTTTCTGTTTATAACTGTTATCCATTCTTCATCGTCAACTTTTGATTGATCCTTGATTTTGCTCTGCTCTTCGACCTTTCTCCTCCTTAGCTCCTCCATCGACTCTTATGCCAATTACCTTTTTTGTAGATAGAATCTTCAATGAGTGAAAACAAGCAACCTTACTAAGCTAAGAAAGGTGCTTGTTGAGGTTTCCGTGATAAATCATTAGTCCCTCATTACATTAGTCTCTAGTACCATTCCATGATAAATCAGTACACTTAATAGTTTTATTATTTTACTAAATCATTTTTCAAAAGCTACATTTCATATTTCTATAACTTTTATTTTTAAAAATCTAAAATTTCTTATTTTCTAATTAACTATATTCTTTAACGAAATTCCATGTACCTTAAGGTTTTATTAATTCAGTTATGTTTATCAAGAATAAACTATATATATAGGGCTGTAAACGAGCCGAGCCGAGCCGAGCCAGGATGGGTTCGAGCTCGAGCTCGAACCTTATCGAGCCGAGCCGAGCCGGCTCGAAAATTTTAACGAACTCAAAACACCGGCTCGAGTTCGGCTCTTGAAAAGCTCGAGCCAGCTCGTGGCTCGTTCGAGCCGGCTCGATTTAAAATTTTTTTTTACATTAATTTATATGAAAACATAAAAAATATATATTATGAGCTTTACCTTTTATTGGGTACTCCGTACTTATATAACAAAGGTCGTTATTTTGAATATAAATAATTTGCTATCAAGTTATATATTTTTTAAACAAAATATTAATTGTTTCTAAAAAGAATCCATTTTATTTTTAGAAAACCTTTCTAAAATCCTAATATAAAAATAATAATCATAATAATAGTAGTAGTAATAATAATATTTTTATTATACTATATAAATATATATATATATATATATATAAATTATAATCATTATTTTATGCACCGAGTCACGAGCCGAGCCAACGAACCGAGCCAACGAACCGAGCCACGAGCCGAGCTCGAACCGAGCTAACCCTGGCTCGAGTTCGGCTCGTTTAGAATTCGAGCCGAGCCGAGCCGGCTCGTTTGGATACGATCTTTTTTCGAGCCGAGCTTTTTTCGAGCGAACTTCGAGCGAACTTCGAGTCACGAACTTTTTGTACAGCCCTATTAATATATATATAAAATTAAAGGTTATACTATTAACATACTATTTAAAAAATAATAAAAAAAAACCCAACAAGACATACACCTCTTGTTTTGGAATTGCTGCCTTACTCAACAAGCTAATAGGTTACTAGCCTCCTAAAACAATCAGGGGAATGCTTGTACGTTCTAAAGATTCATTTAGTAGTTCTATGTGTGTGTTTAGAATATGATCACACGGTTGGGTCCAAATGTTGCAACAACAAAGTTGTTTCGGTACTTAGTAAGCTAGTGTCATACCTTTCTAATGCCTATAACGATCATGCAACACAAATCATCATTTAGCCTTGATAGCATGTGTTTGTTTTGTGATCACTTAACTCCAGTATGACCGTAAGTGTCTCATTGAAATAATAAGCGTAAAATCTAGTAAATAAGTGTAAACACTATATTTTCGATAAAATTAAATGAAATCACTACCTGCTAATGTCAAGCTATCCTATTCATAGCATGGGTTAAAGCAATAATAACAAATACTATAGCCATCGGGAGTTAACGGGTAAAATATAATCATTAAGAAATATACTATAGCAATATATATTATAACCGTTTAATATTTATATAATAAAAACCTAACACTAAAAATAGTTGTGTTTATCATATCAAATTGAACACTACAACGTCAATATACCATCTTAAAGAAAACTAAAAATATCACATTTAATTTGTTGTTTTGAAGTCGATGTCTTACTGAAGAAGCTGTTAGTTTACAAGTCTCCTAGCTGGTCACATGTCAAACCTTGAGCACCATGCCCTAAAGCTTCCTTTTGGGGAGATTTCAAAATATACTTTTAGACTTTCCCACGTTTTATATAATATACAACAATGTTGGTCTATTTTATTAGATATATTTATTTATTTTATTGTTTGTGCTAACAAGTAAATTATAATTTTGGATTATTCGATTTTAATAATACTAAATTTTATTTATTGACCACGACTAATTCTAACTCGAGAATTGTTTACAGTCACTCTCAAATTTGAGTTTAATTTCCTCCAATGATATTTTACTAACTGAGAGTTAACCCCCGTCAGTTTTATTGATGAACTGGGAGCCAACTTTGAGCTATTTTTCAACTCTTGCACCGCCTAGCCTCTATTAGGTCCGTTTTTCGTTGTCTAACCTACATTGTCACCTGAAATCTACCTCCACGAGTCAAGTGCTTCAAATCAGGAGGTGGAGATTGACGGATTTTAGGGTACGAAGGTTTTAGATCGATGGACTATGGTAGATTTCAACTTTTTGTTTAGTGTTTTGGCCACAAAAACAGTCAACGTGATCAAATAAACTAACGGGGTTAATTCTCAATTAGTAAGAGATCGTTGGAGCAATATAAACTTAAAGTAGTGAGCATTTGTAAACATTTTCTGAATTATGATTAATCTCTACCAATAAATAAAAGTTGAGATGATTAAAATCTAATAACCCTATAATTTTTTAGCGTATATTAACTTTTGTTACCGGTATTAATATTATAATTTTGTAAATACATCAAACCATACCAACAAGGAAGATAAATAAATATGAATCATGAAAAAAGTAAATAAACTTTTATTGGACTAATATTATAATTTTGTCAATAAAACATTGCGTGATGCGTGTTGAGAACTTGTTACATCAATGTATTGATCATTAAATAAATTTACAAAGTTAGTAAAAAAATATTTACTATTTATAGAATAATAATTTATTAATAAAAAGTATAGAAGTATGTACTATTTAAAAATTTAAAAAAAATTGCATTGATAAGTATATAATAAATTAATATATAAAAGAGTAAATTACTATTTTGGTCCCTTTGGTTTGGTCATTTTAACCGTTTGAGTACAAAAATGAATTTTCTAACAAATCAAGCCCTATGGTTTGTATTCTATAACTATTTCAGTCCAATACACTAACAGAGTTAGATTTTTCAGTTAGTTTTTAATAAAATGATCAAAATACCCTTGGACTTAAATGGTTATTTTTAATAACCTCAGAGACCAAAAACGAAATTTACTCTCTCACACAAACATATTATATATATATATATATATATGTTATATACGCGGAATTTTTTATTTTTATTTTTCAAATTTTTTTACATTTTAATTTTAAATCGCTCGGTTTTAAACGTCGTATTTAAACCATTCATTTTATCTAACAGAAAAATTAAAATCGTTTGGCTTATTATACTTTTTATTTAAACTGTTAAGCTACTTAAATGTCCTTTTAATCTATTTGTTTTATTTAAACCGCAAATTATTTTTTAACTGTTATTTTATTTAAACGCGTTTTTTTAATCGCTCAAATCTATTACGCTTCTTTTTAAATTTTTTTGTATTTATACATGTTTTTCATTATTCGGCTAGTTTAAACGTAATTTTATCATGTTCTTTTATTTGAACGTCTTTTTACTATTCGTTTATTAAAATGCTTTCTTTTCAACAATTCATTTTATTAAAACATCTTTTTTCTCTTTTTGATTCTTTGTCATAAATTTATGTCATTTGTATTATTTTAAGGATTAACTTGAGTTTTGATTATTACAATTAGGGCTTTTACGATACTAAAATTATATGTGTTTAGTTTATTTAAACTTTTTAAGTTAATCGTTGCGTTTGAATAACAATCGATTTGAAAGACGTTCAAATAAGGCAAACATGTTTAGAACGAAGTTTAATTTGTTGAACGGTTTAAAAAGCTATTTAAATAAAACATTTGAAAAGCGAAAAGATTTTAAAAGACATTTAAGTAAGATGAACGATTAAAAAATAAATTTAAAAAGCCGAATGATTATAAAAAATATGTTTAAAAAGCCGAAAGATTTAAAGCCGAACAATTTGAAGATTAGTGACTTTAAAAATTATTTAGAAAACCAACCTTTTAAATTTTAAAAACCAATTGTATAAAGAGTGATGTTTGAAAACCAAATGGTTTATAAACACTTAAAAAATATTTTTAGTAATTAAATTATCAGTTTAAAATCCAAACAGTTTAAAAATATATTTTTAAAACTTTAAAAAATAAAAAATAAAAATATTTTAACATATACACACATATATTAGTCAAACAGCTAAATAATTTTAACAGGTTGGTTTGAAAAAGAAAGCTTTTTAATAAACAAATAGTAAAAATACGTTCAAATAAAAGAGCGATAAATTACGTTTAAACGAGCCAAATAATTAAAAATATGTATAAATACAAAAAAAATTTAAAAAGAAGCTTATAGAATTGAACGATATATATATAATACAAAATAAATAATAATATAATATATTTTTATATATATATAATATAATATAATATATAATATAATATATATATAATACAAAATAAATAATATAATATATTTTTATATAATATAATATATATATATAATAATATATATATAATACAAAATAAATAATAATATAATATATATATATAATATATATTTTTATATATATATATATATATAATATGTTTGTGTGAGAGAGTAAATTACATTTATGGTCCCTGAGGTTATTAAAAAATAACCATTTCAGTCCAAGGGCAGTTTGGTCATTTTATTAAAAAATAACTGAAAAATCTAACTCTGTTAGTGTATTGGACTGAAATAGTTATAGAATACAAACCATAGGGCTTGATTTGTTAGATAATTCGTTTTTGGACTCAAATGGTTAAAATGACCAAACCACGGGGACCAAAATAGTAATTTACTCTATATAAAAACTTCAAATACTATATTGATCATAATCATAATTAAATGACTCAACCAACTTTTTCTTAAAGAAAAATACGTACTATTTAAAGGAATATAATAATCCTAAACATAATCATACAAGCTAATTGGATTCTTAACATAAATATAGAAGTTACTTATATCCTATAATATAACCACCTTGAATCTATATCTCATTCTTGTACTTAAACAAGAAACTCCATATATATACACACACACACACACTCATACACCTTCATCTTCCTTTGTATGCTACGTACTTCCATATGTATATATATGCATTGGCATGCTAAAGTAACCAACTGTTAGCATATATAACTCCCTCTTTGTACCACTCCAAAGTCATATATCATCATCAACATGAGTTTTGTTCATGTAGTCTTCTTCTCCATCATGGTGTTCATCATTGTTCTATATCATTTTCACTTTTATACAGGTAACATCAAACACTCAATTACCGGCCTGAATATGATTTTCAAACAAAACATGCCTAAAACTCCCAACTGTTTTTTTTTTTTTTTTTTTTTTTTAATTTAACAATGTCTACCCATGACCAAACAGGTTCATCTTCATCAAACAAGTATGTAGATAATTTCAATTGGAGAGATTACGACATAAACACAACAAATTCAGCTATGAAACCAGAAGATGCATCCTACATGACTCATAGAAAGCTTCTTTTTCAAGGTAAGGCTTGCAACTTTTTTTATTTAGAGTACAACTCAAGATGCATATGGTACAACGTTTTGAGTTTATTACGTGCTAGGGTAAGGTAACATTCCATTTTGTTAAATGATATATAGTTGGAATGGGATAGGTACAACTAAACATGCATATGCTACAACTAATACGCATATAATGTGTATATATTCTACATTTCTACTGCTTGTTTCTTTTTTGACACCCTAAACATTCTTTATCCGAAGTGAGTTTTGTGTCATTTCTCCATTTTGCTAAATGGTTGTTGCACTTGGACAAGGTACAAATGCACATGCAGATGGTACAGCCAATTTTGAATAATCTGCAAAACAGTGTCTTGTGTTTGTTTAAGAAAACGAACATTTTCCTTCCAAAGTTGGTCTTTCACCTTTTTTCCATTTCCCTTGGGTTTCAAATTTTCAATAAATAAATAAAACTTTGGCGATGTACAAGTAAAGATGCTCATGGTACAACCAATGTGCACTGCATATATCATATGCCAAGAGTTTTTGTCTTCCTTTCCCCCTTTCTAAACAAGTAGTAGTTGCAATTTTAGTAAAGGTACAATTAAACAAGAACAATGTACTAGACTTGCTCAATATGATAATGGAATTACCAATTTGGGTTTTTGTCTCCCTTTTGATGTAGTTTCTACACAAAAATGTTGCTTGTAATTTGTCAAAGGTACAACTAAGCATGTACATGGTACAACTTGCATACTTTCCACTTTACTCATTTGGCAACTGAAATCTCAGATGGGCTCTCTGTCTTTTTTTTTCTTTAAATAATGTGGTTCATATTTTGGGGAAGTACAACAAAGAATGCACATGATACAACCTACATTATGTGCACTTCATGCAACCTTCTGCAGTTTGCTGCAATACTAATTAGGCAATTTAAACCACAAATAGGTCCTGTTGCTTTCTCATTTTCTTTCTTCCACACTGATGGTAGATGCAATTTGACAAGGTATAACTAAACATGCACATGGTACAAACTTATTTAGTGTTCACCTTACACAACATATTAGTGCATTATTAGTTCATTCCTCATTTGGTTACTTAAACCCCATAATAGTTCTGTTTCTATTTGCCTATTTTCATTTTGTTTCTTCTACACAAATGATAGTTGTTATTTTGTGAAGTACACCAAAACATGCACATAGTACAAATGTGAATACTTGTATTATGCTAAAATGCTATTTGGTATAACTAACACATGCACAAATAACTAACAAAATTTTCCCCTTGAATTTGGCTAAACAAAAATCAAACAGGGTCATCTTGTACATCTAGAGACTTGAGCATTACACAAAGCAAAGGGTCAACAAGTGGGATACCACAATACATAGTCCAAATAGTGAACACTTGTGTATCACAATCAGGGTGTGCACCTTCAAATATCCATCTGCATTGTGGATGGTTTGCCTCAGCAAGAATAGTCAACCCAAGATTCTTCAAGAGACTTTCTTATGATGATTGTTTGGTCAATGGTGGTCAAACATTGAAAAGTGGTCAAATGATCAGTTTTTCTTACTCAAATTCTTTCATGTACCCAATCACTTTAAAACATGCAAGATTCTGCTAGGCCCTTTTTTATGGGTTTTAAGTTCAGTTCTAGATTATACCCAAAAAAAAAAAGATTCAATTTTTAATGGGTATGAAGCAAGAAAATGGAGAATTCATGTCAATTTCTGATAAAAGAAAAGAAGTTTATTAGGCATACGCAAAATGTACGTATACTGTGTGCTAAACATACCCTACGAGTAAAAAGATAGATGGGACGACTAATTTAGCAGAAGAAGAAGATGTACATTCAGTAAAAATACCGGAATGTTGGGTTGAAGTCGGAAAATAAAGAAACCAAGATGATCATTATAATGAACCCTGGCCAATTTATGCATACATCTTTTTATAGGACAATATTTTTAATCAGTAGTTTCTTTTTTTAGGTGATTTGAAAGATGAGTTAGTTTTATGTTGTGATCAGATTGATTGGTCATTCATTAGATTTTGGAAATTCTTCTTTAGAGCAGGGTCAAAAGACTAGACTGATGTCTAGTACACATAAGAATGCTTTTTTGCAGAGTTTTGTGACTCTTCTTGTCACACTTTGAACCACAACCCACACACACTTGAGATAGTGCTCTCTGTGAACAAAGGGGGAAATCCAGACAATGTCAGCATGTGGGAAGCAATTGTCTGAGAAAAAGAGAATTTGACATTCAATAGAAGGGCATTCTTGTCTTTCTCCATTGGTTTCTGTCTTTTGATACCCTATGACCATCTAGATTGTATGATTTTCATGTGTAGACTAAGTTACTAATTAACTTTTGTACGTAGTTCTTCTCTATTACTAAGCTTTTACATTCAATCTTTGTTTTGAATTTATATAATGTAGCATAGAACACTTCTCAAAGATGAAATGCAATGGCAATGTTATGTAAATTTGATTATGTAAGAGTTAGAATCAAGATGAACACATAAACAATCTCACAAGATTCGATTACTATTGAAATTGATTACATGAAAACAAGATCGAACAGATGAGTATCAAAGTTAATCTACGATCAACAGCAATTAATCACACTTATAACCTCACCATCAACTAACCGTTAACTATCAGTTAACAGCCTAACAACCATTAACTACTAATCTCTCATTATCGACACAAACAGCCCTTATAGTTTGAGCTTTATTACAATGACAGCAAAAACACACAACCTTACACTTTAATAAAATGACAACATAAGTCCCTGCAGTTATATCTTGAGCACAACTTCTCACAAACTCCACCTTTGTGCCAAGATTATGCAACATTCCACTTATCACAACAAAACCGAAACTTTACTCCTCCAACAGATTTTGTCATCATATCAGCAGGATTATTATGAGTATCAATATACTCAACACTCAACTGCTTTGATTTTACAGTATCTCTTATGAAATGCAATCTAACATCCACATGCTTAGTTCTTTCATGATAAACCGGATTCTTAGCAAGTTGTAGAGCACTCATGTTATCACTCCATATCATTGTCTCCTGAACATCAACACCTAGTTCTGAAACAAAACCCTTCAACCATAGTGCTTCCTTTGCTGCTTCTGTGAGTGCAATGTACTCAGATTCAGTTGATGACAATGCTACAACAAGCTGCAAAGAAGACTTCCAACTCACCAATCCACCATGAACTGTAAACCCATACCCAGTAACTGACCTTCCTGAATCCCAGTCCTTGGCATAATCTGCATCAACAAACCCAGTCACTACATGTTTGGTCTCATCTGTTCCACCAAACACTAACCCAACATGACTGGTACCCTTAAGATATCTAAGTATCCATTTCACACCTTCCCAGTGCTTAATTCTAGGAGAACTTAGATATCTACTTACTAGACTGACTGCATATCCCAAGTCAGGTCTAGTGCACACCATCATGTACATCAAACTTCCCACTGCATTTGCATAGGGAACATGTGACATTTTAGCTTGTTCTTCTTCTGTATGTGGACTATCTCTGCTAGACAACTTAAAATGTGCTGCTAGAGGAATACTTACATGCTTGCACTTATCCATATAATAACTACTAAGCACCTTCTTGATGTAGCCAGTTTGACTGAGTTTCAATATACCAGCATCTCTATCCCTTTCAATTTCCATGCCCAATATCTTCCTTGCAACCCCTAAATCTTTCATGTCAAATTCTTCTTTCAAGATTGATTTAGTAGCTTCTACATCAGACTTTGATTTGCTGGCTATTAACATATCATCTACATAAAGTAAAAGATATATATAACCACCAGCTGCATCTTCTTTGTAATACACACATGGGTCATAGCTACTTTTATTGAACCCTTTAGATACAATAAAGTCATTGAACCTCTTGTTCCATTGCCTAGGAGACTGCTTTAGTCCATACAAGGACCTCTTCAACAAACACACCTTATTCTCCTGACCTTTAACCTCAAAACCAGTGGGCTGCTTCATATAGATCATCTCTTCAAGACTTCTATTTAAAAATGCTGTCTTTACATCCATTTGCTCCAATTCCAAATTATGAATAGCTACAAGATTCAACACTACTCTAATGGATGAATGTTTGACCACAGGAGAAAATATCTCTGTGTAGTCAACACCAGCCTTTTGAGTAAAACCCTTAGCTACCAACCTTGCTTTGTACCTAGGTGGATCATTTTCAGTTAATCCATCCTTCAACTTGTATAACCACTTGCAACTCACTAATTTCTTATCCTTGGGTTTGTCTACAATCTCCCATGTGTTGTTCTCATACAATGAGTTCATCTCTTCTTTCATTGCCTGCATCCATTTATCCTTATCAACAGAACTTAATGCTTCTTCATAAGACAATGGATCACCACTATTCTTCATAGCAACATTCAACACATATGCAGATATCTCCTCATTTGTAACAAGTGTCAATTCATCACTTGTTCTAAACCTTAGAGGAGGTACTATAGTCCTTCTAGTTCTACCTTGTGCAATAGATCTGTTTTGGACCAAAGTATCTTCACCTGATGAACCATGAGTCTCATCACACCCTCTACTTTCAGTGTTAGTACCACTCTGCACATGGTTGTGATCATCCAACTCCACCTCAATCTGAACACCCATTTCATAATCATTTTCACTCAGATCATTCCTGTTAAGCAGGTCCTTGTATAATAGATCCTCTCTAAATACAACATTTATACTTGTGACAACCTTAGGAGTCTTATCATCCATTCTCCATAGTCTATACCCCTTTACACCACTTGTGTAACCAAGAACCACACATTTTATAGCCCTGGGCTCTAGTTTGCCTTCATCAACATGAGCATACGCCAATGACCCAAACACCCTTAACCTGCTATAATCCCCTGGCTCACCTGACCACATTTCAAGTGGTGTTTTCATCTGAATTGCAGATGAAGGGGACATGTTAACTAACAATGCTGCTGTATTAACTGCCTCAGCCCAAAACTGCTTTGGCATTCCTGAATCAATCAATAAACACCTCACCTTGTTCAATAAGGTTCGGTTCATCCTTTCTGCAAGCCCATTTTGCTGTGGTGTGTATGCCACAGTCAAATGCCTCTTTATTCCTTGCTTTCTACAGTAATCATTGAACAGGTGATTACAAAACTCCAGGCCATTGTCTGTCCTTAAAGCTTTAACCCTTCTTTCAGACTGAGTCTCAACTAGGACCTTCCATTCTTTGAACCTTTCAAATGCCTCACTCTTGTGCTTTAGGCTGTACACCCACACTCTCCTTGTGTAATCATCCACTAAAGATAAGAAGTACTTAGCCCCACCAAGTGACTCAGTCCTTGCTGGACCTCAAAGATCAGCATGCACATAATCTAACTTACACTTAGTAGTATGCACACTCCTATTGAACTTGAATCTGTGGGCCTTCCCCAAAATGCAGTTTTCACAGAACCCAGTGTCATAGCTACTTAGCTCCTTCAACAGGCCTTGTTTGAGAAACTCTTTCATGCCTGGTATACTGATATGGCCCATCCTTCTATGCCACACCATAGCTAAGTTTTTGCCTTGGTCTTCACTTACATTGGCTACACCATTCTAACATAACTATCAACTACATAGGTCATGTTGTTTTTTCTGGTTCCAGTCAATACCACCATTGACCCTTTTATCACCCTGACCTTCCCATTCCTTAGATTAACCACATATCCCTCACTTTCAAATGTGTCCAGTGAGACTAAGTTCCTCTTTAATCCAGGAATATATCTAACATTCCTTAACATAATGTTAGGCCCATTATTCAAAGTCAGTGTGATAGAACCAATACCTTCAATGATGCAAGGTCTGTCATCACCAAGTTTTACACTCCCTTGTATCTTCATTTCAAGTTCATCAAACAACTCCTTATTAGGAGTCATATGATAGGAACATCCTGAGTCCAAGATCCACTCATCACCCTCGCATGAGTGTGCCATCATTAACACATCAGCACTGTCATACCCATCTGACCCAGTCTCTGATGTTGAACCTGAGACTTTTGAATGACTTGCATCAAACTTTTTCTTCTTGAAACTCTCTGGACAATCTTTCTTGAAATGTTTATCAGATTGACAAACATAGCATCTCCTTTTTCCCTTTGACTTTGATCTTGCAGGTTGCTTCCCTTGTTGTTTCTGAATTCACTTCTTCCCCTAACAACTAGGCCATCTGCATGGTCATCTCTATATTCACCTTTCTTGTGCAACTCCTTTGCGTTCATGGCAGCAACTACCTCCTCCATGGATAGACTTTCTCTTCCAAACATTAGTGTATCTACAAAATGCTCATAGGTGCTTGGTAATGAAGATAAGAACATAACTGCTCTATCTTCATCTTCTATTTTCACATCTATATTTTCCAAATCAAGAACAATTTTGTTAAACTCATCTATATGTGACTCTAATGTTTTTCCAGTTTGCATTTGGAAAGTATATAGCCTTTTCTTGAGGTATAGTCTGTTTGCCAATGATTTTGTCATATACAAACTCTCCAATTTGGCCCATAGACCAGCTGCTGTGTCTTCTTTAGAGACTTCTCTCAAGACTCTATCACCCAAACTGAGTATGATTGCACTGTGAGCTTTCTCCATCATGTTCTTCCACTTCGTTTCCAACTCCAATTGTCTATTCGGAGGAGTGTTTGCAGGTATCACCACGTTTCCCCCTTTCAGGGCATCAACTATGCCCTGATGAACCAGTAATGCTCGCATCTTTACCCTCCAAAGACCAAAATCGTTTTTACCATTGAATTTCTCCAAATCAAACTTGGTATTCATCTTTCTTACACTGATTGATCAATTAACGATGATCAGGGGATCACAATCGATTACGCCTAGCGTAAATCAATCAAAGATCTACTCTGATCTACGGATTACAACTAATCAATCTGAAAACCGAATCGATAGCCTCGCTCTGATACCAATTGTAAGAGTTAGAATCAAGATGAACACATAAACAATCTCACAAGATTCGATTACTATTGAAATTGATTACATGAAAACAAGATCGAACAGATGAGTATCAAAGTTAATCTACGATCAACAGCAATTAATCACACTTATAACCTCACCATCAACTAACCGTTAACTATCAGTTAACAGCCTAACAACCATTAACTACTAATCTCTCATTATCGACACAAACAGCCCTTATAGTTTGAGCTTTATTACAATGACAGCAAAAACACACAACCTTACACTTTAATAGAATGACAACATAAGTCCCTGCAGTTATATCTTGAGCACAACTTCTCACAGATTCTTTAGACTTTACGTGTTTGTATCTTCTATCTTTTGTCAAGAGTTTAATGTTTTATGTTTAGTTATTTCAAGTGAAGACCTCTCTATTTTGTCTTCTATCTTAAAATTTCTTCACGAATACACTCTTAAATGTGAAGCACTCACACTAAAACATGTTTAGCTATCAAAATTAAAACACAACATGCCTCATTCTCTTTGATCATCTTTTTTCTCGTCTTCTAGACGAAAGCAAAATACAAGTGACAATGTTTTGACGTTGAGAGGGTGAGGGGGTGTTTGTTTTTTGAAAAAACCTCTTCCCCACCTCTTCATCTGCGCGCTCGCAGACGCGGGAAGAGGTTTTTACTTCGCAGACTGTTTGTTTTCTGGAAGACGTTTCATTAAAAAACGTCTTCCTGAGCTCTTCATGGGGCAGACATGGACCCTAGTCTTCAGATGGGAAGACATTTTATAAGCCTCTTCCTCTCTTCACATAAAAGATTTTGAGCCCTAATCACACACACAACACAACCATCCATCGTCGCTCTCTCCTCTCTTCACTGTTCATCGTCGCTTTCTCAGAAGTCTTCACTGTTCATCGTCGCTCTCTCCTCTCTTCCTCCCTGCGGCCGCCTCTCCTCTACCACTGAAAAAGGTAAGCTCTCTCCTCTCTTCCTCCCTACGGCCGGTAGATAGGAATCACTATTGTTATAGGGTTGATAGCATAGCAGAACGGTAATGAATATGAGATTACATACCCAACCCCTTTGGCAGGTTTGGAGAAAACCCATATTCAGAGGTTTCATGCTAGCTTCAAGACCCATACCCTCAAATTAAACACCTTCTACAGTTCTTAGCCCCATTCCTTCATTCCAAAATTCCCAGTCCAAACACAGCCTCAGATGCGAGTGTTTGGCAAATTCGGCTTATCTTACAAAACTTCAGAGATAGAAACGAACAAAGAAAGACATTTTCGTGAAAAAAGAAAAAGAGATGTGTTGTGAGATGAGTGTATCATTCTCTAAAACTATGAATTGTATTTAACCCTTAACTTTAAATATACCAGTACATTCATCCCAAAAGAAAAGTTCACTCTTTACATGAAAACTGAATCATCAAGTTTCAATTCCTAAAATCACACAGTAATAGTTTAGTCCGCAGGTTTTAAAAAATCAAACAGTCTTTTTTTTGCAGACTGCAGACGTTTGGTCCACCTCTTCTGCTGCAGATGTCTGCAGATGTGGTCCGCAGACTGCAGACGTTTTCCTGCAGAAAAAACAAACAGCACCTGAGTTTTCTTTGTGAAGCTATCTTAACATAGTTGGTTTTTCCATAACATTAAAATTGTATTTTATAATGAATGGGCTTTGCCCTGATGCATGGGCGTGGAGTATTACACATGCCCTAAACGTCGTGGTGAGCATACGGTGTTAGCCTCTAGATTTTTTGGTTTTTTCTTAATAAATGTGTGGTTTTAGTATGGATCATGTCAATGTCCGTTTTTGATTTTGCTTATCAAGGTTTGACAAAAATAACAGTTTTCATTCAAAATAGAGTAAATTGTCATTTTCGTCCCTGTGGTTTGGTGAAAATTGCCACTTTAATCCAATAGTTTGTTTTTTCGCATCTGGGTCCCTGTGGTTTACAAATCTTGTCATATTCATCCAGGCCGTTAACTCCATCCAACATTTCCGTTAAATGAGGGGTATATTGGTCATTTTACATATATGTTTTTATTTTTCTTTTTTTAAACCTGATTTAATATATACTCTTTAAATACATTGCTATTTTAGTCCCTGTGGTTTGAGCGTATTTGCCAATTTAGTCCAAAAATAACCACCACACCACTACCCATCACAAGAACCACCGAACCACCACCACCGCCCCATCATAAAGCCACCAACACCACACCAGAGCACCCACCACCACCGCGCACATTGGATTGTCGCTACCATATAAACCCTAAAAATCGACAATCAATATTGGACTTGTAACATACTACTTCGAAAATGCATATCAAACCCTACTAATACCTCTACAATACTCGTTTTCAAGGGTTCCATATACGTTTTCGAAGGGGTTTGTTATAAGTTTGAGATTAACGGTTTGTTTCTAGGGTCTACATGGTGGTGGTGATCTAGTGTGTGATGGAGGAGATCTAATGTGTGGTGGTGGAGATCTAATGTGTGGTGGTGGTGCCTGTCTGGTGTGGTGTTGGTGGTTTTATGATAGGGTGGCGGTGATGATTTGGTGGTTCTGATGGAGTGGTGGTGGTTTTGCGGCGTGGTAGTGGTGTGGTGTGTAAATACGAGGTCCAACTCTAGATGGTTCTGGTCTTTTTGAACTTCATTTACCGATGCTCTCTGAAGCTTCACACCTACACACAATGAAAACAACACCAGTTAAGGCGTTCCAAGGGGGAAATATCCATGGAACGACCCTCCGGCGTGAGAGTAAGTATTGGTTGAATGGAAATATGTGATAGGGATAATTAAGGGGGAGCTTTTGTGTGTATTCTTTTGTGAGGATCTCGATCCTCCTTACCTGGTATTTATAGTGTTTGCCTGCTGCAATCGTGTGCTGATTTACAGGGATTATTCCCCGACAAATCCATTACCTTTTATATTCTCCGTCCGTTACTGAATTATCAGTTATGATTGGGGTGATTTCGATGTAACTAAATGTGGGGCACATGTCCTGCTGGCTTACCCGTTCCGCCCACATGGGTCGGGCTTTCGGGTTCGGGTACCCGGTCTTGTGTGGGTTATTTGTACCCTACATCTACATGGTGGTTCCATCACGGGTGGTGGTGATATGGTGTTTTATGCCAAGGTGGTGGGATTTTTGGACTGAATTGGCAAAAATGTCTAAACCATAGGGACTAAAATAGAAATTTATTTAAAGGGGATATATTAAATGGGGTTTAAAAAAATAAAAAAATAAAAAATATATGTAAAATGACCAATATACCCTTCATTTAACGGAGAATGTTAGATGGAGTTAACGAACTGGATGAATATGACAAGATTTGTAAACCACAGGGACCCAGATGCGAAAAAAATAAACTATTGGATGAAAGTGATAATTTTCACCAAACCACAGGGACGAAAATGGCAATTTACTCTTCAAAATATTTAAAATATCAATTTATATCCAAAGATTTTATCAGTTGTTTCAATTTCAGTCCAAATTAATGTGTTTCCGGTGCAGTTCGTCCAATGCGGCCAATAATTCTAAGCAAATTGACTGTTTGAAGGTTCCATATAAACCTAAACCGAACCAGCCAACGGTTTAGTGGTTCAGTTTTGTCGGCTTGATGGTTATACAATTTGCTTTTTATGTTTTATATGGCTTTCGTCCGTCTACTATTAATGATGGTAGTTTTATTTTACTATTAAAAGTAATTTCTTCCTATTTTAATAAAAAGGTATCTGGTATGACACGTGTCAACACCATAATCATTCTCACCAAAATTTTCCCGCTTCTCTCTCCTATTAAATAATTATCTTAATTACAAATAATATTATTTAACATTTTTTTAGATTTAATAAATTAATAAAGAGATCTATTTATTAATGTTATTTCTCAATAAACAATTTTTTTATAAAATAATAAATTTATTTAAAGCATAAGACTTTTTTAAAAAATACGAAATATTTAAAATTGGTATTTTTAAAAAGTTATTTTTTTAAAACCAAAAATAATTAAATTTAAGAGTTATAATAAGAAAATTTTTAAAAATGACATTTTTATACGGTTTTTTTAGAACAAAACGTTTATTTATTTTTTTTGAAAAAAATAAAGTTTTAAAAAGTTGATATCACTATTTTATAACTTAAAGTCATTTCTAATACATAATTTCAGTGATATTATATCTTAAAATATTATTTTATAATTAATAAATTTTGTTATATTAATTTTTTATTTATTCAACCCGTGTAACACACGGGTTACTATAGCTAGTATTTATATAAAATAGTATGGGCTTTATTATCATAAATTTGCATTGCTAAAAATCTTAAATTTGAGCTGTTCAAAATTTAAAAAAACTTGATAACGTAACGATAAAAAGCGGTAGCATATTTTAAGCTACATGTGGTTTTTTCCCAAATTGGTGTAGTTAAAATCTTTATTTATTAAAATGGTGTACTTTGAAAAATATTTATCAAAATGAAGTAGTTTTGAAACTCTATTATTTCTTACCGCTACTTTCATTGGCTACTTAAAAAACCTTTCTTGAATTTTTTTTCTAAACTATTTAAGGATAATACCCTTAAATTTTTTGAAATGGTTTTTGAACCTTTTTTTATACTTTTGTAGAAATATTTTTTTAAAGTTTTTTAAAAAATGCTTTACAAGAATGACTTTTTTAATGTTTAGTCCTTGTATTAAATTTATATATTTTTTTAACTGTCTATAATATTTTTAAAAAATAACATATCTAAAACAGTTTGTAACGCTCTAAAACACATTCTTATAATATTTAAACAATATTGTAGGAATATTTAAAAAAATATTTAATCATGATATTAAAACATAAATATTTTTTATTTCTTTTAACCTTTTGAAATTAAAATGATTTTTATTTATTTACAAGTTTTTTGATAGATATGTTCTTTATTTCAGTAACTTGTTTTAGATATATTTTTTATTTTAAAATGTTACAGACTATTTGTCCAACTAAGGGGGAAAAAGTAAACTAATAAAGAAAAAAGTTTACAAAATTTAGAGAAATAAAGGTTTTAGAAAAAGTTAAAAAAATTGTCGTTAGGAGGTTTTTTAAATGGATATAATTATTTTTGTTATATTACTTTAACTTTATAAATAAACTCTAACTAGGGATGATACACAGACGCGCGTTGCGCGTCTTTAAAACTGGGAAAATCAAACCAAGGCTCAGTTAAATGCATATTGTTACCTTTGAATATCATCAAGGACTATAATGCTCAGTGTTGACTTGTACGCATCCTCAAAAACCTATAGAAAGGTTCCCATAATTAAACGTCTCATGAAATCCATCATAAAAATATTATAGGTCGGAAGAATTATAAAACCTTGACAATTTGTGCACATTTACTGGCTTCACTGAGTCCAATCATTGATTCAGCAGAAATCTACAATTATAAAAAGTATGTTGATTTCACGTGATGAACGGTGAATAGATTATTTTAAATTTCAAATATACAGAGAACTTACAATCTTTACGTAGGGGAAATCACTACCGATGCCAACAGTAGCTGCCATTGTAGTCTTACCACTGTCAAAGATGATTAAAAGAAGTTATGAGCTGGAAGAAATGATTAAATTAATATTGTTAGATACTATGTATCAAAACCATGATTTACCTGCCAATTGGGCCTTCTAGAAGAACGGTGACAAGTGGACTACCTCTGCTCACTTTAACTTGCTCTGCTAATAGGATAGTTCTTTTATAGATATGATCATGTCGTTGACCACAGTGAACTATTCCATTCAGTCTGCATCGATTTATAAAAGTTCAGAATATATTTCACCAAAATATAAATTAGAGAATGAAACACTTGAAATGATATTTACCTGCAACGTTCAAGGTCGTCTGTTGAAGCACCAAATGCAGGAGTAACTTCATGAAGAGCATTCAAGAAATCATCCATTGTGACTTTTATGCTTTCCTCATTAATAGTTTTGGTTAACTCATCAAGGCTGAGCTGGCGATTGAGAGCATAAGAAACTGCACTTTTCACAACACCTTCAAGCTCTGGTCCACTGTAGTTCTTTGTTCTTGCAGCTAGAATACAATTCATTAGACTCTATCAGACCTTACTATTTTTCAACAAAATAAAAAATCCTGTGAAATCGAAGAACAATCATAACCAAACCACATGAGAGGGAATCAATCCGCTAATCAGTACCGAAACAGAAACTAAAACTCATAAAATCAGAAGATCAATCCGACCTTTTGGATAGTGCAACCAGGTTCCTCCATAGATATGGTCCACTAACCATATCAACACACGTCCAAAATCCGTTCATAAAAGCGCCATTAATCCAACCTTTGTAAGAAGCTGATTCACAATGCTATCATGAACTCCTGTGCCATGCCTAGTTGAACCTCTAGACTGCAATTGAAAATGGTAGCATAGGTTACAATAGGGCAGATGGTTTTCAGAAACAGAGAGATTTTACTAAATGTTTGGAAATGGACCTTACCTTACAAATGGCATCAATTTCATCAAAAAGGCTGTCATGAGGAACATTAAAGATGACACTATGCTGAGAATGCATACAACTAATCAATACAAAACAGTCAGGAGATTGAAATAACTAATGCCAAAAATCAGAACAGTTTACAACTACAAAACATACTTAATAACTATAAATCAATCTCATAGTTATTAAATGCCTATACTACAGACCACAGTAATGATTCTGTGTTTCCAATAATAACAATCAACGATCATCAAGTCAAGTCAATGATGATGAACTTTTCCCCCAATCGATATCCACACGCGCGTTGCGCGTCTTGAAAACGCTGTAAATCGATACTCTGTAAACTATCTAAGACAGTAAGATCACACCGAGAGGACCACGTTGACTACAAAATGTCGGTAACACCACAGTTTGAGACTATTAAAATCAACAATTTTCCACTTTAATGTCGGGCTCAGAGTGTGTAAAGAAATGACTCCATCATGCCCGGAGGGTGGGTTGCAGGCAATAACCTGCCATCCTACACCCCTTCCAGGGCTAGACAATGTCCTCAATCAATTTTTACTCAGACCCATCAACTCATCACAGCCCATTAGAATGGAAATTAAAAGATGTTACCTGAATCTGTAGCAAGATCCCATAAGCAACGACCCATATGACAGTCATCACAGCCAAAGAGACAAAAGCGGCATACACAACGTGGCTCAGATCTCATTAACAGATCGATGTGGCTGCAACACAGGTTGCAAGAGAAAAACATCTCACTTGCCATCCTCGTTTATGCCACGCCAAGCAACGACCCATATCACAGTCATCATAGCCAAAGAAACATAAGCGATATTAATCGGATCTCGAGCGATGTAGGGTTTCAGAGCAAACCTACAGACCACATGTCAATTGCATTGGTGTATTCCGTTGCTCCAAAGATCAACTCAGGAGCCGTATAATATCTTCAGCAAGATTGCATTCACTAATCATCGGAATACTTAATATATAGAAGTAAATGATTTAAACGACCAACCAACCTGAAAAAACCTCTATGTCATGATATCAAAATACATCAGTACAATTGCAAGTGAAAAAAGAATGGGAAAAAATTAGAAGCTGTAAAGTAAACTTAAACTAATGTCAAAGTTCAAACTACATTCATAATGATCCCTAAGTTACATGGAGCATTCAAGCATTACCTAACATAACTATTGAAAAGTGAGCAAAACAGCCCAGTGAACAAAATAATGCACACAAACCGTAAAACAATAAGGTAAAAGTTTTATTTGTGGCAATCAAAAGTTGAATCTGCAACCTAGTAATATGGCCTATTTAAATCAAACAACAAATGACAAAATTTGAAACTCTAAGTGTTTTAAACAGTAACAGAGAGATCCCTAATATACCTTCTGAACATATGAAATTCCTTCTAACCTGTGTTCCTAACCTAAGAAGAAAAACAGAGGATAACATAAACCAAACACTCCATTCATCTAACCACACTCGTAAGCAAACGATTCATGTAGAGAACACCTAAACACCCATAAAAAAACATGAGAACAACAAAGCCAAGCTGGGTTCTTCAGAAAATTGATCCATCAGCATAACCTAAGTAAAGGATAACATGTTCAAAGCGGGATTTCACCGTACTACCACCATCGACCTCCACATCCACCAACAGAGCCACCAACGTCCATCTCCATCACCACCTCCACCAAGACAACTATCATGGGCTCTACCAACACAGCCACCACCGCCGAGCTCCGCCTGCAGCAACACCGCCATAAATCTGCAACTCAACACATAAACATCACACATTTCCACATATTCATCATCAGTGTTCATTCATCCTACAAATTACACACGAAAACCCTACCTTATACGATGATTGTTCAGCGGTGGTAGCGGGGGAGGACGGTGGCGATTTGGTGGTGGAATCGACGGTGGCGACAGCGTTCTGTCGGTGACCTCCGCCTCCCCGATCGGACGGCTGCAAACAACGTTTGATGCGAGATGAAGTGGGTTCTGTCGGTGGGACGGTGGAGGTGTGTGGGGGCTGTGGGTGTGGTGAGCTTTCGGTGGAGGTGGGTGGTGGTGTGACGGTGGAGATGGTCGGGTGTTGGTGAGAAGAAGAGGGAGACGGTGATGAGTTGATGATGAAGAGTGGGGGTGTGGTGAATGATATGAAGAAAAGGAAGGAAGAAGAAGGGGAAGGGTACTCTTAAACAGTTCATGGGCCTTTACTATTCATCATGTCAAATCCAAGTTCCAAATTTCATATATTAGATAATTATTTTAAAAAGCGGATACTGTTTCAATTTTATAGAAGCTAGAAAGTAAAAAAAAAACATATCATTTTAATACAAGGACTAAACATTTAAAAAGTCGTTCAGCATTTTTGAAAAAAATTAGAAAAAATTCTAGAAAAGTATAAAAAAAGTTTTGAAAAACATTTCCAAAAATTTAAAGATATTATCCTTAAATGGATTAAAAAGAAAATTTTAAAAAAGGTTTTTTAAGTAGTTAATGAAAGTAGAGGTGAGAAATAATAGAGTTTCAAAAATACTCTATTTTGATAAATATTTTTCAAAGTACACCATTTTGGTAAATAAAGTTTTTAACTACATTAATTTGGGAAAAAAACTCGGTCATCTAGCCATTTGAATTTGAGCTATTAGAAGCTAAATTTTATAGTTACTTAAACGTATACACATGTATAAATGCATGTATATAAAATTGTGTGTGTATATTTCATAATAACAACAATAAACAACCCTATGCACTAGAGCGGTCAGTTTACACGAATGATTTCACGTTGTATACCACGAACCAGCCAAATGTTTACGGTTTATATGGTTTGGTTTATACGATTTGAATATACTTTAATCCGGCCAACATGTATTTGGTTCGTTTGACTTGAATGAGCTGCACCATTTATGAACATTCACAGTGTAAATATTTTATTGACTGTTTAAATTTTAGTCTGAAAATATATAATTTTTGGATTGAAATTTAAAACAGATAATGAAATATTTAAACTGAAATTATTGATGGTCTTAAACTTAAAAAAATTTTTGTAAAATTTTATCCGGTATAATCGAATTTTACTCTTATTTTATAATTTTTAATCTTTACAATTCCTATAAGGCTATTTTAAATGTTTATTATTCAATACGAAGAAGAAGATGAGATGAAGATATCCACTGCTCTCTGTTCTTCAATGGCTCTCAAATTCTCTTGTCATGCCGAAGCTCTCAACGCTCATCTCCACTGTAATAACTCTCTATACGTATATTTATATGCATGTATGTATATATATGTATATCATACAGACGCTTTTGAATATGAATATCTCCAGGTAAATTGAATGGTAGTATGAACAAATCCCTTGAGAAAGTTAAGGATTTGGTTATAAGAAGTAACGTTCCTTCGGTCGCTACTGTCCCACAAAATTCTCTCCACAAAGGCAATTGGGTTAAGCTGATTTGTGGTGCAAGCTTCGAGGTAATGTATTTTCAACCTAAGTTTCAACTTATTCATTACTGTTATTCATTAAATGCAACATTTTTGTTTAAAGATCCTAATTGTACTTTGGATTAGTTAGGGTTTGACGATAATGTCATGTTAATCTGCACAAAAAGCCAATTGCTAATAACTCTAGTTCAAGTTTAATCTTTTCCTTTGATTAGACTAGCTTGTTACCTTAAATATATTTTCTACTTTAGATGTCTGTTCATGATCTTTTTCTTCTCCTAGATAATTATAACCTATGCATTTATGATTTTATCAATTTGAGATAAACTAAGATTAGGATAGAATAGGAGTTAGATAGCAATTGGGATTCTGTTTCAATGTTTATATAATTGCTTGTTGTGATCATTAATCAGAAGTTGTATATGATGCTTCCGTTTTTCTTATCTTTTTGCAGCAACCATTACACCAAGCTTTAGCTTTCATAAAAACCATTGTAGATAAAACAAAACCCAAAAAGTATTGGACCTTGAGAACTCATTATTGCAACTAAAATGCTCTTTTGAAAGCTTAAGAGCCCTATAACAACTACAAACGTTCAAACTTCCTAGCATAATGTTTGCTCCCCAGAATTTAGCCACAGTAGTCTTAATTCTGACTAACTTCAGAATGGAGGCTGCATTAGGGACAACGAATCCATTTTACTGTATGAGTTCTAGATCATGTGGGTTTTGAATTTGAAAATGGTTGCATTTGCCAGCTATTGTTGAAAGTATCTTTGATATTTTTATCCTGGAGGTAAATTTTTGTTCTAGTTTTAACTAATTGTTGCACTTTTATTCCAGGATGTGGTTGATATTAGGAATCTTTCTCTTGTTTACACTCTAGCTGGAGGTAAAACCATATTTATCATTAAATTTATATTATTTCATTATATTAAAAGAATATCTCTGATTATATGGTCAAGTTTTGCAATTCTTACATTGAAAACTGAAATGAATTTTGCAACTAACTATTTGTGCATTGAAGTACGTGAGTAAATAAAAATTGTATTGATTGCTATTGCACTATTGCTATCTTATAGTTGATTGTATTGATTGTGCCGCTGATGTGGCGGTGGTGAATGCGGTGAATGAAGGAATCAATGTAGCAAGAGCTATCTTTCCTATTAGAAGGCCTTGGGTTATGATAAGCGTCAATGATGATGAGGATCTTCACTTCCGAAAAGCCGGTCATAATCAATTCCCTTATTTTTTATGTTTGTTGTGATCTACCCATTGTGGTCTTATATCCTTTATATGTTACCCCTTTCATTTTATCTTTTCATGCTTTAATCTTCACGTGACACGAAAAATTAAAATTTGCAAAAGAGGATTTAACTTCTACTTTCGGAGTTATTAATAAAAAAACTTCATATTTCATCAATTACAATTTTATAATATATTCATGAAAAGCAAGAATCAGTCTATATATCTTATAAACCACAATATACAACTTTGCCATATAGGATTGTAAGGCTGTTGATGGGAATTTTGGCACTAACTTCCTATTAGTTTAACAGAATTTGATCCAGATGATTGTCCTATGGACTGCTCAAGACCATGTGAAATTACTTGTCCTGCTAATGCAATATCCAAGGAAGGTCCTTTCCTTCTTCAACTAGAATTCTGTTTTCAATTTTGCAATAAGTTTGTTAAGCATTCATCCATCAAATTCCGTCTCTTGTATGAAAATGTCTAAATTATCAATCTCAATTGGCGCGCATGAGCTGCAAAATTTCAATTCTTAGCAATATTACAGCCTAAGATCACATCCTTCAATATGTTTCTCATATATGCAATAAGTTTGTTAATTAAGTTTTAACATGTTCAATGCTGAATCTGATATGAAGCCAGGAGTAACAACAGAGCGTTGCTATGGCTGTGGACGTTGTTTTCCAATTTGTCCATATGATAAAATAAGTTAAGAGCTTTTTTTTCGTTTCTTTTCTTCTTTTTTTAATTTATATCCACGTATGTGTGGGGTTTTGTCATGATTAAACTGCTGAACGTTTCCATCACACAGAAGCAATTTCATATGTAAGAGATGCGGCTGCAACATCTAAACTTCTTGAGAGAGATGATGTTGATGCTCTTGAGATTCATACAAATGGAAGGTGCTTTTTTTAATTCAATTTCACAGACTGATGTTTTTTTCTTTTTGTCTGTATGATTTATGCTGATGACATTATAGAAAATGAAGCCTACTTTCTAGAATGAATCTAAGAAAAATTATCTTGTCTTAACAACATCCACAGGCAGACTGGTTCATTCAAAGAGCTTTGGTATGGTTTGGGAGATTCTGTCAATCATATAAGGCTTGTCGCAGTAAGTGTAGCACCGTTATATATCAATATCCTTTTCATCACGCAAGTAAGAGCTTTCCACCTTGGGATGTCATGTGTCTATGTTAACTGCAACATTTCCTTTATTCACTATTTGATCTAAATACCTAATTGTCCACACGGCCCAAACCAATGTTTCGAATATCTTTATGATCTTCTTTTTGGTCTCTAAGACTTTGTTCAACTTAAAGGTTGACAGCTTGTAATGGGAAGAGTATTCTTGATATTTTATTATATGCATGATGGCAAATTGCTGCAAGTAGGACTATCCTAATTTTTAGCTTCCAAAACTAGTAGCCCTTCTCCCAACAATTTTAGGGTATTTTAGTCATTTATTTTACATGCATGTAGACTAAATTCTTACTGTTGTTAACTTGTTATGTGACATGCTTAGTATCACTTTTTCAAATGCTTGACCAAGTATTAACTAAAATGCTTGACCAAGTAATAACTGAAATGCTTGATCTTAGGCAAATTTCTAAAATAGTGTTCAAAATATTAGCAGGTATTGTTTTGATTTCAATAAGATGTTGATTGTTCATTAGACTATATAACAATTCTACTAGTATAGCTTGTATTTGTCTTTAAGTTCTATAACACAGTCATAGTCAATATTGTGTTTGAACAAGTATTGGTTTGACTTAAAAAGTCTAATTGTATTGCTTTTCGAATTAAAAGAGGTTAGATGTAATTTACGAAATACTTTTTGTCATAAATGCAGGTTAGTTTACCCTATGTTGGAGATTCAACTGTCTCCATGATGAACAAATTGTACTCTATTCTAGAATACAATCTTTGTTGCTTAAATTTATGGCAGGTATGTACGATATTGACATACCTTTTATTTATGGTGCAAATTCTTGACTTCTCATCAATCCATCATATTGTGTTGTACTTTATGCATAATTGGTCCTTTTTTTCTGTATTTTCTGATACATTTTTTAATGCATCAAGTACCTATTAAGAGTCCAAATCTTCATTCTCTAGCAGTATGTAAATTCTCGTTTGTAGAGGAAGGTAATCCGTGCACCACCAAAGTTATTATGTACACCACTAACACATGTTTTGGTACATTATCTACAATATGATAATACTTGGGGTCACAAATGGGAATGAATTATGCTTCAAACACCCATAATATGAAGATGCATTTGGATTATCATGTACATCTACTAATGCATGAAGTTGATAATGCATGAAATTTGTAGTTAGATGGTCGACCGATGAGTGGAGATATCGGACGAGGTGCAACTCGAGAATCCATTGCTTTTGCCCATCGATTGGCTTTTGATAGCGAGAAACCTCCAGGTTAGTGTACCTTGAGACTTGATTTTATGTTGATCGGTGGTCATTAGCCCATTAAATTTACAGCACAAGTGCTGATAAAGTTGGTAGCTCCGGGTGCTCAATGCATGTGTGATGACGTCTCATTTCTTTTATGTTAGTACTTATGAATATTGGTTACCATGATGCAGGCTTTCTTCAACTCGCGGGTGGCACTAATGCTCACACAGTGGACGGCTTACGAAAAGTGAACCTTTTTCAGATGCCATTGACTTTTGGTATAATTTTACTCTTTAAAAAATCATGCGCTTGTTTTGTCACACGCGAGTTTTTATTTTAATCGCATTAGTAAAGTTATATTTACCCATATCTTTGAAAAGAAACGTTATAACGACTTCAACTTTTGTTGACGAATATTTAAGATATTTCACCAAACCTAAAGACTATCACTAAATATGGAAACTTGAGGAAATGTCTTTAGGAACTTAATCATGCAAAAATGGGCCTTACTTTTATAAGTTAATTAATTTAATCAAAGCAATCATGTCCCTTGTTATGTTAATTATGAAGTTAGGGACTTTATGCTTAGGTTTAGAAGTTGAAACGTTGATCATGCAGATATAAGGTCCAGTGACTTGCGTGTATAAGTTGCGCCAATTTAATGTTGTAATTCATGTTTCCGGTCCTGCTAATTAATCTTAGCTTTTTCGCCTGATAGAAACCTCAGAATGTTCAACGACGTCTAATCCAGATGCTTTGATTGGTGGAATTGCTTATGGTGGTTATGCCCGCAAGGTCAGTAGTTTTTCTTCAAACAAAAGTGACCAGTTAGTCTCTGTTAATGCTTGATATATTAATGCTAAATGACCATAGAAATGTATAGCATAGGTTTATATATATATTACAGCTCACACTTCATGTAAAGAGTATTTTTGCTATTTTATATATTTGTTTAGACTGATGGATTACTTTTGTTTTATACAGATTGTGGGAAGGGTTTTGAGTGATATGCAATCAGAAGGTGGAGTTGGTCACATAGACTCATATCCAGACCATCTGTTCAATGCAGTTATCCAAGCCATGACATTAGTAGGAGGAGTCAAGTCTTATAATATGGCATTGTAAATATTTTCCACCTTTTCAAATAGTTATGTTTCATAGTTTATTTAAGTTTGTCACTAGAAAGATTGATATTTTGTTATATACTAGCTGTAGTTAAATTTGCTACAATAGTCACATAAACGAGTAATTATAATATCATAACAAAAATATTATTGTATATTCAAAGAACATTACATTAAAATTTACAAACTTAACTTCATTCTCCTATATATTAATAAAGCAACTGCTAATCGGCAGTTGCTTTTACCTTTTTGGTGATTGTATCAACCTTTTTGGTGATTATACCATAGGTTTGGAGGGTTTGTATTTTACCCCCTTGAGCACCATCCTTCCTTTTCATATATTGAGAACCACTTGTAGATGTTTATTTTGAGAGAAAGTTAACTAGGAGAGACTGGGGAGGTGGTCTTTCCTATATATCGTCTTTGCGACCGGCTATGCTCAATGGCGGCACGACCACCGGTGAGGCTGCTTCGTGTGTTGCCGGGAGCCGAAAACTCCCACGGTGTCTTCGTGTGTGGTATCTTTGAGAGAAATTAAGTTATAGATAAACTGAGGTTTTAATGGTCGGTCTTTCTAATGATTGATCTAGACAAGGATTCGGCTTGTTACGGTGGCCATGCATGCAACCCCTGTTGCCAGCAAGGGGTGCTTTGGCTCCTTTGAGATGGAGCGAGACGTACAGGGAGGACACAGTTCGAGCGACGCTTGTCAGAGGCCGGCGACCGTTGTCGCATCCCTTCGGTGCGCACCACCTGGCCGGTGTTGCTCACGTATGTATGTTCTATTTTATGTTCTTTCCTTCTCGGTCGATCATCAGTTGCTCCTCAGGCGAGATTTGAATGTTGGAAATAAAACAAACACTCACAAGACAAAGTTTCTTCAATTCTCTTCAACCACAATATTACTAACACATTAGAAAGTCTTTTAAAGACATAGTACAGACTCCACGATTGAGAACTGAAGAACTGACACATCATGGTACATCCACTATCATACCATGACTCCACTACTAAACAAATACTGACCCACAATTACTTCTACTACGTGTGGCAGTAACTGCCTTAATTAGAAAAAGGAAAACATGACAAAAGATAATGCATGTGCATGCATACATGCACGTAAACTTTCACTATTTGGATTACTTCAACATCCCCCCGTAATTCAAATAGTTGTAACTCCGAGACACCCGCGTAGATAACTGAATTGCTCGACTCCAAGCGCTTTTGTGAGAATGTCTGCCACTTGGTCACTAGTATTCACCGGTTTGAGCTCCACTTGTTCATCTTCTGTTAATGTGCGAATGAAGTGGTACTTGATACTTATGTGCTTCGTACGGCTATGAAAGGCTTGATTTTTACTCATGAATATTGCTGATCGATTGTCACAGAAAATGGGAGTGGGATTCATTTGTTGGTGCGTAAGCTCAACCATCATCTTCCGAAGCCACACCGCTTGACATGCACTTGTTGCTGCTGAAATATATTCTGCTTCCGTTGTTGACAGAGCTACCACTGCTTGTTTTTTGGAACTCCATGAGATAGCTCCCGTTCCAATAGAAAACACATATGCAGAAATACTCTTCATATCGGGTGATGATCCTGCCCAATCGCTGTCAGAGTATCTGAGAAGATTAATATCATTTCCTCTTTCGTACCATAAGCCATACTCCTGTGTTCCCGCTACATATCTCAGTATCCTTTTGGCAGCTCCAAGATGATATGTAGAGGGACTATGCATGAATCTTGAAACAATGCTCACAGCAAAATTGATGTCGGGTCGAGTATGAGTTAGGGGCTGTTTGATTGTGCTGACTGAGTAAGATCTGACTGAGTAAGAAGCTGACCCAGTAAGAAGTTCTGACTGGGTCAGATCTTACTGAAAGTTGGCTGTTTGATTATGTATCTGACTGAGTCTGCTAAATGAATTTGAATTTAACCATATTGTCTGTTGTTCTGACGAGTTTGAATTTAACTACTGTTGTGTAATCAATAAAAATATATAGATCAACATATACTTGACAACATATACACATAATAATAATAATAATAATAATAATAATAATAATAATAATATATATATTATTATTATTATATTATTATTATTATTATTATTATTATTATTATTATTATTTTATTATTATTAACAATAATGACTTTTTCCTCTATACAAATGGCTCTCATTTCTCCAAGTTGCAGGTTTCTTATCATCATCTTCTTCAAATCTCACATTTTTCTTCATCAATCTCCTTCAACATCACGTTCATACAAGAATCAAACTTTTTCACCACTTTATCTGTAACATCCTCTTTCCCATGTTCATCATCTTCTTCTTTAAACGAAAGCTTCCTCTGCAACTCAATCACCGGAGACGATGGGTGTGACGGGTGAGGGACCAACGGCGACCAAATCGCGCTCTGGGTGTAGTCGAAATCGAAGGCGGAGTTATCGGGGAACTTTCGTAGGAGCTCGTAAGACATCGATGTCGCGGGGGGGGCTGTGCGCGGTGGGGGTGTGCGCGATGGGGGTGTGCGCGGTGGGGGTGTGCAGTGGGGTGTCGCGACGGTGGGGTTGTCGCCGGCGGAGGTGTCGCCGGCGGGGGTGGGTAGCGGGGGTGTGGCAGAGCACCTCTCGGTCAACCATGGCTGCAATGGGTCAGCAAGTATTTTTTTAAAGTCTGGGTCAGAATCTAACCTCTCGGTCAGCCGGGTCAGATTACAAATCAAACGGGCTGACCCGCTGAGCGGGTCAGCCCAGTCAGCCCAGTCAGCCCATATCAAACACCCCCTTAGGTAGATAAGACCACCTACCAAGCTTTGATACATGAACCCATCTGCAGCTGTTCCATTGTCATCTATCTGCAACTTTTCGTTAGTGTTCATAGGAGTAGAAGTGGGTTTACAAGTCAACATACCGAAGCGACTGAGCAGGCCCTTTGCATATTTTTTTTGACAAATAAATATGCCATCATCCTTTTGTGTAACTTCCAACCCCAGAAAATAATTCAGAGTTCCAATCTGTCATCTCGAATTCATTCACCATGTTACTCTTGAACTCATTGATCAACTTCTGAGACGAACCAGTGTAGATGATATCATCTACATATAGACATATCACCAAGAGTTCACTTCTGCTTTTCTTGAAATACATGGTGGGCTCATTTGTGCTTCTTTCATACCCATTGTTGTTAAAAAATTGATCTATCCTGCTGTACCATGCTCTTGGAGCTTGCTTCAATCCATATAATGCCTTGTGTAGTTTATAAACTTTCTCTTCTCTTCCCTTTACTTCAAAGCCCGGAGGCTGTGTGACATAGACTTCTTATTGAAGTACACCATTTAGGAATGCTGTTTTTACATCAAACTGGTACACTCTCCATCCTTGTTGTGCAGCAAGTGATAGCACAAATCGAATGGTCTCAAATCTAGCAACCGGGGCAAATGTTTCTTGGTAATCTATACCATACTCCTGCACATATCCTTTGGCCACCAAGCGTGCTTTGTAGCGAGTGATCTCTCCATTTGCATTCATCTTTTCTTTGAACAACCATTTCAATCCAATGGCATGCTTGTTGCTCGGCAAATCTGTCAAGGACCATGTTTTGTGTTGATCAAGTGATCGTAACTCATCTTTCATAGCATCAATCCATTCCTTTCGTCTTATAGCTTCTGTAAAAGTAACTGGTTATACCAAAGATAATGCAAATTGACATGAATAGTCAAAGTCTTCAAGTGGAATAGTGTTTTCATAAATGCCACTGAGAGGAAGTGTACGATGTGCACTTGGAGACTCACTGGATAAAGGAGAGTTTGTACCTGCACTTGAAGACCCACTTTGTAAAGGAGTGTTGATACTTACTTCATTGTTTTCTCCATGTGTGGCCCCACTTTGATGTTGAGCAACTGTATGTTGAGTATGGGTGTTGGACATACTTTCACTGCCATTATTACCACTTTCTTGTTCCTGACTTGATGATCTATCTCCATCAACTTTACTTTCTTGAGTAGCTTGTATGCTAGTAGTAGGCATCCCCTCTTCATCATCAATAACCCACTTTGCACGTTCATCAAAAACTACATCACGTGAAATAATAATACTCTCCTTTTTTAAATCAAACAAACGGTACGCTTTTGAGTTAGAACAATAACCCACAAAGACACATTTGTTTGATTTGTGATCGAGTTTCTTTCAAAGTTAAGGTGGTTTCAAACTATAAGCAACAGAGCCAAATACCTTCAAGTGATGGACTGCAGGTTTTCTCCCGGTCCATGCTTCGTATGGTGTACGATCGGTTACAGCTTTCGTTGGTGCGCGATTCAGAAGGTAAACTGCAGTAGCTACAGCTTCACCCTAAAAGGCCTTGCTTAGGTTGTTTTCCGCAATCATGCTCCGCACCATGTCCATCACGGTTCTGTTCTTTCTCTCCGCGATTCCGTTTTGCTCTGGTGTGTATGGTGCAGTGAGATCCCTTCGAATACCATGTTCTTCACAAAATTTGTTGAATTCTCTTGAATAGAATTCTCCTCCCCGGTCGGTTCTCAATGTGCTGATCTTGTGCCCCGTCTCATTCTCTACACGAGCTTTAAATATTTTGAACTTTGAGTATGCTTCCGACTTGTTTGATAGGAAGTATACCCACGACATCCGGCTGTAGTCATCAATCAACAAAAAATAGTATAGACTTCCCCCCAGCGACTTGACAGACATCGGTCCACAAAGATCTGCATGAATGAGTTCCAGCACTCGACTGGATCGCATTGTACTCGTGGGGAATGGTTTCTTGACCTGCTTACCAACCGCACAACTTTCACATGTATTCCACGAGTTGATCTTCTGAGGCATTCCATGCACCATGTTCTTTTCGCAGAGAAGACGTAGCCCTTGTTCATACATATGTCCATATCGACAATGCCATATGAATGAGTCATCATCATTTAATGCAGCCAGTCCTTTTGAGTTGATATTTTGCTCATTCAACTCAAGAGGAAATATGTTATTTGATGTGACTTTGATTACCCATACAACCTCTCCTGTTTGCTTATATGTAATAGTGCATGTATCTTTATCAAACACCAATTTTTACCCACTTTTCATCAACTGTCCCACACTTATCAAGTTGTAATCTAATTCAGGAGCAAACTGAACTTGATCAAGTGTTCAAAATTTGCCATCATCGAGTTCAATCTTCACTTTTCCTTTTCCTTCTATGTGAATGGAGTTCCCATTTCCCATCTTCACTTGTGACTTGGCTGACTCATCCATCCCTTTGAACCATTCCTTTCTTCCCGACATATGATTTGAACAACCGCTGTCCAAAACCATACGTTCTTTTCACAATTTCTTTCACACCCGATTGCCATGAATAATCTGTATTCATCTTCTTCTTCATCATTTTCGACAGCTGCTTGTGCTTGCGGTTCATTCCAACAATCCGCTCGTACATGGCCATATTTGTTACAATTATAGCATTGAATGCTACCTCGGCCTCTCCCGAAGCCGCGACCTCGTCCGCGTCCTCGACCGCGGACTCCACTTCTTCCAAATGTTCCCCCACGTCCACCGGATCTATTCTCATCTCGAGCCATTGCTTGAAGTGCTTGTTCATCACCGGTCACTTCCAAGCCACGGTTCACTCTTGCCTCGTGTGCCTGTAGAGAACCCATGAGTTGATCAAAAGTCATGGTGGTTAAGTCCTTGGATTCTTCTATAAGTCACCACATGATCCCATCGAGGTGGTAGGCTGCGTAGAACTTTCTCTATGATCGTCTGATCAGTCACTGTTTCACCGTAACTTCGCTTCTGATTGACATTCTTCATAACTCTTGATAGGAACTCCGCAACGCCTTCACCTTCCTTCACTTGCATGGTCTCAAATTCCCTTCTCAGTCCTTGTAGTTTGACTGTTCGGACTTTTGAGTCTCCTTGGTACTCGGTCTGCAGCAGCGTCCAAGCTTGCTTAGAAGTTGAGGCCGCTGCTATACGTGAGAAGACTTCATCATGAACAGCTTGTTGAATTAGGGACAGTGCACGGGCATCTCTTCTTTGACTTTCTCTCAACCGAACTCTATCATTATCTTGCTCATCGAATCCGTTGTCCATATACATCCACAGGTCTTGTGATCTCAGGTCATCTTCATTCGAATGCTCCAGTATTCATAACCCTCCCCCTTGAAAATTGGAAGTGGAGGTAAGGGTTGATTTGTGTTGTTGTTCATCTAATGGTTGATGCTCTCTGTTGCGTTTCACTCACTTTCCAACCTGGCTCTGATACCAGATGTTGGAAATAAAACAAACACTCACAAGACAAAGTTTCTTCAATTCTCTTCAACCACAATATTACTAACACATTAGAAAGTCTTTTAAAGACATAGTACAGACTCCACGATTGAGAACTGAAGAACTGACACATCATGGTACATCCACTATTATACCATGACTCCACTACTAAACAAATACTGACCCACAACTACTTCTACTACGTGTGGCAGTAACTGCCTTAATTAGAAAAAGGAAAACATGACAAAAGATAATGCATGTGCATGCATACACGTAAACTTTCACTATTTGGATTACTTCAACATTGAAGTCAGAGGTTAACGTGTGTTGGTTGGGTTTTCTTGGAGTTGGGTGACTATCTATATATATTGTTGTCCCTAAGTGTTGATCCATGGTACGTCTGGGTTAATTTCTGTTGGTTATTATGCTGTACGTTTTAACCATGCAGAGGCCGACAAATCAAAAAGAAATTAAGACATCAAACATTCCTACGAATGGATGCATGAGAGAAAACCGAACCGAGCTTAGTTTCGAAATTAAACATCACGTCAACGCAAGGACATTAAAAAGTAAAAACAAACACATATATATATATGTCACCTACGCCCGAAGGCCCGCCGAAACCCAAAAAAAGAAAACAAAGGTTGTGCCGAACCCGGGTCCATGCTTAAAATCAAGAGACCCAAAACCACTTCAACCAAACACGCAAAAGTGGAATTAGCCGTTAACAACAAACTAACACAACAGATCGAGCCAAAAAAAATAACTTAACCCAATCGTCACCTCCCACGGAGGCATAGTGTACTGTTCATTTCGGTTATTCTTTTTAACATTATATATATAGGGTAATTTTACCAATGTTATTTATAAGAATACGAAAAACAAAAGGTGTGATTTATAATGTGGAAAAAATAAGGTGACATGAAAATATAATATATATTAAATTGCAAGTTCATGGTGTGAGAGGAAAACACTGTAGCTAAAAGTACGTTTTTAATGCATGTGATACAAGTTCCGTTGTCAAGACGATGATGGTGGTGTTTCTGGGTTTAGATGGCTGCGACGTATTTTTCTTTCAATTGTCGCTTGACGGCAGTGGTGGTGTTCTAGGGAGGATGACTGCATGCGGCCCATGTTAATTATTCGAGCAGGAACAACGACCAACTTCATTCTCTAATTCTCGAATTGAAGCTACGATGGTAATAAAAAACTAGGGTTTTTTTTTGCTAACTTAGAACTTTGCTATGAAAGGTTTAAGATTCTCATTTACAATTCTTTATTACCAGTAATTTTTGCTAAATTTTGATGTGAATGTGAGCTGTGTGCCTTTGTAGTTTCATAGATTTGCTTCGAAGAAGGAGATGATCGGAGACGGTTTTTAATTGGGTTTTTTAATGGAATTCCGTATACCCCGTTTGAGGGTTTCAGCAGAGAACAAACATATATATTTTCCATGAACCTATTGATTGTATCTCTGTTTAATTATTCAATGTTAACTTTGTATGAGCTATGTTAATTTGCATGCTCACAAACTGTAATAAGGTATCGTAAAAATAAGCATGGTGTGCAGATGAAAGAATACACATGAATTTGGGTGCTTAAATTATTAAATTTCTTAACTTGTGTTCTTGAATAATGTTTCTGTGATTGCGCTAGCTTGAGTGGATTTGATTTGTTTTTAGTCTTACGTACGTCCAGTTGATCATCACACCATTGGCATGGTTTGATAAAAAGGTACCACCAAAGTAGAATTCTTTTAATTTTCAATTGACTCCATACACTTTGGTAGGGGTAGAAAGTTATTCCCTTTTCACAAACATATCACATGCGACCCACTTGAAGCTCAAACATTCATGCACAATGGAAAAATAATTTTATCCAATCCGTTACATGAGCATATAAATAAACCTGATCAAAGCACATAGGTCAAAAGAGATTTACACATTTGTACGTAATTGTCTTCTATACATCATGTTATAAATATTTATGTAACTTAGTTGACATTTTATTTAATTTGAAGAGCAAACATTTACATTATCCTTAGGCTTAGGCTTTAAGTTAAATTTTACGTTGTTTCTTTTGGCCTTAATTTGTCCTTTCCATTTAGTTGGTTTTATATAGTACTCTTATGCCATCGAAGATTATATTGGTTGATTACCACGGTTTGAAAATTTTAACATCACCATCGTATTATGCTCGCTGTTTAGGTAGGGTTTTTGCAGGGTCAGGTAGTAGAACCTAAATTAAGGTGAAAAAAGTTTACATGAAATTGTTTTAGAAACTATAAATTAACCCATCTTTCTTCAATCTCATCAAATTAATATTTTTCTACTAGATATCACGTGGAATCCAAAAAATCAAAGGTTGGCTAAAAGTAAATCCAACTATATATGTGTGATAAGAAAGACGTCCTCGTATCAATCGGCCCGGTATTGACCCCACAGCACGTGACTAGAAAAACGTGAGTGGTTTGTGATGTGCTATATTGGAAAAAAAAAAAAAAAAAAAGAGGATGGCCGGTGGGGGTGAATGTCAATGTATTCACGTGGCATTTTCACTTTGGTCCCTCCCAAAACACCTTCAATTGGACATATTCAAGTAAAGAATACATCAATCTTCTTCTACACTTTACCAAATATATATGTAGTTGTTGATATAATTAACTTTCGTCGATTTATAAAAAACAATTATATATTATTTGGGTTGACACTTTAATGGTCAGAGCCTCGGACCCTTTAAAAACAACACATGTTTAAACCTAACCCGGTACATTAGCCAACCTGTAGAAGAAAAGAAAAAAACTTGCTAAATGGAAGGGGTGATCTGATTTTGTATTTTTGTAACCAAAGGAACTTTCTAAGCCCGCAAACTTTCTAAATGTATACTGTAACATCCCGTAATCTTCGTTAAATAAAAGTTAATTTAATACGTTTATGTAAATTTCAACCATAATAATAATAATAATAATAATAATAATAATAATAATAATAATAATAATAAAAATAATAATAATAATAATAATAATAATAATATAATAATAATAATAATAATGCTAATAATAAAAAAAATAATAACAAAGATTTAAAAAAAAAATAATGATATAATATATTTATTAGATTTAAAAGTGCAGGGGGTGCTTATGTAATTTTTAAAACTCATTTTAAAAGTTGTTAACATAAAATAACAAACTAGAAACCGCAGGGACCAAAGTGGTAAATTTTTAAAACCCATCTCCCTCCCCCCGTTTTCCCGATCGCGATTCCGGTCGCCGCCGGCGACAACTCCGGCGAGCCCAACACCCAAAATTAAACGGTTTTGACCAAATCAATCATACCCGACAGCCTCGCGTGGATGACTCGAACACCTGACCCACAGTAATTTGAATAAATCGAGTACCTAACCCACTAAACCGACCACTTCCACTCGGCCGAAAGAAACCACCACGATCACCACTAACGCCAATAATTCGTTTAATTAATTGAACCTGAGCGACTATATAACTGATCCTAATCGTGTGCAACTTTCAATTCCATCTAAAACACACAAAACAAACGAATTCAATCATCATCTTCCATCGCGACCTGCAACTGTTCGAACACCAACTTCAGTGTTTCAAAACTCGAATTAAACAGAGGGATTTTGATCATTAGCTTCATTAGAAGCTACCTGTGCAATTAATTTGATTAACATCCTCATTTGGGTACCTAACCAGTGCTACGTTAGTCGCGACCTGTTCATCGGATGTTCATCATCAATCTATCATCCATAACAGGTAATTAAACACTCTTTTGATTTGGTTTTACATGGGGAACAAAAGCCCCATGGTTAATTCCATTAACCTATACGTTTGGTTGATCAATTGAAGCGATTTGATTCTAGGGTTCTTCTGGAATTGGGGGTTTTTCCCAGATTGAGTTTATAAACAATTAAAACCATGTGTAACCGCGGCTTAGAGCCTTGGTTCACTGGTTTGGTGCGTGTGTGGGCAGGTGAGAGGTCCCGGGTTCGACCCCGGGCAACCTCTTTTATTTTTTTTAAAGCTTTTTACCCTTCTAAAAATATGGAAAATTTCTAAAAATTATAAAAACAAATTCTATAAATTCTCCTTATTTTAAATATTACAAAATTATTTTCTATAAATTTCTTTTATTTAAAAACCTTAATAAATTTTTATAAAATATTATTTATAAATACTTAAAAATTATAAAAATTATTTTATAAACTCTGTTTATTTTTGAAACCACCAAATTAATTTTCTAGAATTTATTTTAACATTAATTTATTTATTGTATTATTATCTTTTAAAAAAAATGATTTAATTAGTCTAATTTTATAAAATGGACTTTAAATAATAATTTAAATTATTAATGGAATTATATTATTTTAATTATGGATTAAACATGATAAATGTAGGAATTATATTTTCACAAATTACTTACAAATGAAATTGTATGTTATTTCTTATAAAATATATTTTAAATAATAATATAGATTAAGATCTTATTATTAATCGAAATACTATTTGTAATTATCCTTAGATAATTATAAATTACATAATTGAATCACATCGTTTTTAATTTAATATCATTCCAAAATATTTAAATATACATATAAAATCCTTCTAATAGAATCAAAATGTAAGTAATTATTTGGTAAACTTAACACTTATTAATAATTACTTATTAATACATATATAACCCTATCAAAATCTTGTAATATACATCTATTTGTGAGCGTAACGCACGTCAAACCAAACCAACCCAAAATCCAACCCAAAATCAACCAAATATATCTATTCACGTGGAATACAATTAAAGACTTAGTTACAATTAATACATAGGTGTTGATCGTATTTGGACGTGCATTGCATTATTCTGTGAAGTTTGTGGTTCATTACATCAATTCAAGGTGAGTTCCGTGGCCCTTTTTTATGCTTTTAACAATTTTCAATGTTTTCCAAACTTGGGGGAAAAGTATGCTCACTCGTTTTCGATACTGTACAATCTTACATACAATTTTCATACTTGGAATCAATGATACTATTCTTATATTCTAATACATACATGGTGTTATTCTATTCTTACAACCATTAATTCCGAGTTAGGAACCAACGGATAGGTATTGGTAGTACTACTGGGTTGACACCCCCACCCTCGACAGATCGGTTTAACTTGTGAGTTACCGACTACAGCTGCCAGCAATCAGGCCATGGGTGAATATTCCGTCGAACTTATATGCATAAACGTCATAGGGTTTGGTTGTAAAACACATGTTATGTGGTTTTTTGCTTACAGTATGATCCATATCAAATTCTATACAGCATCAATTACATGTTTTCATTTAAACCTGCGGAACTCACCACATTATGTGTGACATTTTTGAGCATATCTTTTCAGGTGAACATAATCAAAGAGGATAGCTAGAGTAGATGCCTTAGCCGAGACCCTCAGGATTTCAATAAGCTTTGCATTAGTCATGTATATCATTTGTTTCATTTATGAACTATGTGTAATTTAGATTTGGAATTAATAAGACTATGATAGTCGTGGACTGACTAACCACGACACAAGTCACCATTGTGTCGGGCGACGTCATGACACGAGGATTTTGCATATAATATGTCTCTGTAATTATACCAAGTGTTATGACGATCCCGTCCGTCGCATCCTCGTGTTTCCGCTATAAGCGAGGGTGTGACAGATACATACATCATCTTGGAGCAATGAACATGTGTGTTTACGAGTCTTGACTTTTATTCAAACTTGTGATTGATGTTAGACTCTATGTTTACATAATCATCCATAATATGTATATCTATGTCACTACAAGAAAAAAGGTTTTTCATGTCGATGTTTTTTGCGGCGATAACTATTTCGTCTCAAAAAACCCAACAAAATAAAGTACTTTTTGACTATTTTAGTCAAATAAACCTTTTGCGACGATAATGTCGCCGCAAATGATGTATTCAATTGTTTTATTTTTTCTGAATTCTCTTTTAGGAGGTAAAATTCCCGCTTATGTTTTTGCGGCGACAAGTTCGTCGCAAAAAAGTTTTTTTGTTTTTTTAATTTTTTAATTCTTTTTAATTATTTTTAATTCTTTTTAATTTATTTTTTTGTGGCGATTTGTCGTCGCAAAAAATCAAAATATCGCCGCAAAAAAGGTGTTAAATTTATGAAAACGGGGATTCCAGATATGTTCCCCATTTTCACACCACACAACAATCACAAACACAGATTCGCGACCACACCGCCCCTGCTCTCCCACCGCCACCACAACCGCCATCTGCCACCGCAGTTCCGGCCAGTCACCACCACCGCCGTCTGCCGGGTGTGGACCACCACCGCTTGTTGTCACCCTGTCACCACCACCACGCTGTCACCACCACCGCGCGCCACCTGCTCCACCGCCACGTCACCACCACCGCCATCTGTCGTAATCACCATCGCTAGTCCACTCATATTTTAGAGGTAATAACTAATTTTTTTTAAATCTATACGGGTATTTGTGTATGAATGTGTATGTGTATATATTAGAATATATGTATATGTGTATGGATGTTAACCCTAAATGAGGGATGAATTATTTCGATAGCATTAATGCTTATTTTATAGAAGAGTTTTATGTTTATCCAAAGATATGTATGTCATTAAGTTGAGATTGGTAGCAATTCCAATCGTGAGTGGTTTATGCATGTCTTGATGGAAACATGTTTGTGTGAATTGCCTATCTATGGTTTTTTGAATTGTGGAATGATTGTGGCTTGATATTGTACTAATAATAATGTTGGTATTAATAATCAATTAGACTTGAATATGTGTGCAATTGTCTTGAGAAGAGCTTCTTGTGTGATGGTAATGTGCATGACTATATGGTTACATAGCTAAATGTGTGCAATGCTTAATTTGAGGTGGTTGATAACAAACACCTTCGTGTCATCTTTTCAATATCACAAGCCCAGCCTACTCCACATTATAAAGTAAGCATATAACTAATCTATTTTCGTACTTGGTACTAAGGCATAATGTGTTTGGGATTTAAATGTGTATTGCCTCAAATGTGTATTTGTGTATGGATGTATATGTGTATTTGTGTATGGATGTATATGTCTATGTGTATATATGGGTATTTGTGTTTGTATTTCCCTAGTTTTAAATGTGTTAAGATAATAATATTAGAATGGATGTATTTGTGTATGGATATCCATATGTGTATGTGTGTATGTATGTTAAATTGAGATTAAAATGAATGTTAAATTGTGATTAAAATGGATGTATATGTGTATTTGTTATGAATATCTTCAACATTTGTTTGTGTGACTTTTAACTTATTATATTTGGACATATTTTGTTTATATGTTATGTTTTGCGAATGGTTTGATGTTTTTGATAGTATTTAGGGGCTGTTTGATAAACTGACTGGGTAAGATCTTACTGAGTCAGAAGCTGACCCATAAGAAGTTCTGACTGAGTCTGCATCTGACTGAAACTGCTGTTTGATTTGTAACTGACTGCCTCTGCTGATTATTATTATTATTATTAGTATTATTATTATTTTATTATTATTATTATTATTATTAGGATTATATTATTATGATTATTATTAATATTTATTTACTTATTTAAATATTATTATTATCATCACCCCCCCCCCCCCACTTCTCCCTCTTCTTCTCCACAACACACACACACCAAATGCGAAAGACGTAATACTCCGTCAACCTTGCATCTCGACGGTAATCTCTTCTTCGACATGTAATAAGCAACCCCCCCCACTTCTCCTCTCTTCTCTTCTCCACACACCACACACACACACCAAATCGAAGGTGCAGGCGAACCACCAAATCGAAGCACCAGTCGAAGGCGGTCGCAGCAGATGGAAGCGCCGGCGAAGGCCGAAGGGGCATGCGAAGGCCGAAGGCCGAAGGTGAAGGCCGAATGGTGCAGCGATGGGGGCGATGGGTCGTCTTCTCGACGGGGGCGACGGGTGTGATGGGGCGATGGGGTGATGACCCGGCAGATCCCACAAAAGAAAGTCCCAGTCAGCTGCTGAGACCGGTTCAGCATCGTCTCGACGGGGTATCAACGGCTGACCGGGTGACCGAGTCACCGGTCAGGGTCAGCCCATTCGCGAAATTCAAACGGGCCCTTGTGATTTTGAACAGCAGTTGGTTTGGTACCCAGAAAAATTCTGGTGGATTGCTGCAAATGCAGCAAAATATTAAAAAAAGTTTTCTTTTTGCAGCGATATGTCGTCACAAAAAGAGTAAAATATATTGAAAAATTCGCCGCAAAAAGATTTTGGTCAAAATATTCGCTGCGATATATCGCCGCAAAAATGATCTGTCGTCGCAAAGATATCGTCGTTAAAAGATTTCTCTCAGAATTTCACTTTTTAAAATAATTGGAGACAACAAAAAAAAAATCGTCGCAAATTTCGTCGCAAATAACATTTTGCGACCACTCTTACGGCGATCTTTTACGACGACAATTTCGTCGCAAAATATATTTGCGACGACAAAGGCTTTTTGCGACGATAATTATGGCCGCAAAAAGCTTTTTCCTTGTAGTGGTACATCATCATGACATTCGAACGAATAAGTTTTGAATGAGGTTTTGTTTCAAAAAAACGGACTTATGAATGTCCACTCAATCACATATGCTTTGATGGGTCATTGTGATTGTTATGATCTCGATACACCATTGTTTATGCTTATCTAGGTTTCTTGACACAATGGTACTTTATATAAGCGTGGTATGGAGGTCATCATTTGAAAGAATGCATGATGTTATTTACTTAAAACAACTTTAGGTGGTTGATGTGTTTTTATACCAACTTTCTAATAGTTGTTAATTAGTGATTCTTGAGGGATATCTAATCTAGTATTTATAAATAATTTCATAACATTATTATTTCAAGAAAAATTTTAAATGATTTCTTGTAATTCTTCACTATAACTTTTTAAATAATCATGATTCGGTATTCTTGACGGAAACTTAGTTAACATTTATGTTTATGTTATCTTGTCCATCTTTCTCATACATGTTATCACTACTATCATAGAGGATTCAAAACCAACGTGACATATGTTCTTAATCGACTTCTTATTCAATATTTTAGTTATTTATTTTTAATTGTTAAATAATTAATATACACTCCAGCTATTTTATCAACTAGACATTCATTACAATTACTATAAAAAGTTGCCTTTCCCCTAGTAGTTAGTAGATACTTAGTTTTTACCACACTTTATTTATTCATGATAGGTGCGCTTGAATAGTCGTGTGTATGGTAGAGTCAAGGTGATAAACGTGTTTTTTGTAAATTTGAAACAAGAATTTATGGGAAAACCCCAACATGTGTTTATACACCTCTCATGCACATCAATCCCCACATGGCAATTATGGCGTATACACCAACTTGACATTAAAAAATACTATTTACATGAGGAACTAAAAGAAAGAATGACATGCACCAAACCATTGGGATTTATTAACAAATTAGCACCTCAGTGTTTTCGTCGACTTTAATCCCTATACGACCTCAAACAGACCAAACGAGCATGCTATAGTTGATTCACCATTATCATTACATCACACAAGTTTCATAATACTATATGTGATAATTCATTGTTTGTGTTATCGTCATAAGGTCCACGCTGTTTATTTACTTCTCATGTGGATGACACTATCATAACAGTGTTAGACACGCCACTTCTCACAAGCGTCATCTCCACATTGTCCAGAGAATTTTCTCCAATTGGATTCCTAGTTTACACTAAAACTAGAATTAAAGATTGGGTTCATAGCCAAGAATGTTCTTATTAGGTCATTCATTAGATTATTAATCTGTTTGATTCATCAATTTTATGATCCATCCTTGATTCTTATTGTACTAATTAGATTTTTAATAGAAACCATGGGTGAAACGGGGCTGTTTCGTGGGATTTGATGAATATGAAATCATGTATTTTGATCGTGGTCAAAAAGAAAGAGAAATGAGAGATAAGGGGTAGAGAGTGTGTGAGAGAGAGAAAGAGAGGGTAAACAATGTTTTTGGTCATTGATGATCAACGATAATGATTAGAGATAATAGATAAAAATAGTAGTATTCTTGGTCGCTGATGTTCTTATTCACCAAGGGGTGATCAAAATGTTGGTCATTATGTGCCGGTGGTGGGTTGATCAAAATGTTGCAATTAGCTAGGATGAACGAAAGAGAGAGCTAAAGTAGAGGGACAACGAGATGATCTGTATATGTATTTATTTTTTTATTTTTTTATTTTTATTATTGCTTAATTATATTACAAGAATTAGGGGTGTTAAAAATATCCGAATCCGAAACCGAATCCGAAATATCCGAAAATCCGAAAATTCGTATATCCGAAATTTCAGATATCCGAAAATTCGGATATCCGAACTCGAATATCCGAAATTTCGGATTCGGATTCAGATAGTGATTTTCAGAATTTTCGAATATTTCGGATATCCGAAATATCCGAAATATCCAAAATATTTTTATAAATTTAAAAATATTAATTAAATATTTCGGATATTTTTAGATATTTAGAACATTTTAATAAAAACTTCGGATATCCGATAAAAACTTCAATAAAATTATTATATTTTTATAAAATTTATTAAATAATACAAATTTTCTTTGAATTCGGATATCCGAACGGATATCCGAATCCGAATCCGAATCCGAAATCCGATTCGGATTCGAATAGTGAAATTCACTATCCGAAATTCGAATATCCGATTTGAACACCCCTAACAAGAATAGTTTGTGTGAGAGTAGAATGATCAAAATGCTCTCATTTTATAACACATGATTGGATATCGCTAACAATCTATCGTCCATGAGATGAAATGACGTAATGCTTTATAGCATTTGAAACGAAGAATGATCCATGTAAATGTTAAACTTTTGGATAAAACCTACAATCAATATAAGGATAATGAATCAAAACTATAATTTATTTTGTGTATCGTTCAAAATTTATAATAAAATGTTTAATGTAAACACAAAATAAGAATATCTAATTTTTACCGTTGCGCGTTGCGATGACATCATAGTCCATGAGATAATATATAGACTACAATCAACTCGACTCGTTTCGAACTAAATTTATATTGAAACATAGAGTAAACGTATTATATTTGATCCGACTCTTTTTCAACAAAATTATATCGAAACATAGGCCAACTCAAAACGTACATAAAAACATGTGCAACAGTGTCGTATGCAACATGATAAAGATAGATTATAATCGTCTCGACTCGGTTCCGAACTAAATTTATGTCGGTACGTAGAGTAACTCGGATTCATACATTCAAATGAAAACATTTATATTTGACCCAATGTGTTCCAACAAAACTTACGTCAAAATAGACTAACCTAAAGCGTACATAAAAATAAGCACGTAAGTATTTTATATGAGTATTTGACCCAACTCAATTCTGAACACAATTTACGTCAAATCGTAGACGATCGTCAAAACCAGGCCATCTTAAAGCGTATATAAAAATAAGCACATAGTGTTTTATATTTGACCTGACTCGCTTTAGAACAAAATTTAAGTTTACATGTTGTTGAACTTGAATTTATACCGACACGTAGATAGAAATACGCGGGATGATTCTTCCCCGTTTTGAATCGTTGCTTTATCCCATGCTAGATCCTCACACGGTGTGAGCACGTCTTTCACATGATGTGGTGTGGTATGATGTGGTGTGATAGTAATTATAATCATAAATTAACAATAACTAGGTTTTTTTTCATTTGCGCGCGTTGCGCGCATGATTAACCGATTCAACAATTTGAAACTCAAGGCTCGTGCTCAAAAAGAATGTTCGTTACGGCTGCTAACCATAATTGGCAACCACCCCTTAGCAACCGATAACACTCCGGTATCTCATCCCAACCCAGGAGTGCCCAAATAAGGTACACATGATTGTAACCTAATAGTTTTAATAAAATGCAAACATCTTCATTATCAACATCTTAAATTTAAGGTTTACGACCAACCCCAAAAAACAGGTACCAGTAAACCCACATCTCCGCATTCTAGTACGTCTCATATGAGCATGCGCTTAACTCATGGACCCGACAATAGCGGCAGGTGAACAACCGTCACACATCATCGAGCAGTTTCAAAGAACCACCCCGACAACAACAACAACATGGCCCTGACGATAAGCCTCATGTGAATGACCGTTCAACAATATCGACAAGTTACAAAGAATCACCAACAATAGCAAGATATTCAAATCACAACATCAATTACGTATTACTCTTGTGGATACGCACCATTGACAAACTAATCAGCAACCAGAACATATTAGAGTCTAACTTCATCTTAATCAGAGAATAGACCCAAAAAAGGTCTCGGATGAACATGTTCTCATCTTCATCGACCAACCGACTTTAAAAAACCAAACAATCAGAGAAACCCTAGAATGCAAATGAAATCACAAAACTTTCATCAACAATTACAAAAGACTAAGATTCTAGTTACAAAAACCCCAAAATCATAGACAAATATGAATCAGAGAAACAAATATGGAGATTCAAGGTTAGAAACCTTGGTTAGGGTTTTCTAAGACCTCGAATGAAAATCTCAGATAAAGTATCTCCATCATCATCGACATGAAGCAACAAATTAGGTTCTCAACCCAAAACATCAAAAACATCATACTTTCGTCTCAGGTGAGTGTTTGCCTACCGTCATCGACCAATCGGAACCCCATAAGGCCTCGATAGGCCAAAAAAAAGCCTCCTAGAGCACCACTCAACCTCTGGCCAGCTTACAGGTGGTCCCTTGAACCACCCGTCGTGCATCAACATAAAGGAGGGCCACCTTCCATGCATGCTAGAGGCGGCTGCTGCGCACAACACAGCGGCGCCCGCTTCCCAACAACCGCTGCCGATCATCAGTGGGAGGTACACGATGATGATAGTAGAAACCGTCGGCACCAATAGCAAAACACCACAACTAGTTACATCTGAAACCCTAAACAAGTCTTGGAGAGAAAGAGTAGATAAAGGGCCACACAGGCTGGCGAACCAACACCATCAACACCAAAGGAGGTTAAAAATCAGAGCTGAAGGACACGCAGACGCCACCAAAAGCGGTTGACCGACCACCGACGACGTCGAAGGCGGCAGATTTAGGCCGGTTTAAATACGCACCGCCATCCACAGATAGCGGCGATACACGGCTCCACCGAGACGCCACCCACACACAAAACCAGTGACCACTAACCGACGACATAGACCTGTCGTGGTCGCAGAGCTAGAGGCGTCGCCCTCTCTCTAGAATCAAACGGGAGGGTAAATACGTAAACCCTCTTTTTTGCCTTTATAAACAAAAGAGGGCAAGAGGGTAATAGGATAATTCAAAAACTCTTATGGCTAAATTTGAAGGAAAAAAACTACTATTCATTTCATTCGTTTATTATTATAGAATAGAATAGAATAGAATTAAGAATAAAGAATAAAGAAAACTTTGCTGTTAAGAAGAGAGGGAAAATGGTTTTGTGAGAGAGTGTGATGATAAGATGAGATGAGATAGATGAGATGAGAGGAAAGTAAGAGAGGATGTTTGATGTGAATTAGGGTTTGAAGTTGATCCCGAAATCCCATGGCTTCAGGGAGCAGATCAAGCTCGAGGGTCCATCCCGGCAACAACATAACACTTGTCCATCGTCAAGTGCGGCGAGGGGGTGGATTCAATGAGCAAAGCGATTGCACAGTACGCCCTTGACGCCAGACTAGACGCGTTTACGAACAATCCGGTCAGTCGGGCAGGTCTTTCGACTACTCACAGTCCATCAAAACCCCCACTGATTCGGTGGCCGAACAGCAGATGACCGCCTATCTCTCCAAAATCCAACGAGGGGTCACATCCAGCCCTTTGGTTGCATGATCGCTGTGGACAATTCTACTTCAAAGTCATCGCCTTTAGCGAAAACGCCAAGGAGAGACTGGCTTAGCGCCGCAGTCGGTTCCCAGTCTCGAGAGGCCTGATGTCCTCACAATCGGCACCGATGTCAAGACGCTCTTCCCCCCTCCAGCGCTCTGCTGCTTGATCGCGCTTTTCGAGCCCGCGAGATCACGCTCTTGAACCCCGTTTTGGTTCACTCCAAGAACTCCGTAACCCTTGTACGCCATTCTGCATAGGATTGATGTCGGTATAGTTATCGATTTAGAGCCCGCTAGAACGGAGGACCCTGCTTTGTCTATTGCTGGGGCTGTTCAGTCTCAGAAGCTTGCCGTTCGGGCCATTTCAAATCTGCAAGCTTTGCCCGGTGGTGATATTAAGCTTTTGTGTGATACTGTTGTGCAGAATGTGAGGGAGCTTACGGGCTACGATCGTGTCATGGTCTACAAGTTTCATGAGGACGAGCATGGTGAGGTTGTGGCTGAAAGCAAGCGCCCCGACCTCGACCCTTATATGGGCTTGCATTATCCTGCAACAGATATCCCCAGGCTTCAAGGTTCCTGTTAGGCAGAATCGTGTAAGGATGATTGTCGATTGTCATGCCGCCCCTGTTCCTGTAGTCCAAGATGATAACCTGATGCAACCATTGGTTTAGTTGGTTCCACCCTTCGAGCCCCTCATGGCTGCCATGCTCAGTACATGGCTAACATGGGTTCAATAGCCTCATTAGCCTTGGCCGTTATTATCAACGGAAATGAAGATGGCGCCACTGGAAGAGGGATGATGGGACTATGGGGATTAGTGGTTTGTCATCATACTTCTGCTCGATGCATTCCGTTTCCTTTGCGCTACGCATGTGAATTCTTGATGCAAGCATTCGGGCTCCAGTTAAACCTAGAATTACAACTGGCTTCACAAATGTCGGAAAAACGGATTCTAAGAACACAAACCTTGTTATGTGATATGATTCTTCGAGATTCACCAACGGGTATCGTGACTCAAAGCCCAAGTATAATGGATCTTGTGAAATGTGATGGGGCAGCGCTTTATTATCAAGAAAAGTACTACCCATTAGGCATTACACCGACCGAATCACAAATCAAAGATATTGTTGAGTGGTTATCGACCTGTCACACGGATTCAACTGGTTTAAGCACTGATAGCTTAGCTGATGCAGGGTACCCAGGTGCAGCTTCACTTGGTGATGCGGTTTGTGGGATGGCGGTTGCTTACATCACTCCTAAAGATTCTTGTTTTGGTTTCGGTCCCACACTGCAAAAGAGATCAAATGGGGTGGAGCTAAGCATCATCTGAAGATAAAGATGACGGTCAAAGAATGCATCCACGTTCTTCATTTAATGCGTTTTTAGAAGTCGTGAAAAGCAGAAGTTTGCCATGGGAGAACGCAGAAATGGATGCGATTCACTCTTTACAGCTTATTCTAAGAGATTCGTTTAAAGATTCCGATGAAAACAATTCGAAAGCAGTTGTTAAGTTTCAGATTGAAGAAATGGGGTTGGAAGGGGTGGATGAACTCAGCTCGGTCGCAAGAGAAATGGTTAGATTGATTGAGACTGCAACTGCCCCCCCTATATTTGCTGTGGATGTTGAGGGTCGAATAAATGGTTGGAATGCAAAGATTGCAGAACTGACGGGTTTATCAGTTAATGAAGCCATGGGGAAGTCCTTGGTTCGTGATCTCATTTATAAAGAATCAGAAGAAACGGTTGTCAAACTTCTTAATCATGCCTTACAAGGTATTTTTATCTTCTGAAAATCCTATAATTTATATGTAAAAATGGTTTGAAGTTTGTGGAGAAAAATAGGATTTTAGTGTTTGTATACTCAAAGAGCAACAAAAGATTCAAACTTTTTTTTAAATAATAATACAATTTCTGATGTTCAAATAATCTAGGACAATATAATGATTTAAACTTTATCCAGAAAAATACGATTTAGATGTTTAAATACTCAAAAGCAGCATTAAGATTCAAACTTTGTGATGTTTAAACTTCAAATACTCAAGAACTCCATAAAGATTCTATCTTGGTGGTGAAAGGTGCCCTTTTTATGTGTAACTACTCGAGAACAACATAAAAATTCTGTCTTAGTGGAGAAAGGTGTGCTTTTTTATGTGTAACTACTCGAGAACAACATAAAGATTACAAAAATATTAAGACATGGTGCCATGGTGGACAAAATACTGTTTTTGATTGTTTAAATGCTCAAGAACAGCATAAAGATTTGAACTTCGTGGATGGAAATACGCTTTTTTGTGTTTAAACAAAAACACTAAATAGATTCTAACTATGCCGAGGAAATACGGTTTTTGATCTTTAAATTCTCAAGAACAACGTTATGTAAAGATTGAAACAATATAAAGATTCAAACTTTGCGGGGAAAATTGACTTATAGATTCAAACTTCATGAGGAAATTATGATTTTGATGTTTGGATACTGAAGAAGAAAATTAAGTTTCAAATTTAGTGACAAAGATACGAGTATACGACCAATGATGTTTAAATTTGTTATTATTGTTTTTGGTGAGTTCATACTGTAAATATAAATTGCTTGCGTGTTACACAGGTGAAGAAGATAAGAACGTTGAGATTAAACTAAGGACATTTAATTTGGCACAAGAAGACGATGCTGTTTTTGTGGTGGTTAATGCTTGTTCTAGCAAGGATTATACAGATAATATTGTTGGAGTTTGTTTTGTTGGTCAAGATGTTACAAGGCAAAAAGTTGTAATGGACAAATTTGTTCAAATTCAGGGTGATTACAAGGCGATTATTCATAATCCCAACGCTCTGATTCCACCCATATTTGCTTCGGACGAGAATAATGTTGCTCCGAGTGGAACACCGCCATGGAGAAACTCACAGGTGGGCCCGTGAAGATGTGATGGGGAAAATGTTGGTTGGAGAGATTTTTGGAAGTAGTTGTCGCTTAAAGGGTCCTGATTCTTTGACAAAGTTCATGATCATTTTGCATAATGCGATTGGAGGGCAGGATACTGATAAACATGTATTTTCATTTTTTGATCGCTGTGGAAAGTATGTGCAAGCTCTGTTGACAGCAAACAAACGGGTTAATTTGAGTGGTGAGGCTGTGGGAGCGTTTGTTTCTTGCAGATTGCAAGCCCGGAGTTACAGCAAGCTATGAAAATACAACGCCAACAAGAAAATAAATGTTTCGAGAGGATGAAAGAATTGGCATATATCTGTCATGAGATTAAGAATCCGTAAGTGGCATTAGATTTTCTAATTCTCTTTTGGAAGCAACAAATTTAACCGATGATCAAAAGCAGTTGTTGGAAACGAGCGCCGCATGCCAGAAACAGATGTTAAAGATTATGAAAGATGTTGATATGGAGAATATTCAAGAAGGGTTAGTTTTTTGTTTTGATTGTTATAAAATTGGTCATAAAGCAATTGCTAATTTGACGTTTAATGGCAGTCCTTTGGAGCTTGAAAAACATGATTTTCTACTTGGGAGTGTGATCGATGCTGTGGTTAGTCAAGTAATGTTGGCTTTAAGAGACCGAGGTGTGCAATTGATCCGTGATATTCCCGAGGAAATCAAAACTTTGACTGTCTATGGTGATCAAACGAGGGTTCAACAAGTTTTGACAAATTTTTTGTTGAATATGATTCATCATTCACCCTCGCCTAACGGTTGGGTGGAGATTCAAGTTCGACTACTTTAAAACAGATTTTTGATGGAATGACTGATGTGCATATTGACTTCAGGTATGTTATCTTGCCTTTTGGTCTTTGTTTTTATAACTGCCATTAGGATTAAGTTTAATACCATAAAAAGCCATCGCACTTTCTCAATTTGAACGCAAAAGTCTCATAACTGAATTTTCACCTATCAAAGGCCGTGTACTTTTTAAGTTTATACAAACCTATTAACGAGAAATTTTGGTTATTTGCACAATCAGCATATGCTTTGGCGCCATGTTGGTGTTCTTTTTGCTAACGCATATTATGCCAAATAGACTCTTTTGCGGACCCTAACACACTATTTCTTAGAACCCTAACGTCAAAAAGCATCCATGTCAACAAAATGTCTATGCGGCCTTACTTGATTTTACTCTAGTGGCACTTTTTGGTGATATTTCTCTCACAATGCGTTGCAAAAAAGAAAGTATCAAGCTCGAGTATTATAAAGAATCAAAATTTAACAAGATGATGATATTGTGGTGAAGGATGGTGTGCCCAGGTAATGGTCTTCCACCAGAACTGGTTCAAGACATGTTTCATAGCAGCCAATGGAGCACCGAGGAAGGTTAGGGCTAAGCATGTCGCGGAGAATCTTGAAGCTTATGAATGGGGATGTTCAATACATAAGAGAATCCGAACGATGCTATTTCCACATTGTGCTTGAACTGTCGCTTCCTCATAGAACATGAGACCGAATAAAAACCAACCGACCATCCGGTTGTTGAGAAACTGAAACCTTTTTCAGGTACAAATAAAGAAGTTTAGGGGATTGTTATTCTGAAATGGACTGCTTGTGTCATAAGAATAGAATGATGTCGCATCAATGCCGTCCTTAGAGAGTAATTGTATTTGTATTTGTGGTCTGTTGTTGTAAAACTGGTACAATGCTTTGAAATGTTCAAATTACATGGGTGATATGTCATCAAATAAAATAAAAAAAATATTCATATGATATGAAAAGAAGTTAAGTTGGTTATCTCACAATTTAAACATCAAATAAGATAAGTTAGTTACACTTGTTTCTATGAGAGCCATATGCAAAATCTATTGGTTCCCTATAACCCCTCTCCCAGTGGCTTCAGCTTCAAAGGCTTTAAACAATAAATTTTCTTTATAATAATTTGTCTTATTTGAATATGTTGTATATATATGACAGAAATGCATCACTTGTCTTTGCAGAAAGTTGATCCAGTTCAAATGTTTCCTTTACTTTTTCGTGTTTGTTTCAGTTTTCTTCGGAGCAAATCCCTTGGTACACTAGGCTGTTCACAACGGGCTCCTGTGTGTGTCTATAGTATGGATTTGTTTGGTTTCTGTCAAGAAAGAGCAAAACCACACAAGAGTTGATAATTTTAGACAGACATGAGCATATTGGAGCACGCCACATAATTTAAGCTAGACTGGACAAGTGCAAAAACCAATCAGCACATTCAATTCAACAAAGTAGTGACGTGGGTTGACAAACATGGTTTCATTCGTACAGGGGACATAACCATCACTCGGAGGCATAGGAGAGAGAAACATATGAGCATGCACGCCTTCGATCTGTTTAGGGTTCTTTTTGGTTGTTATTTCCTATGCTTAACCGCATACTTCTTTAGCAACTCTTTAAGTTTATATAGTATTTCTTGGAAGGTAGGTCGGGATTGTGGGTCACTGGCAATAAAAAGAGAAAAGATGTCAATCATTAGTCCATAAAGGAGTAGGAGGAACTAAGGGTAGATTGTAACATATTTATATTATATTATATTATATTATATTATATTATATTATATTATATTATATTATATATTATATTATATTATATTATATTATATTACATTACATTATATTATAGTGGAACCAACCTGCACCAACAACTTTCAATAAGTGAACTCCAGAGTGGATCCACATCTTTGGGAATCTCTAGCCTTCGATCCATGAAGCCTACGGCTGCAATAACCTACAAGTAGAATTTTTCTTTGAATAAAATGATCACTACACTAAACATTATTATAATAGAGACAAAAACTCAGATTTTGGAGTCAAAGCTTTATAAAGTTGCAATGAGGCGGAAAGAAGAACAGGAGGCCCGGTGGGGGTGGTGGTAGCGGAGGTAGAGGAAGAGGACACCCAGAGGAAACATGCGGCCAAGGTGGTCGAGGCATGACTCATATAAACTTTATCAACGATATACATTGGCTTTTGAGTCAAACAACTAAGGAACTTCTGAGCTTCAAACTATATGTAAAAACTTAATTATCTCCAAACGACCAACAACTACATCAAATTTAACGACGAACCCAAAAGTAAAACGATAAATTTATATCATTTGTACTCACTATCTTTTAAAAAATGATATGTTTGACCTTGAAAGTCAGTGTGACAAATGTTAGCAACCATATTGAACTTGATGCTTAAGAATATATAAAACACCTGCATCGGGTTAAGATCATCCCAAGGAATACTCTCAGTGATAATTTCCCACAACACCACACCATAACTGTATATGTCAGACCTAAAGATTGCCAACAACGCATCGAATATTAGATTGACAAATTTTATGAGAAATTTTAATTAGGCTATTTTTTCCAAATAGGGGCCTACTTTTCATCTGCTTGCTCATTACGAATAATTTCTGGAGCCATCCATTGAGGCTACAAAGAATAAACACGCGAGATCAACCACAACAACAAATCATTGGGCAACATTATGTCTATTAAAGTCAAACCTGGCATGTTTGACCTCCAAGTTAACCTTTTGGTTATTTATCATAGGGTGGCAATATCTGAGAATATAATCAGCTGTCATGGTTTGCTGATCATGTAACTCATTAAAGGCTTAACCCGAGCACGACGCATTTAGTAAATATACCTGTTCAAGTTTAAGGGCTGGCTCCTATTTATATTTTAGACGATGGGGTTATTTAAAAGTGTTGGAACACTTAAATTTGATACTTAATGAGGACAGATATTAATGCAGAGTTGCAGTAAGCTAGTACCGTTCCTTTCCTGACTTTGTATTGAGGTATGTTTGATGCTTGATACGGGATAGACCAAAGTCTCCAACCTACAAATTAAGTCAAAATCATATTAATTAAACTAAGCGCTAGTTGATCGAACAAAAGCAGCTAAGCCACCCAAGTACGTGAACTAATTAGGAACAATTAAATGTCAAAGCATACTTTCACTGTCCAATTTTTATCCACAAGAAGATTTGAAGACTTCAAATCACGATGAACAACAGGCGGATTATAATGATGAAGATAATTCATGCCTCGTGCCTATCATGAATAATTATGAAAACAGATAAACAACTCAATATATATGCTATCGATGGAAAGGATAATAACTATTATTACTAGGGAAAATCATCATAATGGACATGGTTGATCTAAAGCAACATTTGAATCCTAAACGCTGACTTTAACAGCTATTATCAAACAGTTATTGGCTCTTAAAGTCAACGCGTAGGAATTAAAAATTTTTGGTCAATGTGGTAAAAAAATTAGTCAAAACCATGTTTGTTTTGGTGATTTGCCCTTATTATTATTAGCAAGGTACGTACGATATCAATGGCCATTTGAAGACGTCGTCTCATATCTAATCTGGTTGATTTTTGTTGAAGTATCTGAAACAAACTTCCGCTACATAACAGAACTCAATGTAAACTTGACTGGAAGTGTTTACGTACGTACGTATTAATATATTTTTAATATTGTATATATTGACTCCAAGGCTAGCTAGAACTCAATGTACTCATGATCCCTATATATATATATTCATTGACACTCGATGAGAGATAGGGGTAACCAACCGCGGTAGGAACTCAGTGACAATGCATTGATGCTGAGGTGGACAAGCAACGGCCCCCATGAACAGCAAATATTTGGATGCCTCAGTCTTTTCATAAGTGACACCTTGAAAATTAAATAAATCACATGGTTAATAATAAGTAACCAAACACTTACAACGGGGTGAACTGAGGAAAAAGTTACCTCCTGTTTAAACAAGACCATCGAATCATTGGAGTCCTGTTGATGTGTAAATAGCTTAATCGCAACATCCTGCACGCATATATGTATGTATGTATGTGTTAAATTTGCAGTTTATTCATATCTTTTTTAGTAGGGGTTAATTGGTAATTGTTTCCTAGCCGGCTAGATAAGATGAAAAGTGTTTGCAACAATATTATGATATCAGTAAGCATGAGCTACTATACAAAAAGTAATCAAGTTATTAACAAAGTGGGGGATGGAGGACATACTGATCCATGCCATAATCCATGATATACAGTCCCGCACGAACCTGCATGCCGGCCAGGCCAGTTAAAATATAATTAATCCCAAAAGATAATATATAATTATACCAATAATTAAATGCACCCGCAGTAAGTTTTTAAATACTGCATGCATGTTTAGATCGACAGCTAGTACGTTACCTTGGCCAATTAGTCGTTTGGTTATCAAGTCTTCCCATATGATCTCATGATCCAGGCTCCGTCTGTGGCTGTCTGTCTGATCCTTTTGGCCGCGCCGTAACCTAGATACCCACAAGCTTGAACGCTCGATGCTTAAGTTGGTATTGATTTCCAATGCACGACTGATCATTTGTTTGTGTTCTTTATAGACATACAAACGTTGCCAACCAAAACGACATAGTTTGGCAACAAGAGAAGAGTCGTCGTCTGTTGTTAACTGATCGCGTCCTTTCCATGGCAACAAAACGTGCTGCTGCTGCTGCTGCTTCTTCTTCTCTTAACGGGATCTACCCCTGCAGTAAAATGCTCTTCTCCAAATGGAGATGGACCGATAAGCCCTCGAGGGGTTGCTTCACTTTGAATGATTGCATCCTCTAAATCATCATCTGTTTCTGTCCTCAGCATTTTCAACTTAACCTTTGAAGCCTGCAGTAGGTACGTATTAATTAATAAATCAACAAGCTAGTGTTGTCAAATTAATTAGTACTTAATTAAGTACGTAATTAATAAACCACAACCCATGCACCGGGCCTCGACCTTATATATATATATATGATTAATCATGCAATGATCTGTAATATAATAAGATATTAAATAGCTAGGTAGATAGGTTGTTGTACGTACCAGATTGTTAATCTTTGATGCAAATGATGTGTGTAGAGAGCGAATCGACGTGGGGCCTTTATTCTTGAGTTGATAGGAACGTGAATCAGTAAATATACAGATACCACCAATAA